>LR749530.1:2952754-3127222 GCA_902729485.2 Mus minutoides
CCAGGTCTACACAGAAAGACCCTAATTCAAAAGACAAAAAAGAAAGAAAGAAAGAAAGAAAGAAAGAAAGAAAGAAAGAAAGAAAGAAAGAAAGAAAGAAAGAAAGAAAGAAAGAAAGAAAGGAAGGAAGGAAAGGAAGGAAGGAGAGAGAGAGAGAGAGAGAGAAAGAAAGAAAGAAAGAAAGAAAGAAAGAAAGAAAGAAAGAAAGAAAGAAAGCTGGGCGTGGTGGCCCAAGCTTTTAATCCCAGCACTTGGGAGGCAGAAGCAGGCGGATTTCTGAGTTCAAGGCCAGCCTGGACTACAGAGTGAGTTACAGGACAGCTATGGCTATACAGAGAAACCCTGTCTCGAAAAACAAAACAAAACAAAACAAAACAAAAAAACAAGAGAGAAAGAGAGAAAGAATCCAAGATCTGCTTGGGCCATAGAGTGAGATCCTGTCTCAAAACAAACAATGCAGGGCATGGTGGCACACGCCTTTAATCCCAGCACTTGGGAGGCAGAGGCAGGCAGATCTCTGAGTTTGAGACCAGCCTGGTCTACAAAGTGAGTTCCAGGACAGCCAGGGCTATACAGAGAAACCCTGTCTCAGAAAACCAAAACAAAAACAAAAACAAAGACAAACAAACAAACATCACAGTCCCACAGTGTAAGGTTGAATTTGCATTCTGCAGAAATTAACAGCCACCTTCATCCTGAAATGTTAACCTTCTCCATTGTTTTCCATTTCTACAAGGGTAACACAAAGATAAATATGCAAGGTCTTGGGTACTAGGGTTTGATCACAGAACTGTACCAAAGCCATTTCATGCTACATGCTGACACAGAATCTGCCTGCATTCAACCTATGTCCTGAATTTCTGAATAAAGCCTCAATTAAAAATTAATGGTCTGGGACTGGAGAGATGGCTCAACGGGTAAGAGCACTGACTGCTCTTCGGAAGGTTCTGAGTTCAAATCCCAGCAACCACATGGTGGCTCACAACCATCAGTAATGAGATCTAACCCCCTCTTCTGATGTGTCTGAAGACAGCTACAGTATACTTCCATTTAATAATAAATAAATCTTTGGGCCAGAGTGAGTGGGGCTGGAGCAAGCAGAGGTTCTGAGTTCAATTCCCAGCAACCACGTGATGGCTCACAACCATCTGTACAGCTACAGTGTACTCATATACAATTGAAAGAGTAGTATGTAACCAAAGACAAAATGGAGTCCCTTGTGTCAGGAGGGAAGGTGAACTTTTAAAACTGAACGGTTGGCCCTAGCTACGGGGCAAGCTTTTCCTGGAACAATCACAGAATAGTCCAATGCCCTCTGAATGTTCCAACGCCCTCTGTGGAATGTTTCAACGCCCCAGGAGGTTACCTAAGGCAGCACATGACTTAACTGTTAGGTCAATTACCTCCCCCTTCCCCCCCCCCTGAGTTTGTGGTTTTTGCCTTTATAAGCTTTGTAAAATTTCAGGTCAGGGTCGACTCCCCTGTCTCCTGCGTGGGATACAGGGTCGTCCCGGAGCTCCGATTAAAAAGTCTTGCAGTTTGCATCAAGATGGTCTTTCATGATTCTTGGGGTGCGCGAACAGCCTGTGTTTGGAGTAGGGGTATTTCTGGTTTGATCTTACACAATCAATCAATCAATCAATCAATCAATATTAATGGTTTATGTTGCTTGGGAGAGGAAAGAAAGCGAAAAAGTAAGCAGGGTGTGGAAAAAAGCAGCTGTAACTGCTGACTTGTTAGGGTTTCCACTGCTGCGAAGAGACACCAAGTCCACAGCAACTCTTAGAAAGGCAGATATTTATTTGAGAGACTGGTTTCAGAGATTTAATCCATTATTGTCATCATGGGAAGCACAGCAGAATCCAGGCAGACAGGTGTTGAAGAAGGAGCAGAGAGTTCTACATCTTGATTTGAAGGCAGAAGGAGATTGTGTTCACACTGGGCAGAGCTTGACCTCAAAGTTCACCCATACAGGGATACACTTCCTCCAACAAGGCCACACCTACCCCAACAAGGCCACACTTCCTAATAGTACCACTCCCCAAGGGTCAAGGGTTCAAACACAGAAGTCTATGAGGGCCATTCCTATTCTTTGTTTGTTTTTGAGACAGGGTTTCTCTGTATAGCCCTGGCTGTCCTGGAACTCACTCTGTAGACCAGGCTGGCCTCGAACTCAGAAATCCGCCTGCCTTCTTCTTTTTTTTATAATTTTATCTTTATATTTTTAAAGATTTATTTATTTATTATATGTATGTACACTGTAGCTATCTTCAAACACACCAGAAGAGGGCATCAGATCTCATTACAGATGGTTGTGAGCCACCATGTGGTTGCTGGGATTTGAACTCAGGACCCCTGGAAGAGCAGTCAATGCTCTTAACCGCTGAGCCATCTCTCCAGCCCCCTTCTTCTTGTCTTATGGAAAACTATTAGTGAGCCACGGTCAGCCTCAGTGGGGTCTCCAGCAGACAATGTTCCTCACTAATGACCTTCCTGCTCTCTGATGTGAGATTATATATATATATATATATATATATATATATATATATATATATATATATATATATAGCTCTTGTCCTCAACATACACTGCTTTAGGGAGCTAACTTTGGGAGTCATACACTATCTGAGTGAGCATGGAGGATGAGGACAAGCTTCAAGGTAGTAGTCAGTCAACACAAACAGAGGTCTTATATTCATGTGAAGCCATGCACACGCAGACCCTGCCCAGGGATCCTCTGCAGAGAACACACACACACACACACACACACACACACACCCTGCAGCCCAGAGCCTTCAGGGATCCTATGGGGATCCAGAAGACTGGCACTGTTCCCTCCAAACAAGCAGACCAGAGAGGTGAGAGAGTGAGCAGCGGGGCTCTGCGGTGCTGTACTCTGTAGGGCTCTCGGGTGCCCTGGTGCAGCTTTAGATCCCCAGGGCAGGAATGGATGAACAGGTAGCCTGATAGAGCTGGTTCACATCTCACCCTGAGTGGCAAGAATATGTTGGGAGCAAGAAGGTGGGAAAGTAAGTAAGTTAAGTAAATAATAAAAGATCATCAAAAGAAGGCAGGGAGGATGTTGCGGTGTTTGCTTGCCCTTTTTTTTTTTTTTTTCTTTTTTAGATTATATTAAAGGCAGGTTTGTTGGGAGGCTGCTCTTGGGCAGGAGAGTTCACTGGCTCTGCGGCCAGAGAAAATGCCATGGGGAAAGGGAAAGGGTAGAGTAGAGAAGGGAGAGAGAAAAGGGGAAGAAGAAGAGAAGGAGAAAGAAGAGGAAAAGGCAGTGGAAGTGGCATCATAAGCGGAAGAGGAAGAGGAAGAAGAGAGCACTTTCTAAGTTTTGAAACAGGCTCTTGCTATGGATAATCTTGTGATTCTCTTGCCTCTGTCTCCCAGGTGCTGGGGATGTAGGAAGAGCCACCTCTCCAGGCTTCGGTGCAGTCTGCCTGAGCAGAACCTTGAGAGATGGCAGGTGAGCCACAGTGCTCTAGGGACACACGGGTTGCGTCTCCAGAGATGTGTATTCACCTTGACATCTGTTGAGCCCTCCCTGCCCAGTCTCTGGGCCTGGTACTCTTCCAGACTCCTCTCCAACCCTGTTTCCTGCCATCAGCCTTGCTCCCACTCAGATGACTGCTGTGAACACACATGTTTGGTGACACGGCTGTGGTGTTGTAACGGCCTGCAGGTGTGTCCTCCATGTTTGTTGTGTCTAAAGGATCAGGATCTGGCTTCTGGGTTTTGGGATCTTCTTCCCTCACCCCACCCACCCCGATAACTACCACCACAAGTGCAGGCATTACCTAACCCAGACAAAAATGCTAGTAAATAATTTAACATCACAGACATAGGTTTGCCCCACTGCAAACAAACATTACATAGGTGGAAAGCTAGGCTGTCAATACTGAGGAATGTGGGTCGAGAAACTCTGCCTTTCGTTTGACAGCAAAGGGATCAATTTACCCTTTTTATTACATTTTATTTAGTGTGTGTGTGTGTGTGCGCGCGCGCGCGCGCGCGCGCGCGCACACACAAACACACATATACATCTTAACCCATTGAGCCGTCCCACAGTCCTCTCTGTTTGAGCTGATAAGGCTATTGGAATCAGAAGAGTAGAAAGTTGTAATTTTTGTGGAACATCTTCCAATAGGGCTGACCATTTATTTGAAGGGTTTCAAATATCCCAGCTCTGCTGGTGAATCCTGAAAGGATTAGGGACTGGAGAGATGAGATGGCTCAACAGTTCAGAGCAAGTACTGCTGCTCCTCCAAAGGACCTGAGCTCAAGTCCCAGCCAGCATCCAAGTCAAGCATTTTGGAAGGACCTGTAACTCTGGCTGGGTGGGCATGGTGGCACATGCCTTTAATCCCAACACCCAGGAGGTAGAGGCTGGTCCATCTCTGTGAGTTCGAGGCCAGCTTGGTCTACATAGCCTAAAGTTTCAAGATAGCTGGTGGCACATGCCTTTAGTCCCAGCACTTGGGAGGCAGAGGCAGGTGGATTTCTGAGTTCAAGGCCAGCCTGGTCTACAGAGTGAGTTCCAGGACAGCCAGGGCTATACAGAGAAACCCTGTCTCAAAACAACAACAACAACAAAAAAGATGCTAATAAGGCCTTTATTTTCCTGGTTTGAGCCCCATATACTCTACAACTGAGCTGTACCCTCCAGGTCCTCATGTTGTGTGGTTTAAATAGCTTATGGGTTTGTTGTTGCTGTTTTGATTACATTTGTTTGTTTATTTACTCAGGGTGAGCCTGTGTGGAGGTCAAAGGATAACTTCCGGGAGTTGATTCTCTCCTTCCAAGTGTGGGCCCAGGGATGAAAGTCAGGTCATCAGGCTCGGTGCCAAGTTCCTGTCCTCACTGAGCCAACCTACTGGCCCTTTTATTTTGTTTTTAAAACAAAGATTCAAAACTCTCTGTGAACGGGAAGTTGCAGGGCAGCTCTTGGCCACAGGGGGGCGTGTTCTCCCCAGTCCTTGGCTAAGAACCCACTATGGGGGTTGTGACTTAGGTTCAGCATGCTGACTAGCAGAGCTACCCTGGAAACCACAGTCCAGGGGTTCCATGGACCCCTAAACCCTCCTTCAGAAACTCCAGCAGCTGAATGTGCGCCTGGGGTGTAGAGGCCGCGGGGTGGAGGTCATGTTTAAATTACAGATCAGGCGGGTGTGCTGTGCTGGCAACTTTGCCCAGAAGCCAGCAGGGCGGGCCGTGTCTGGGGCATGACCTGGTGAAGACTGCCATGTGGGTTAAAGTACTGGGTGGAGCCGGCTGGTGAGGGCCATGAGTGGGTGTGACAACCACAACAGAGATGGGGCTGCATGGGCAGGGACAGCGGCAGCCCTCGGGCCTGCCAGAGCTGGGACCAGGCAGTGGGATTTAGGCAAACTCTACATTTTTAGCATGAATGTCTGTAGTCTGGCAACTGTCTCAACCCCTTGGCATTCTGCTCTTTGAAGGTTGCTCTTCTGCCCACTTCAATGACCAGCTTTTAACCAAGTAACAGATTTTCCTTCCTTCCTTCCTTCCTTCCTTCCTTCCTTCCTTCCTTCCTTCCTTCCCTCCTTCCTCCCTCCCTCCCTCCCTCCTTCCCTCTCTCCCTTCCTCCCTCTCTCTCTCTCTTCCTTCCTTCTTTCATCTATTCATACACACAAGAAACATACTGAGTGAGTTCCAGGACAGCCAGGGCTATACAGAGAAACTCTGGGGGGGGGGGGGGGGAAGAAACATACCGAGTGTCTACACGGTGCAGCTGGGAGGTGTTGCTGTGTGGTCCTAGACACTACAGCCTTCTGGCTCTATCATTTCCCCAAGGACAGGAGCCTATCACTCATTCAGAGCCAGCATTCCACCACTAAGCTATGTCTCCTATCTTTCTTGTACCTTTCTCTTCTTTCCTTTCTTTCTTTTCTTTCTTTCTCTTTTAGAGAACCTCTATGTTGTCTAGACTGACCTTGAACTTGTGATCCTCCTGCCTCAGCCTCCCAAGCGCTGGGCCTATAGCTGTGCCTCCTTATCTTTATTGTAGACTTTTCCCTTGGTGGAATATTTCCCCTGTTCCTCTCTCTGTCTAGTCAGATTGGACCATTTTTCAGGCCCTCCCTCAAGCCTTACCCATTCTAGGAAGTGAAAGAGAAACTTTGTGTCTCTCGTCCATTCTGGCCAAATTCTCGTGACTAACCCACGCCTAGCCTGAGCAGGAGCTCAGGAGATACTGGACTGGATGAACAAGGCGACCGTGTCTGCCTGACTTCATAGCCCAGACTGCCCAAAACTTTCACTTGGCAAGCCATCTAGTCCTGCCCATGACACCTTTCCTTCTAAACTGTTGTGTCTATTACCTCCTGAGCCGGTGTGGTTAAGCAGGGCTCTGGGGTTGGGAGCAACAGCAAGGACTTAAGTTGCCTCACTCACTGCAAAACGGGGAGGCAGGAGGAAAGGAAGGAACTTGGAAGGATGTAAGGATCCTCTCCTTGGAAGATGGCCTTCTTTCTCTCGCTGATGTCCAGCAGCACCTGCTTCTGCAGACAACCTTTCTTTTCTTTTTTTTTTCTTTTTTTTTTTTTTTTGAGACAGGGTTTCTCTGTATAGCCCTGGCTGTCCTGGAACTCACTCTGTAGACCAGGCTGGCCTCGAACTCAGAAATCCTCCTGCCTCGGCCTCCCAAGTGCTGGGATTAAAGGCGTGCACCACCACCGCCCAGCTTGCAGACAACTTTTCTTACCCTACAGAATGGCTGTCTACTTCTCTGGATCTGAATCCTTCCAGCCTAGCAACCCAGTAAGAATTTCCCCCTTATTTAAATTTAAAACCCAAGCTGGTGAAGGTCACTCACTTCTCTTGTGGACCAGACACTGTGCCCAAAAGTAGTGGCAGCCCTCGCTTGGATAACCCGAGAGAAATGGACCTCCAGATCATGTAGAAGGGCATGGATGTGCTCTCTGGGAAGAGCTGGGGGTCACACCCTAGGGCTGGGGTGATGTTTGTTCTTTTGGGGGGAGTGGAGGGTTGGGGTGGAGACAGTGTTTTATGTATTTCAGACAGGCCTATACTCACTAGAGAGTCAAGGATGACCTTGAACTTCCAAACCTCTGGAATCTACCTCCCTAAGGGTTGGGATTTCAGGAATGTGCCACACGCTATGTATGTATGTTAGATAAGCACTTACAAACTGAGTGACATTGTCAGCCCCTTGTCCTCATTATTGGATGGGCCTGAGGACCCCTTACTAGTGATAAACTTTGGCTAATTTTTTTTTATAGGAAAAGAGTCTTTATTTGCCTTTTTTTTTTTTTTTTGGCCAGAATTACTTGGTGGGTTTTCCAGACTCTCCATGAACCAAGAAGTCCTCTGTCAACTTGAGCTATGGCCACAGAGTTGCATGCCTTGTCCTAGTGTGGAGCTAGAGAGAATCCTAGCAGTCAGGTGATGACTTGAGCTGTCATTTCTGCTTTTTCTTCTGAGAAAATCCTTCAAACACAGTAGTATAACACTGGTTGGCTTTTGTTTTGTTTTTTTGTTAGTCTTTCTTTTTTTAATTAATTAATTAATTTGTTATATGCAAGTACACTGTAGCTGTCTTCAGACACTCCAGAAGAGACTTCTGGATCTTGTTATGGATGGTTGTGAGCCACCATGTGGTTGCTGGGATTTGAACTCAGAACCTCCGGAAGAGCAGTCAGTGCTCTTAACCGCTGAGCCATCTCACCAGCCCTTTTTTGTTAGTCTTTTTTTTTTTTTTAAAGATTTATTTTATTTTATTATATGTAAGTACACTATAGCTGTCCTCAGACACTCCAGAAGAGGGAGCCAGATCTTGTTACGGATGGTTGTGAGCCACCATGTGGTTGCTGGGATTTGAACCCATCACCTTCGGAAGAGCAGTCGGGTGCTCTTACCCGCTGAGCCATCTCACCAGCCCCATTTTGTTAGTCTTAAATGAGCAATTACTAAGACTGTCTTTTCTATTGGTGTTCCTTTGTTTATTTTGATAGAAAGCAGAAAGGACAAATTTGAGATCGGCAGACATAAAGCTGTAAATGTCACTTTGTCGGATGGCCTCGTCTTTGTAGAATCAGTATTTCAACAGGCTAGGTAGGTCATAGTACTAGATTTACATGCCTGACGGGGAAACTGAGGCCTGGGTTTGCTTGGCATTGTGCCCAAAGTCACAGTGCTCCTATGGGAGTGGGAAGGAGGACCAGATGGATGTATGTGAGCTAAGCCTTTCCTTGTATCAAGCCATGCATTGAGCATAGAGACCATTACCTTGCAGTTAAGCTTAAGCATGGGTCCTGCCAGTGAGCCGCAGGGCAGACCCAGCCAGTGAGCCGCAGGCCCAGTCCACACATTCCGTCCACATAGTAGTTTTCAGAAGTCAGAATCACTTGAAGGTTTTTTTGTTATTGTTTGTTTTCAACATTTATTTATTTTATATCTATGCATATTTTGCCTGCATGTGTGTCTGTGTGCTGTTTGTGTGCCTGGCACCCACGGAGGCCAGAAGAGAGTATCAGATGCCCTGAAACTGGAATGATAGAAGGTTTCAGGCTACCATGTGCTCTGCTGGGAATCTAACCCAGGTCCTTTGAATGAAAAACCAGTGTCCTTAATCACTGAGCCACCTCTCCACCCCCAGTCACTCGCTCATGACACTAGTGACCCAGGCTGGTCTTGACTCTACTAAGTAGATGAGGATGTCCTTGAACTACTGCTATTGGTGGCTCTTCCTGAGCTGAGATTAGCTGAGATTACAGGCATGCGTGGATAACACACTTGGTTTCTAGGGTGTCAGAGATGGAAGCTGGGGCTTCCTGGCATGCTGGCTAAGCAATTGACCAACTGAGCCATGCCTCTAGCTCCAAGAATCAGATGAAGTTTAAATGCCTTGCCCAAGGTCACAGGGCTAAGATGCACCGGTTCCAAAATCTATTCTATTTTCAGTTCTTTGTACCTCATGACCTTGGATTGGTCACCTAACCTGTTTGCAGCTCCATTTCCTAATCTGTAAAATGGGGGTGATCAAGACACCTGCCTTGGGTGTGTTATGAGGCTTCAGAAAATGACCGGCTTGATCCCATCAGTGCATGGCTGGGGTTGGTATTGTTGACATTATATCATGAGACCTCCCACGGGGTCATGAGTTGGCCACTCCTTGTTGCAAGAGAACCAGATCCCGTGGGAGCCCCTTTGCCGGCCCAGCTGCTCCTAAAACTCGGTGCAGGTGCCTGGGAAAGTTTACCGTAGAATCAAGGGAACAAAGACTCCAGGTGCTCAGATGGCCAATGCCTGGTGGCGGGAGGCCAGTTTCCTGCTTGATCAGATTGCTCATGCTCAGGCTCAGGGAATTTACCCTTCTTCCGTGCCCCTGCCTCTGCCAGCTGAGGGCTAAGGGCTGGGCTTGGTGACACAGGGCAGGACCCAGCTTGGATCATGCACTTCCTTTCTGGGATCAGTCTCATGGGTTGAAGCAGGAAGTCCTGGGGCATGGAGGAACCCTTGCAGGTTCTCCTTCCTGCTCAGTGGCCTTGGGAAGCCTCTGGGGATTGGCTTTGGAGGTAGAGACCAGGGCTTTACGGCTGGAATCAGAAATAATGCTTCAATGCCAGCTGGAGAAGGGAGCATGAGGGTGCCCTAGGGCAAGCCAGCCAGGCTCTGTGTGGCTTGGTTTTCCTACTGTTTAGTTGGGTTTTTACTTGAGAAGGTTGAGGGTGTTTGTGGCTAATGACTGTGCCAGGCTGGC
Source organism: Mus minutoides (assembly GCA_902729485.2). Lineage (NCBI taxonomy): Eukaryota > Metazoa > Chordata > Mammalia > Rodentia > Muridae > Mus > Mus minutoides. Next base: position 2,962,506 of record LR749530.1, read on the forward strand.
AAATTCCCTTATGTTCTGCACAAAGCCTCCAGGAAAGGAAACTTCCAGCCCCAGTGGAGGGTGATCTTTGTGGAGCACAAACTCACTCAAATCTGAAAGGTCCTTCAAGTCTGCTGCAAGTCCCAGCCTGCTCCCTGACCCCAATCTCTTGCCACCCCCTACCCCGCCTCACCCCAATGGGCTCCCAGCCATCAGTCTGCACTATGCTCACGTGGTCAAAGTGGTCACGTGCCCTGGGATTTTTTTTTTTTTTACTCACTGTTCCCTTCTCGGGAACACTTAGTGCCCCAGGTCTTCCTGCGGCTGTCCTTCTCGCTACGCCGCTCAAGCGAGTTCTCGGGTGTTACCTCTTTTATTTACTTACTTTTTATTTTTATTTATTTATTTTTTGAGACAGGGTTTCTCTGTGCAGCCCTGGCTGTCCTGGAACTCTGTAGACCAACCTGGCCTCGAACTCAGAGATCAGCCTGCTTCTGCCTCCTGAGCGCTGGGGTTACAGGCAGGCAACAGCAAAGCCACCTACCTGGCTGATGCTCCTCGCTCTCCATGCTCGCCCAGGGCCCGATGTTCATGCTCAACAACTGCGACAGTGCCGAGCTGTGCCCACCCAAAGCCTAGCTAGCCTTCCAGCTGCTGCCTGCCCTCTCCTGGGAATCTCAGCTCATCAATGTCTGCTTCTCAGTTCTTTATTATCTCTGGTGCCTTAGCGGGGCCGGGAAGCATAGGTATCTGGATACTTGCAGATCTTTGTAGTCTCCACCTGGAATCCAGTTTCACTGCTGACCCCCTCCTCTCCATCGCTCTAGGCAGGGGCCTGGAGCTGTGACTTGAAAGCTTTGTGGGTGTGAACCTGGGTTTCTAAATCACTTTCACAGGAGTCTCATCAGCGCCTCACAGTAGCTCTGTTAGACAGGTAGGGCCAGATCATAAACTCCATTTCACAAATAAGAAAATGGAAGCCCCAAGAGGCTTATAGAACTTACCCAAGCCCCCTGGCCGCTGGTTATCATTGGTCTCAGGTAAGCAAGGGTCAGGAGTTAGGAAGCCATTCCCAGGACAGCAAGCCAGACATAGGAGTAACTGAAGAAGAACAGTCCACACATTAAAGCCATTTTCCATCAGGTCACTATATAGAACTAATATATTTAGAATTACTTTAAGAGGGATAAGTATTCTGACCTGAACTTTTCTGAGCTAAAACATTTTTTTAATAGATCAAAGAAAAAAAAAAAAAAGGCAGCCTTAAGGATCTGAGAAGAGACTGCCTTCCAGACTCCCTTGGACACAGAAATCTGAAGATGCTCAAGCCCGTTACATAAAATATGGAGTATTTGTACAGCACTTTCGCACATCTGCTCACATACTTGAGATTGTCTCCAGATAACTTATAACACCCGATTAGATGTAAATGCTGGCAGGGTAGAACACACCTGTAATCTCAGGACTCAGAAGGCCAAGGCAAAAAGATCATGAGTCCAAGGCCAGTATAGACCACATCAAGAGACGCTGTTTCAAACCCAAAGTAAAAGCAAAACCACAATAAATGTTGGGGAACAAAATTCTTTCTGCAGACCTTTCCTTTTTTTTTTTTTTTTTTACAGTTTCTCTATGTAGCCCTGGCTGTCATGGAACTCCCTCTGTAGACCAGGCTGGTCTCAAACTCAGAGATCCACCTGCCTCTGCCTCTGCCTCCCAAGGGCTGGGATCAAAGGTGTCTGCCTGCCACCACCGCCTGGCTCCTTTTGCTAGTTGGTAATCAAGACAAACTGGAGAGAGGGTGAGAGCTCCACAGCAGCTAAAGGACATGAAGGAGACAAGGGGGAAAGACAGTCACAGCTCTGTATGACAATTCACACCTTTAGCTCCAGCAATTGGGAATCAGACACAGGAGGATTGTCATGGGTTTTAGACCAGCCTGGGCTATATAGTGAGATTTAGTCAGTCTAGCCTGGGCTATAGAGTGAGACCCTATCTCAAAAGAAGCAAACCTATATATAGTCTTGGAGTTAGAAGCTAAGAAAGCAGACAAGATTCTCTCCTGGTTGCAGGAGGCCAAGACTTCAGCTTTGGCTGGGTGTAGGAAGCTCCTACAGCCCTCATCAAAGGTGCTAGTGCTGACCAACTGAGCTGTTTATAAAGGGGGTAATGGGCCACCTGCCATGCTGTGCTTGTCTGAAGATGTCACTCTATGTCACAAGCAGGTCTCTAGACATGGTAAACACCAACTTCTTCTCTTTTTTTTTGTTTTGTTTTGTTTTGTTTTTTGAGACAGGGTTTCTCTGTGTAGCTGTCTGTCCTGGAACTCACTTTGTAGACCAGGCTTCCTCAAACTCAGAAATCTGCCTGCCTCTGCCTCCCAAGTGCTGGATTATAGGCATGCTCCACCACACCCAGCTGGTAAACATCAACTTCTGCATCAGAAAGTATCTTATTGGCCTGCCATTTGTACCATAGGAAGCTGGAAAGAGTGAGGTGTGGCCTGGGAAGCAACTGTCTGCAAAGGGCTCCTTTTCTCCCTTTCTCCCGGCCTAGCATTCTTTATCATTATGTAAATAGTTCTTATACTGTATTATGTACAGGTTCAGCACAGATGCATCCACAGTTGGTTTATCCTTCTTATTACCTGGACAAGGTCTCACTGTGTAGCCCTGGTTGGCGTGGAACACACTCACTATATATGGACCAGGTTAGCCCCAAACTCACAGAGATCAGTTTGCCTATCTCCAAAGTCCTGGGACTAAAATGGTATGAACCATCTAGCTAGACTCTAATCATTCTTCTTTTTTCTCTTTTAAAGATTTATTTATTATTATACATAAGTACACTGTAGCTGTCTTCAGACACCCCAGAAGAGAGTATCAGATCTCATTACAGATGGTTGAGCCACCATGTGGTTGCTGGAATTTGAACTCAGGACCTACGGAAGAGCAGTCGGTGCTTTTACCTGCTGAGCCATCTCACCAGCCCCTCTAATCATTTTTCTGTCTGCATTTGATTGAACGTATGAATACAGAAGCAGGAGATAAAAAAGGCTGACTGCGTGTACATTAGCTGTAAGTAATATCAAGGGAAACTCTAAATTTCTTGCCCTCTTCCTGGGCTGGACCAGTCCCATTTCTTCTTTTTTTTTTTGCCATTGAGTCACAGTACGGCCTCTGTGTGGTTGAGTTCAGAGCGCATGCTCGTACATGACTGATGTCTTGATTAAATCCATTCTTTCCATTCCCTTCCTCTGGTTCTTCCCCTGTCCCTCCTCCAGTTTTCTCTCCAAATCTCATGTGCATTGTTCTTAAGCCCACTGGATCCTCTTATGCTGCCTCTGTGTGTGTGTGTGTGTGTGTGTGTGTGTGTGTGTGTGTGTGTGTGCATGGGTATGGGATCATATATTGGACCTGTTTTGTATTAAAGATTTATTTATTTATTTATTTATTTATTTATTATGTACACAATGTTCTGTCTGCATATATGCCTGTATGACAGAAGAGGGCATCAGATTCCAGTGTAGATAGTTATGAGCCACCATGTGGTTGCTGGGAATTGAACTCAGGACCTCTAGAAGAACAGTCAGTGCTGTCAACCTCTGAGCCATATCTCTAGTCCCATGTTTTGCTCTCTTTTGAGATAGAGTATCTCTGTGTAGCCCTGGCTATCCTAGAATGTGCTCTGTAGACCAGGCTGGCCTCAAACTCAGAGAGACCCACCTGCCTCTGCTTTCCAAGTACTGGGATGCAAGTTGTGCGCCACCACTGTGTGTTTGAGTAGCCTCTTTAGGATCAAATCCCTGGAGAGCACCAACTCTCCTCTGCTCAGCCATCAACTGCCTATAGCTGCTCAACCAGGGCTGGGGCTTCATGAGCCCTCATCTTTCCTTATTGGACCATCAGCTGACTTGATCTCACACGGGTCTTAAGTGTCACAACCGCTGTGAATTCAAGAATACAACAGCCCTGCTATGCTTAGCAAATACTGTTTTGCTACAGATGTCCATCATGCCTGGCCCTTACAATCTTTCTGCCCCCTCTTCTGCAATGATCCTTAAGCCTTGGAGGTACAGCAGAGCACTCCACAGTCCAATGTCCTGTTCTCTGCCCAAGGATCAGTTGTGGGTCTCTATGTTAATCACCGTCTACCGGGAATTCCATTTTTCTTTTCACACCCAGTTTTGACATTGATTTAGCTGTACATGAGGTTGGGAGAGGTGCAGGGACTTGCCCACACAGGAAAATGACAGAAGCGGGTCTAGAAACTCCGCCAGTCTGACTCCAAGCAGTGTGTTCTTTCCCAGCATGCTTATCTGCATGTGATTTATCCAGCTGCATGAAAGATGGAACTCTTCCTGGCTAAATAGTTAAAAGCGTAACACCATCTTTAGATACCTTTATTAAGCTTGTTAAAGGCTAATTACGTCCTTGCGATTGACTTCTGCTACACCTTACAGCAGAAAGGGAGGAGACAAGAGGCTCCAGTTGAACCCACATAATGGACTATGGGGCAGTCCCTCCAAAGGAAACCAGAAACCACACACAGTAATAACTTTGTCAATCTGTGTGTACCATACGAAGGCATGTGTAGAAAGTCTGTAAGGATGTGCTCCAGGATGCCAATTCCAGCATCTTTGGAAATGCTCCCGTGGATGTTTTTGGTTTTTTGAGACAGAGCTTCTTCACTCTGTATCCTTGATCCCTTGGCAATCCTCCTACCAGAGTCTGGCTGCTGAGATTATAGGCGTGAGTCACCATTCCTGACTCTTTCAATTATTTATTTAATCTTTTCGAGACAGCATCTCACTTTATACCACAGGCTTGCCTTGAACTTTAAATCCCTTTGCCTCACCCTCCTGCCCCTCTTCCTTAGATTTTTTTTTTTTATTCACATATATATGTTTGTATTGATGTGAATTTATGTCATGGACATAGGTGCCCCCAGAGTTCAGGAAAGGGCTCCGGATCCTCTGGATCTGGGATTATGGGAGGTTTGTGGGCTACCATGTGGGTCCTGGGAACTGAACTCAGCTCCTCAAAAAGGATAGCAATTGCTGTCCACTTCTGAGCCAGTCCCCAGCCCCAGGACATCTCCTTACGCTTCCCGATAATTTCTGAAATTTGTTTAACTTTACTTCTTTATTTTTATAATGCTGGCTTTGAACCCAGCCTCATCTATGCTGGTCAATTGTTCTATCATTGAACCACAACCTCGGTCCCGAAATCTGATTTTAGAATGAGAAGGCTCTCCCTTTATAATTAGAAGAAACCGATAGAGGGCATTTCGCTTTGAGAAGGAATCAAACAGAGGCACTGCTGATTAAGGAAAGGAGTTGGAGGAGAGCCTTGTACAGGAGTGACTGATGTCCGTCAAATTGCTGGAGGCTGGATGCAGGCGGGATGCGTGGCCACTCATGAACCTCCTGTGTCAGAAAGTCAACCTGTTAGGTAACAAAGAACAAGATGTCTTTGGAGAGATGAGGTCTCTTTGAGCAGCTTTCTGTTTTCTTATGATCTGAGGGGTTGGGCTGGTGAGATGGTTCTATGATAAGGTCACTGACAAGCTGAATTTGACCCCCAAGACTTTAAGAAGGAAAGAAAGAGGGCTGGTGAGATGGCTCAGCGGGTTAGAGCACCCGACTGCTCTTCCAAAGGTGATGAGTTCAAATCCCAGCAACCACATGGTGTCTTACAACCACCCATAATGAGATCTGACGCCCTCCTCTGGTGCGTCTGAACTCAGCTATAGTGTACTTATGAATAATAATAATAAATGAATCCTTGGACCGGAGAGAGCAGGGATTGAGCAAGTGGGACCAACCGGAACGAGCAGGGCTGACCGGAGCGAGCAGGGTTGACCGGAATGAGGAAAAAAAAAAGGAAAGAGAGAACTGACAAAGGTTGTACTCTGACCTACACACACACACACACACACACACACACACACACACACACACTCTCTCTCTCTCTCTCTCTCTCTCACACACACACACACACGCACACACACGTACACACGCACGCAGGTACACTCATTCAAACACACATTCAAGCACAGGTGCCCGCACTCAAGCATGCACTAAATTAATTAAGTATAATAAAAAATTTAAAAAAAAATCTGACTGAGTAATGCCCCAAGCCCTTCCCAAGGAGTATGGGTCAGCTGTGGAAGAAAACAAACCAAGAAGTGAAATGATCTGTGGTGGATAATTGTGATGAGTCAGAAGTCACTCAGAGCTGTGGAGTTTCCAGGCCGTTAACTTATCTCCTGTGAGTCAGGGCCAGTCAGCCCAGGGGGTGTGCCCATGCCTCCCAGCCTGTTCTCCCAGCTGCTGCGCCACCAGCCTGAGTGAAAGCACAGCTGACCCGCCCACAGGCCACCTCAGCGGTGACTTGCCAGGGCTGGGCATCTTGGCTTATTTTGACCAGCCTCTTAAATGCTGAGGTTGGACCGGAAATATCAGCTGTGAACCAAAAAGGGGGAAAATAAATGCCTGAACATCCTTTCCTGTGAATGTTGCAATAGTACACCTGTAGCTTAGAGCATGTGTCCCCTGAATACCTTCTTCAAGCTATGGTTCACTAGAAAACATTATAGTAGCTGGATATGGAGGACCTACATGGCTTCGATCCCTGAAATCAATAGGCAGAGGCTGGCAGATTGCTGAGTTTGAGCCTAGCCTAATCTATATAGCAAATTCCAGGCAAGCCACAGCCACAGAGTTAGACCCTCATCTCAAAACAACAAAGAAAAACAATTGTAGTATGTTTAAAGAGAAGATTGTTGTATGTAACTACAAGCTTGAAGGGGCTGAGGTTTAGCTCTGTGACATTTGCCTAGAAAGGCTATGAGTTCAATCTTCAACACTGAGGGAAAAGGAAAAGCAATTATGTAGAACATATATAAAGGGATATAGAAAATTATCATTTGTAAGAGTAAGAGGAGGACTGGAGAGATGGCTCAGTGGTTAAGAGCACTGACTGCCCTTCTAGAGGTCCTGAGTTCAATTCCCAGCAACCACATGGTGGCTCACAGGCATCTGTAATGGGATCTGATGCCCTCTTCTGGTGTGTGTCTGAAGACAGCTACAGTGTATTCATATAAATAAAAATATAATAAATCTTAAAAAAAAGCCAAAGGAGGCTGGGATGTGGCTTAGTTGGTAGACTGCTCATCTGGCAAGTCCCAACACCAGATAAAACAGGCATGCTGTCACCTTGCTGCGATTCTAACCTTTAAAAGGTGGAGGCTGGAGTGTCAGAAAAGTTCTTGTTCATCCTTGGTAATGTAGGGAGTTCAAGGCCAGTCTGGGATACAAGGAACTCTGATGATAGGTGGGGGGTAAATTACATATGATGTCTCTTATTACTCCTCCCACCCCTGGTTGGGTTTTTTGAGACAGGGTTTCTCTATATAGCCCTGGCTGTCCTGGAACTCACTCTGTAGACCAAGCTGGCCTCAAACTCAGAAATCTGCCTGCCTCTGCCTCCCGAGTGCTGGGATTAAAGGCGTGCACCACCACCCACTACGCTTGACTCCCCAGACTTTCTTTTTTTTTTTTTTTTAAAGATTTATTTTATTTATTATATGTAAGTACACTGTAGCTGTCTTCAGACACTCCAGAAGAGGGCGCCAGATCTCGTTACGGATGGTTGTGAGCCACCATGTGGTTGCTGGGATTTGAACTTATCACCTTCGGAAGAGCAGTTGGGTGCTCTTACCCGCTGAGCCATCTCACCAGCCCCTCCCCAGACTTTCAAGTGCTGGGGTTAAAGGTATTTGCCACCACGGTACAGTTTTTTATTTTGTTTTGTTGAGATAGGTTGTCCTGTCCTGTAGCCAGTAATATAGCTGAGAGTGACCCAAAGTTCCCATCTTCCTCCACCTCGCAAGTATTAGAATTTTAGCTATTCACTCTGAGATGGGTTCCCTTACTATTTTTTGTTGTTGTTTCTTATTCCTTAATTAGTTAGCTTATTTAGACAGTGTCTCACTCTCTGGCCCCATTTATCCTGGAATGTAGTATGTGGCCTAGACTGTCCTTCAACTTACAGGAATCCTCCTGCCTCAACATTCCTGATGAGTGAGATATCTGATGTGATTATTTTTAGTTTGAAAAGTTATAACTAGCAATTTTTTTTCCTCATTATCAAAAGATAAGGGGCTAGAAAGATTCAGCAGTTGAGAGCACTGGCTGCTCTTCCAGAGGACCTAGGCTGAATTCCTACTCCCCACCCAGTAACTCACAAGCATCTGTGACTTCAGCCAAGGCGATCCAATGCTCTCTCTGGCCTCCATTACCGCCTCGCACAGGTGGTGCAAAGACGTACATGGAGATAAAGGACTCTCAACACAGAAACAGATAAATAAGAAATTTTAATGATAAGCACACCACAGGTTAGCATAGTTTTATGCTTGCATCAGTGGAGACAGGCTAGATTATGCTGTATTAACATTTCCTAATATCTCAGTTGGGGCGAACAAAATGGTTCACCAGGTAATGGTGACTGCTGCTGAGTCTAATGACCTGAGTTCAAGCCCCAGACCCACACACAGGAAGGAGAGGAGAACCGACTCCTGAGAGTTATTCTCTGACACACGTGCGTGCACATGCCTCCCTGAGGGAGTTAGGTTACTGCTATACCCTTCCAGGAGGTTCTGTTCACACTAATGTACATAGAAGTTTGTCATGACTTAAATATACAGTATAGGTTTTGTAGTCCAGCATAGGTTTGAACCTCCAAAATCTTCTTTACCCACTGTGTCCCCTTTGATGGGTCCCTTCACCTTTCCAAGACTCAAGTCTCTTAGCTGCACAGCAGTCTCACCTCTAACCAAACTTTCTTTCTTTCTTCCTTTCTTCCTTCCTTCCTTCCTTCCTTTCTTTCTTTCTTTCTTTCTTTCTTTCTTTCTTTCTTTCTTTCTTTCTTTCTTTCTTTCTTCTTTTTTTTTTTTTTTTGAGACAGGGTTTCTCTGTATAGCCCTGGCTGTCCTGGAACTCACTTTGTAGACCAGGCTGGCCTCGAACTCAGAAATCTGCCTGCCTCTGCCTCCCAAGTGCTGGGATTAAAGGCATGCGCCACCATGCCCTGCCTGCCTGCCTGCCTTTCTTTCTTTCTTTCTTTCTTTCTTTCTTTCTTTCTTTCTTTCTTTCTTTCTTTCTTTTTGTTGGTTTGCTTTTTTCGAGACAGGGTTTCTCTGTGTAGCCCTGGCTGTCCTGGCACACACTTTGTAGACCAGGCTGACCTCAGAAATCCGCCTGCCTCTGCCTCCCAAGTGCTGGGATTAAAGGCATGTGCCACCATGCCCGGCTTCTTGTTTGTTTGTTTGGTTGGTTTGGTTTTGCCTTTGAGACAGGGTTTCTCTGTGTAGCCCTTGCTGTCCTGGAACTGATTTTGCAGACCAAACTGGCCTTGAACTCACAGAGATCTGCCTGCCTCTGCCTTCCAAGTGCTGGGACTAAAGGTGTGTGCCACCACCACCCAGCTCCCTCTTCCCCACTTTTTGAAAATGTTGGTTCAGAAGCTGGAGAGATGGCTCAGCAGTTAAGAGTACTGACTGCTCTTCCAAAGGTCCTGGTTCAATTCCCAGTAACCACATGGAGGCTCACAACCATCTGTAATGGGATCCGATGCCCTCTTCTGGTGTGTCTGAAGACTGAGACAGTGTACTTATATACCTAAAATAAATAGATAATTCTAAAAATAATGTTGGCACAAACAATTCCTTTCTACCCTACTTGCTGTCATTCCTACCAGGTGAGAATAAGGCCACCACTACCACAGTGTTTAAACCAAAAATTGAAACAAGCTTTATTAAATACTGGCCAGGACAATGCACACTGTTCAAGTCCATGCCTGGGATTCCCAGAGTATCTAGGTGGATTATATTAGTCAGGGGGCTTATAAAGACAAAACTGAAAACACTATATACTACCCAACTTTGTCTAAACAGGGCAAGCATACATCCTGACGTACTTCCTGCATATAAGCACATCCTGTGTAGTTTGGGCAACCAAGCTTGTTTACAGAAGGGAAAATACATGGCTTGTTATCTTACATGAACAACAGCCTCAGCATACCAGGGAGTTTTCTGTCCTTGAGCAAGTGGGACTTACAAGTTAGAGGAGCTTTTTTGTTTTATAGATCTCTTAAGAACAGCAGTTTAAACTTAAAACATAACTTTAGCCTTGCCCAAAGTCACATAGCACATACTAGATGTCCAGGCTCCCAGTCTCACAGGTCCTGTGCCCTCTGAGAGCAGATTCCATTAAGCTTTGATAGAAAAGAATAATACCTGAATCTTGTTGCTCAGGAGGCAAAGGCAATTAATTGTACCTCTGTGTGTTCTAGGCCAGCCTGGTTTATATAGTGAGGCACTGTCTCAAAACAAAATCCAAAGAGCTAAAAAAGAAAAGAAGCAACTGAAGACAAAAGACAAGTAGATATAAACTCGATCTTTTGTTACTTATGAACTGTGGTAAGTATATAGGGGAAAAAAGAATCTGTCTTCAGGGCTCCCAGAATTAGGAACTGGCAGTGTACTTGTCTGCTTTCCCTCATTAACTGAAAATGACCTTGCGCCCCTCCTGACCCTCCTGCCTTTACCCCTGAGATGCTGAGACCACAGGTGAGATCAACACATCTGCCTTTAGTGTCTTCTTCTTCTTCTTCTTCTTCTTCTTCTTCTTCTTCTTCTTCTTCTTCTTCTTCTTCTTCTTCTTCTTCTTCTTCTTCTTCTTCTTCTTCTTTTGAATATGTAGGGATGTGGATGTGGAATCAAACCCAGGGAAGCTTGAGCTCTATTTCTGAGCTCCACCCCCAAAGCCTACCTTTCATTCTTTTCAAGTTTACACTTTTGTAGTATAAGCAATTGAAGCTTATCCCCAAATACACACGACTCAGACAATGGTTATTTTATTTGGCTTTGGCAATAACCCGGGGAGGGTAGCCTCTAATCTACTCTTCTAACTGCTGGCCTGGCTACCTCCCCAGTCGTGTATCCCAAATACTTGCTGTTTCTCCCTGCCATGTGCTCTTTGTCCATCTCCCCCTCAAGGTGGATTCCTCTCTCCTCTCTCTTCTTCCTCCTTCTCCCTTTGTCTCACCTCCTCTGACCAGCTCATTGCAAACCCTCCTACCTCTAATCCTTCCAGTAATTGTCTGTAGCCAGTTTTGTTTAACCAATGGTTTTAAACCAAGGAACAAGGTTTACACAACAAAAGCTTATAAGCATGAGATGTCACTCGTGAGTCCAGACCTTTAGGTATAGAATTTAGCATTCCAGCGCATAGCAATAAACCAAACCTCAACAAACTTACATACTTTTTAAAACAATGGATCAGAAAGTACAAATGCTTTTGCATGCTGCTCTTTTTCATTTCCATTCAATGCTTCCAGCAGACTTACGCACTCTCATCTTTGATAAATAATAGTCAGATAAATAATAACTTGTTTAATCCTCTAAGGATGAACATTTAGGTTGAGGTGGACAGATGGCTCAGCATGTAAAGTCGCTTGCCACAGGACCTGAGTTCGGTTCCCACATAAACCTGGTGGAAGGGGAGTACAGATTCCTGCATGTTGCCCTCTGACCACACTCACACACACCAGTAGAAAGGGCCCGTTACACCCAGAATCCCACAGTCCCTCGTTCCAGAGACTGGACGGGAGCCTGGCTTTCATACTCTGGGTCCAGATCTTTCTACAACCTGCACAGATGTCCCATTCTGAGCCTCATCTTTAAAACGACACCATCAGAGTACAATCCCTTCCAGCTGAAAATGCTCAGGGTCTGCAAGAACTTGCCACCCCTGGGATTCCCAGGCTCAGGGAGCTGTGTGCCCTGTTTGTAGGGTGCAAGCCTTGCCTGGGCTTCAGGACTCTGGGCTGAGACTCAGAAAGCTGCAGCCTGCCCCTGGCTGTCAGGAGGATGAGAGTGGTGGGTCGCTCTCGTCCTGGCACCTGGCCCGGTGCCTGTGGAACCAGGCAAGAGCTGCCCACGAGGGTTGGCTGGGTGCCGGGAACTCTTCGTCTTTCTATTTAAACAGACACAGCCTGTCTGTTGAGAGTCTGGAAACATCTGACCTTTACAGAGCATCTCTGGAGCCCTCAAGTGTGGAAGGAGCCTCCGGCTTTCTGTCAACCATTTAACCCTTTCCAGTGAAGCCCAGAGCAAGGATGAGAGGAGGGTGAGGAAGGGAGAGAAATCTGTTTCCGGGAGCTACACAGATTCTGTTGACCTTTTTGGTTAGCTGGCTTGTAAGGGAAGCAACATTCAGCACTGAGGACTCCTGGGTACTTTTCTTAGATCCCTTTCTTAGGTCGGGAGGCTCTAGAAGGGCGGGTAGGAGGAGCAGAGTGGCTGTAAGGAGAATCCAGAGGCTGGTCAATTTATCAGCCAGAGACGACTGAGATCTGAGAAAAGACAAGAGTATCTGCTACACAAGGAACAAAGGGATGCTCCTTTGATTGAAGGAGTAACACACAGTATATGTTCCTCCTTCGCCCTATACTGCTTGTATGTTTTGTTGTTATGTTTTGACTTAAGACAAGCTTGGATCTTGGTGTGTTACCCAGGCAGACCTGGAAACCATTCACCTTTTGCCACAGTGTCCTGAATTGCATCTTACAAAGATTTACTGGCCACCTCCCATATTCCATGGCGTCGAGGGCCATTGTTGAGCAAACCCAGGTAGATAAGGCCGGTGCCTTCCTGGTGTGCTCACTGTATGGGTGAGAGAACTGGGGTAGAATAACCACAAACACAACAGCCAGTGATAGCGTGCAGGGGAGCAAAGGTGGCTCCCCTTCATCCTTATCGGTTCCTTCACTGAGCTTTAAATTAAAATCACATGACCCATAGATTCAAAGAACTGCAGAGTTGGCACAGCTCAGGAGGAGCACGATTGTTATGCCCAAGGGCTCCTGTTTCAGAGCTGGTCAGAAGGGTTAAGGGACTGAATGCTTATAGCATTCTGAGCTACACACAGGAAGGAACAGGGCTTGGAGCTTTCAAAGCCAGTGGGGCCCAGGCCAGAGAGAGCTAAGGAGAGAGTGCAGGAAGAACAGACTGTGAATTGTGAGGAACGGTTCCTTCCTGAGTAATGTGTGGAAGGAAGAAGCCCTCAGCAGAAGGCCGTATGATGTACCTGGGGGTCTGACTGTGCTGCCCACAGAGGCTTCCTGGCTGATAAGATGTCTGGGGAGAGCCCTGTGTGGCAGTGTACACCCTTCCTGGCTGTACTTGGGAGGTTGAGACAGGAGGACCACCTTGAGTTTGAGGCCACCCTCAGAGTGTCACAAGACCTTGACTCCAAAAGACCAAAATCATTAAAAAAAAAAAAAATGAGGGCTGGTGAGATGGCTCAGCGGGTTAGAGCACCCGACTGCTCTTCCGAAGGTAATGAGTTCAAATCCCAGCAACCACATGGTGGTTTACAACCACCCATAACAAGATCTGACTCCCTCCTCTGGTGCGTCTGAAGTCAGCTACAGCGTACGTACGTATGAAGAATAATAAGAAATGAATCCTTGGACCGGAGAGACCAACCGGAGCAAGCGAGGCTGTCCGGAGCTAGCAGGCCGGAGCGAGTGGGGCCGAACGGGACGGCCGGACCGAGCGGGGCCAACCAGAGCAAGTGGAGCCGATCGGGAGCAAGTGGGGCCGGCTGGGACAAGCGGGGGCCGTACAGGGCGGCCGGGAGCGAGTGGGGCTGGCTGGAGCGAGCGGAACCAGCGGGAGCGGAGCCAGCAGGAGCAAGCGGGGTCAAGCAGAGCAAGCGAGGGTTGACCGGAACAAGGAAAAAAAAATGAGCCGGGCGTGGTGGCGCAAGCCTTTAATCCCAGCACTCGGGAGGCAGAGGCAGGCGGATTTCTGAGTTCGAGGCCAGCCTGGTCTACAAAGTGAGTTCCAGGACAGCCAGGGCTATACAGAGAAACCCTGTCTCGAAAAACCAAAAAAAAAAAAAAAAAGATATAATTACTTCTTGGCCTTTTGGCTACAATCTAGTGTAAAAAGGGAAACGAATAGCAATCCTGGAGTTGAAGGTAAAGGGGTGTTTTCCTGGGGTGCCCACAGCTTGGCTGCAGGGAGACAGCTCTGTGCAGGAGCTAGACCTGAAGTCAGTCAGTTCAAGTGTAGTCTTCAACCTCACCCCAAGCCCGTGTCCCGTTCCACATCTACACTTTTTGGGGTGTGTGTGTGTGGTAACTGCACATTATATTCTCAGCGTTCAAGAAGCAGAAACAAGCTGGACAGTGGTAGCACACGCTTTTAATCTTAGCACTCAGGAGTCAGAGGCAGGTACATCTCTATGGGTTGGAGGCCAGCCTGGCCTACAGAGTGAGTTCTAGGACAGCTAGGACTACACAGAGAAACCCTGTCTTGAAAAAAAACATACAAAGAAGAAAGCAAGGAAAGAAAGCAGGAGCGAATGAGAGCAGAAGAAACCTGACATTAGACCAAAGGCAAATTTATTCCATATGTGGAAACATTGTATTGTAAAAAACAAAAACAAAACAAAACAAACAAAAAACCAAGTGCTCAACAACCCAGTAGGGATTGGACACTCACACACATACACACACACACACACACACACACACACACACGCCCCCAGGTAGCAGAGAGGAGGGGGGAGGCAACTTAGGGGAAAGACTGAATGGCCAGAAGGGGTTTCCTGTGACATAAATCAGTCTCCCCTGTGAGCAGTGTGCTGGGCAGCTTTTTGTCATTGTGACTAGTGCCGGAGAGAAACCATTTCATGGGAGGAAAGGTTTCTTTTAGCTCAGGTTTTACTTATTAATTGTTGTTGTATGGAGACAGGGTAGCTCTCATTATGTATCCCGTGCTATGCTGGAACTTGCTATGTAGCCCAGGCTGGCCTTGAACTCCACCTGCCTCTGTCTTCTGAGTGCTGGGATTAAAAGGACAGAGCCAGATGCCCAGCTGTTTTATTGGTTTTGCCTGGGTATAGTAAAAACAGTTGGAGGTTCTTCTATATCCTATTTTATAAGGGCATATTTATACTCCACGGTGCAGAAAGGAATCGGTATTCATGGTGATTAATAGCTTAACAGTTACACACAGTCAATGGCTTGTTTTTTTTCTAGTCAACCCCCACCCAGCCCAGGTATTCCTGGAAGTTGGAACTGCCAGATAGTAACCAGACTCAAAAGTGCTAGATCAACCATGGCTTCATTTCAAAAGGCTGTCCAGCTAAGCGTGCACATGTTTTAAGTAAAAATAAAACAGGTTGATATTTCAGAATGGGGGGGAAGGGGGGCTGAGTCTAGGCACCCACAGAATGAAGGGCGCATGCGAGAGACACAAAGAAGAGAGGCACACCTGAGCAGAGGCAAGAGTGAACTCCGAAGTGATTGACTCTCTTTGTTTCCTCCCCAGCCCCTTAAAGCCTGCTGGATGGATGGAAAAAAAGGTGTGGGGGGAGGGGGTGGGGGATACATTGTTGGTTGGTTGGTTGGTTGGTTTTTGGTTGTTTTTTTTTCAGGAATTAATTTGTTGGGATTTTTTTTTTTTTTGTCTACCAACTCTTAGATTAAGCACAACCTAAGCTTTGGTTCCTACTTCTGGGGACTAGTGGTTGTGGAAGCAGGCTACATGGGCTTAGCGTTCTGCTCCTATCTGTTCTTGTAGAGACAGGGTCTCACTATGTAGCCCAGGCTAGGTGGAATTTGCCTCATCGCTTAGGGTGGCCTCCAGCTCACAGAGATCAGCCTGCCTCTGCCTCTGCCTCCTGGATTAAAGGCGTACTGCTGCTACCACCCAGCTATTTGTTTATGTTTTAAGACAGGGACTCACTATGTAGCCTTGGCTGAGATGGAACCCACTATGTAGCCCAGGCTGGCCTCAAACTGAGATCTTCTTGCTTTGGCCTCTTCCTCCTTTGCCTCCCATGCCTCTGCCTCCTCTTCCTCCTCTGCCCCTGGCTTGTCTGCCTCCTCTGCCTTTGTCTCCTCTGCTTCTGCGTCTGCAATGCTGGGAGTGAAGACATGTGCCACCATGCCTGGCCTTCATGGTTGGTTGGCTCCATTTGATTTGTTTTGTTTTAATAACTGATCAAGTCAACTTATTAAAGTAGCTGACTTACGGTTCTGTAATCGTGACTTCATCCTCCAGGCCTGCCTCAATATGGATGGAAGTAATGTATTTACCTTTTCAGAAGGGCTGTGTAATCAGTTCAGTAACCTATGACTTCTCATCATGAATCCCATGTCTTGGAACATTTACCTGGTGTTTTTCTTTTGTGGTTCTGTCTTCGTTGCTTTGGAACAGGTCCAATTCTTTTCCTTTATGCCTCTGATCAAGTCAGTGAGCATACTCTACAGAGATGTCACACACAGAGGGGTGTGATGATCATGGGATGCTGGGGCAGGGGAGAAGGTCTAACAGAGCTGTATGAAGCCTGGCAAGATAGCTCAGTGGTTAAGAGCACATGCTGCTCTTCCAGGGGACTCAGGTTCCATTCCCAGCACCTATATGTCAGTTTAAAACCATCTGTGAACCTGTTTCCAGGGGATCCAGAACTCTTTTCTGGCTTCTACATGCACCAGGCATGCCCATGGTGTACACACACACACACACACACACACACACACACACACAGATCAAACACTTGAACACATAAAATAATAATCATAAAAAAATGAAAAGAAAGAAAAAGAAAAAAGAAAGAAAAGTGAAAAAGAAAGAAAACAGGCAAGGTGCCCAGAGAGTGGGAATTAAGTGGCCAGAGATGTGAAGAAGAAAGCAGCCGGGTGTGCGGAAGGCGTGGCAGAGGCTGGGGATTCACTCAGTATTTGCCAAGCTGGGGTGACAGGGCCACGGGGAGGTACAGGAACTGAGGCAGCCGGAGATGTAGGAGAGTGGATCTCCACTGAGTATAGTGAGGAAAGGAAATGACTAATGTGGCCAGGAAATGTTGCTTAAACCATCTTTCTGATAACTATCCAAGTCTGAGAATCATTGGCATATAATACCCGTTCACTCCATGGAAAAAGATAAAATTGAAAACCACTTGAAAAAAAAAAAAGCTCGGGGCTGGTGAGATGGCTCAGCAGGTAAGAGCACCCGACTGCTCTTCCGAAGGTGATAAGTTCAAGTCCCAGCATCCACATGGTGGCTCACAACCATCCGTAATGAGATCTGGCGCCCTCTTCTGGAGTGTCTGAAGACAGCTACAGTGTACTTACATATAATAAATAAAATAAATCTTTAAAAAAAAAAAAAAAAAAAAAAGCTCATGCAGACGAAGATATGTCCAGAAAACCGTGATGTGCATTGCTGTGCTATAAAATGTTGAAGATTATCTTCGCCACCTCAGGACAGACATGAACTTCCGGTGTTTATTCTGGTTTTGGTTTTGGTTTTTGATAGAGTCCTACATGATAGTCCAGGAAGTAACCACTATCTGCAAAAAGACAGTTTGGTTCCTCAGAACTGGAGGTCTGCCCAAGCTTACATATTTGCAACATCTAAGCCCAACAGGTGCTGCAGAGGGAGGTTATGAACCCTTTGGAACATGGCACCAAATAGTCCCTGACTGTTGATGTGGGCCACTGTGGAAGGGCCTTTGAGGGTTTAGCATGGCTCCTAAATCAGTACAAGCTATTGCCACTGCTCTTGCTTACCCACAGGGACTTGATGGTAACAGCCGACTGTGCAGATAGCACACACTTTTGTCGTAGGACACGGAAAAATCAAGCGGGTACTGACCTGGAAGCTTCCTCCCCACGACTAGCTTTCATAATACTAGAAGGCGCTATGAGGGTTTCTGGAGAGAAAAAGTCACCAACAGTATTGCCCAGCCATGAACCCAGCGAATGACAATAATGACTCGTCTGAAAAGATATATACACTTATACAATAGTGGCACAAATGTTTCAGAGTAACCAACTGCTCTTTTTTTTTTTCTTAAATGAATTGAAGACTCACTTCATAGGAGTGGGACCTATCCCTGGCCAAGAAGAGCCTGTGACTTGGAAGGTCATATTACTATTATTATCTTGTCAGTCATACTCCAGGCTGTTCCAGATAAAGTATCCCCGACGACACAATGGATCTGCATCCCCTCAGACTGTGAGCTAAAAATCACCCCTTCTGTCTCGTATGCTGCTACAGCAACGGGAAGACTAATGGACACAGTATACTTCCTTGTTTCAGAGGGCTTGGTGGGCTTGTAAATATATATGTCCTACACTGAAGAGAGAGAACAGGCCACAAAAACACAGACTAAAGGTGTGACCGAAGACGATTAAGTAGCCACCAGTTCCTCCCTTGGGGCAGTCCCACTGCTGAGATTACAGGCATGTGCCACCACCACTACCTCAATTTTGGGTTTTGATGTTGTTTTTGAGACATGATCTCATTCTGTGGCCTGGGAACTAATTATGTCACTCATATTGGCCTCAAACTCATGACAATCCTACTGTCTCTGCCTCTCAAATGCTGGGATTATAAGCATGAACCACTATACTTGGTGGATATCTATCTATCTATCTATCTATCTATCTATCTATCTATCTATCCATCTACCTAACTACATACATACATACATACATACATACATACATACATACCTATCTATCTATTAAACTTCTGTGAGATGCAAGGATCCTATTAGGGCTTCCCCTCACCATGCTGAGCAAGCTTTCTATTATTGTTGACCCCCGACACACACACTTTTGTTGGATTAGTTTTCTTCCACATGCAAAACTTATTTACTGTGGGAAGGTGTATTACTCCATAACAGACCACTAAAAAGAAGCGGGTCTGGCCTTGGGAAGGCCTTCACCTGGCAATGATGTCAGGGTCACTGGCAGACCCTATCCTGACAGAATTTCCTGGTTCCTCTGGGCAGGCTGAGTCAGCCTTCTGCTGAGCTGAAATCAACCTTGAAGATCACTGCCCTTCAGGACTGAACCTCTCATGTGTATACCTAAAGAGAGGACTGGGATGTACCTCACCCGCTGCAGTAGCAAGATCAGCAGGTCCAGCAGTAAGCTGCAGGCCCTGAGACAAGCCATCACCCCTGATAGTGATGTCAGTTGGCAGTAGTGAGGACCCTGTTTCATGATGAGTTTACCAGCCAGGGAGTCAGATGAAGCTGGGGTGCGTTGTGAGTGAGCTGAGAAAGGGCAGAGAGGACAACACCCACCTAGCTCTCAAGAGGATCAGCAGATCCCTCAGAGTTAAGAGTGCCAGCCTCGACCAGGCCTCCTAGAGCCAGAACATGTCTAACTATGTGTGAATTGCTGCAACGAGGCATTGGTGATTACTGAGTTTTCTTGGGTCACACAGTCTGCCTATGCGGTCTTATTCTCCATCTTCAGGGTAATACACATCCTCTTAAGCCCTCCAAGCCCTTCTGAAACAAGGGAGTAAACTGTATTCGTTTACCTTTCTCACTGCTGTGGCAATGTGCCTGACAGAAGCAGCAAGGAGAAAGGATTTATTGTGGCTCACTTTCTCAGAAGCTGTGAATCCATTAAGTCAGGGAAGGCGTGGCCATGGGGCAGCTTAGTGTACAGCAGCAGGTGCTTTCAGCAAGCAAAGGAAAAATGAAGAAAGAGACAGACTCTTAAAATTATCGCAGAGTCTGGCATGGTGGCGCATGCCTTTAATCCCAGCAGAGGCAGAGGCAGGCGGATTTCTGAGTTCAAGGCCAGTCTGGTCTACAAAGTGAGTTCCAGGACAGCCAGGGCTACACAGAGAAACCTTGTCTCAAGAAACAAACAAAATGGGGCTGGAGAGATGGTTAAGAGCACTGACTGCTCTTCCAGAGGTCCCAAGTTCAATTTCTAACAACCACATGGTGGCTCACAACCATCTGTAATGGGTTCTGATGCTCTCTTCTGGTGTGTCTGAAGACAGCTACAGTGTACTCATATAAATAAAATAAATCTTTTTGTTTGTTTGTTTGTTTTTTGATACAGGGTTTCTCTGTATAGCTCTGGCTGTCCTGGAACTCACTCTGTAGACCAGGCTGGCCTCCAACTCAGAAATCCACCTGCCTCTGCCTCCCAAGTGCTGGGATTAAAGGCATGTGCCACCATGCCCAGCAAAATAAATCTTTAAAAAAAAAGAAGAAGAAATAAACAAAACAAAACAAAACAAAACAAAACAAGAATCTACATATATTAACAAGGACCTTGATCTAAAGAAGTATACAATGTCAAAATTCCATTCAGAGGAGATCTTAAAACAGACAGACTAAGGGGCAGCCCTTAGACCAGGGCTTGTGGACTAAGAAAGGCAAATGACTGCAAAGTTCCAAGGAGGATTTCTGGTGGTGATGGCATTATTTCCCGTGTTCAGTGGGGTTGTGTTTACTTTATTATTACTCATCAAAAAGTATATCCTCAAATCATGAATTATATGTTCATTGTCTTTTGATAAAATACCACTTAAGACAAAAATAAGGGGCTGGAGAGATGGCTCAGCGGCTAAGAGCAGTGACTGTTCTTCCAGAGATCCTGAGTTCAAATTCCAGCAACCTCATGGTGGCTCACAACCATCTGTAACAAGACCTGATTCCCTCTTCTGGTGTCTTAAGACAGCTACAGTGTATTTACATACAATAAATAAAATAAACCTTAAAAAAAAAAAAGGACAAAGCCGGGCGAGGTGGCGCACGCCTTTAAACTCAGCACTCGGGAGGCAGAGGCAGGCGGATTTCTGAGTTCGAGGCCAGCCTGGTCTACGAAGTGAGTTCCAGGACAGCCAGGGCTACACAGAGAAACCCTGTCTCGAAAAACAAACAAACAAACAAACAAACAAGGACAAAAAACTTTAAAAAGACAAGTGATATTGTTTAGTTTTAGAAAAATTAACGAGACAGTGCTAGATCCTGGTACAGCATGTAGGGCCCCAGCTTGGGAGACGTGGGCTAGAAATTTAACTCTCACAAACAATCTCAAAGACACAGATTGCCATGTGGAACCGAAAGGCAGGGAGGCAGGAAGACCTACTCTATACAGTTACTTTCAGGATCAGTGTACTGGCTTCCTCCATGCAGGGTGGGGTGGGGTGGGGTGGGGTGGGGGTGGGGTGGGGCAGGGAGATGTGTATGCACACAATGATGCCAACTCAGCAGCCACAAGCCGCAGAGAAGATGAACAGAGAGCAGTGTGCCTGCCCTGGAGAAAACAAAACTAAGAGACAGGTGCTCATGTATGCCTGTAAGTCCAGCCCAGGAAAGACTGAGGCAGGAGGATACCTGCAAGTCTGTCACCAACCTGAGCTACACAAGAAGACTCAGTCCCAACAACCACAAACAACACTCCCCAACAAACTAAAAAACGAAACTGGAGTCGAGTCATATGACAAAAGACCAATTATGGAAATTAAAGACAAAACAAATAATCCAATTAGGAAAGGAGCCAAAGTCATGTACTGACATCATCAAAATAAATAAATAAATAAATAAATAAGTAAATAAATAAATAAAGAGATAGATCATAGATGTGCAAATGAAAAGATGTTAAACAGCAGCAAGGGCTATGGGGAAATGCAAATAAAAACCACACCGAGACGTCGCTGGGGGTGAAATTAAGGAAACAATGAGACCAGGGATGTCTAGTGGTCTGGGAACTGGATCTGAGGTGCTTTCCTGAAGGGGACAAGGAACAGAACAGTGTGGGAAGGAGAGTGACACCTAATCAGACAATAGCCACATAGCCAGGGACAGGACAATTCTCACTTATTTATAAACCTGTCCAAATGGCTGGGTGTGGTGTTTCACACTCATGACCCCAACACTCATGAAGCTGAGACAGGAGGATCGCTCAGTTTGAGACCAGTCTGAGTTCTAGGTCATACTGAGCTTCATAATAAGACTGTCTTTAGCCAGATGGTGGTGGCGGCAAGACTGTAATTCCAACACTCAGGGGGCAGCGTTCAAGGCCAGCCTATTGTTCAGAGTGAGTTCTGGGACAGCCAGTGCTACTCAGAGAAACCCTGTCTCGAAAAACCAAACAGACAAGCAAACAAACCCACAAACTAGAAGACCCTGACTTAAGAAATCAGGCTGAGAAGATGGCTGGGTGCTTGCTGTTGAGTACCATCTGTGAACAAGACTCCTAGAGCGCTGTGTCTCCGGAGGATGACTAATTAGATAGAACTTCAGTCCTGTGGAGAGGTTGGAATGCTGCAGTCCAGAGGCTAATTTACTTTATCTCAGCTGCTATTAGCAAGCCCTGACCCCTCAGAACAGCCATTCAGCACCCACCTCTTTGTCATGACTAACAACAAGATAAAGACCTTTGGAAATCTATTAACAGACTACCAACCCCAAAGCTAATATTGTCATCAGATAACATCCACCCCACCCGCCATCTTGATGTAATTCTCTCTGATGTATACACCAATGTATTTTATATTGTCTTGATTCTTGACTTTGTTCTGTAAAACTATAAAATTCCAGAAAACAGCATCCATGTTGGAACATCATATTTGGGGAGACCTAAATGTATATTACCTGGTCTTGGTCATTCATCTGTGCTCTAGGATAAATCACATTTTTAATTCTTTTGAGTTGAGAACTGCTTCTTTCAACAGCACATCCCAAATCTGCATGCTGGAAGGAGAGACCGACTTTCCCCAGAGAGTCTTGTTGGGTCTGCACACCCAACAAGAGAAGTAAATGAGTAACTGTGAACAGAAAGGGAGGAGAGTGGTAGCCCAGTGGCGGGCATCTGCCTTACATGTTTTACATCCTGTGCACGAACCCCCAGCACCACAGAGAGAAATCTCAAATGGTTCTGTGTGGTAGGGAAGGATCCACCACAGAATCCTCCAAGATTCCAAGGATCAAGAATTCAGGGATGGGACTGGAGAGAGGTGGCTTAGAGGTTCAGAACACTGACTCCTCTTCAGAGGACCCAGGTTCAATTCCGAGCATCCACATGGCAACTCATAACTGAGCCTCTAAGATCTGATACTGTTATACAGACACACATGGAGGCAAAACACCAAGGCACATAAAAAAAAAATCAAGGCTATCCTCATATACATAGCAAGTTTGAGGGTAGCCTGTGTTACACACTATTCTTGAGAGGGAACCAGAAAGCAGAAAGAAGGAGATGGGGGGGGGCGTGTTGGGGGGAAAGAGAGAGAGAGAGAGAGAGAGAGAGAGAGAGAGAGAGAGAGAGAGAGAGAGACTGAGAGAAATCAGAATCAGAAACATATATGTACCCCAGGAGATTATTGTTCAAAAGCATGAGAAACGGGATTTTTCTACCAAAAGTAGATAATCTGTCAAGGGCCAATAATACCCCACCCTCCCCATCTTTCTATGCTATGCTCAACTCCTAGACATTCCTGAGCTCTGTCACACCTTTTCCTTTGAGCTGATTAGCCAATCACATCAGAGTGTTGGGTCCTATTCCCATCAGTGGGATGAGGCACAGTTATCTTCTAAATCAGGGATGTAAGACAAAGGGCAGTTTGGGTCATGGCTCACCCTTTGTGCAAAATGAAATTACCTGCAGAGTTACTTTCACTTTGTGTTTCTTGTTTCTTTTTCCATTAAAAGAAGTTACTTTTGAGCTGGGCGTGGTGGCGCACGCCTTTAATCCCAGCACTCGGGAGGCAGAGGCAGGCGGATTTCTGAGTTCGAGGCCAGCCTGGTCTACAAAGTGAGTTCCAGGACAGCCAGGGCTAGACAGAGAAACCCTGTCTCGAAAAAACCAAAAAAAGAAAAAATGAAAAAAAAGAAGTTACTTTTATTTTATGTGTATTAATGTATATATGTACACACACACACACACACACACACACACACACACACACACACACACACGAGTGCATTAAAACAGGTGAAAACTTGTCAGTAGGACTTAGAGTCTTACTGAACTGAGTCATTTTCTTCACTCTGAGATAAGGTTTTCTTTTTGTTGTTGTTGCTTTTAGAGACAGGGTTTCTCTGTGTAACAAGCCCTGGCTGTCCTGGGCTCGCTTTGTAGACCAGGCTAGCTTCGAACTCACAGAGATCCCCCTGCCTCTGCCTTCAGAGTGCTAGAATTAAAGGTGTGTGCCACCCTGCCCAGCCTGATTCTGCTATATTTAATATAATGTCATCATTGGGGAAATTTGTCAATTTTTTTAAGGTAAATATGTTCTGTTTTTGCAACCTCCTGAGAGTCTGTAATTATTTCAAAATAAAATAGTTAAGAGAAGGGTTGGTGTTGTAGCTCAGTGATGGAGACTTGCCCAATATGCCCAAGGTCCTCAGTACATACATGTGCAGTACGTACATAAAAGAACAATGATAGGCATAATTCTACAATATTTATTTTATAGGAACACTTAAGAAAAGCATGGCCTGGTGTGGAGGTGTACATCTGGTCTACATAGGGCACTGGAGGCCAGCCAGAGCTATACAGTGAAATCCTGTCTCAGAGAGAGGGTGAGGAGAGAGAGAGAGAATAAGAAGGGCAAGTATGCATGTATTCTGGCTACTTTTTTGACAAGTTGACAGCAGGTTAGAGTCATCAAAGAGGAGGGAGTCTCAAGTGAAAAGATGCCTTCATAAGGTCAGGCTGTTAGCCGGGCGGTGGTGGCACACTCCAGGCCAGCCTGGTCTACAGAGTGAGTTCCAGGACAGCCAGGACTACACAGAGAAACCCTGTCTCGAAAAGACTGCTGGACAGTTTTTGTTTGGGGGAATTTTTTTCCTTTTTTCTCTCTTCTCTTCTCTTCTCTTCTCTTCTCTTCTCTTCTCTTCTCTTCTCTTCTCTTCTCTTCTCTTCCTCCCTCCCTCCCTCCCTCCCTCTCTCTCCTTCTTTCTTTATGAAACAGGAGACAGGGTTTCTTTGTGTAGCATTGGCTATCCTTTAACTTGCTGTATAGCCTAGACTGGCCTCGAATTTGTAGAAATCCACCTGGTTCTGCCTCCCAAGTGCTGAGATTAAAGGTCTTCGCTTCCACAGTCCAGGCTGGGCATTTTCTTAATTAGTGACTAATGCAGGAGGGCCCAGTTCACTGTGAGTGGTACCATGCCTGGGCTGGTGGTTCTGGATTCTATAAGGAAGCAGGGTGAACATATCATAGGGACAAGCCAGTAAGCAGCACCCTCCATGGCTTCTGCATCAGCTCCTACATCCCAGTTTTTGCCATGTTTCAGTTCTTGTCCTGACTTTCTTCAGTGATGGACTAAGATGTAGAAGAATAGGTTAATAAATCCTTTCCTCCCCAACTTGTTTTTGGTCCTGGGGTTTCATCATAGTTAGTAGTCCTAACTAAGAGGGCATATTAAAAACCCCTTGGACTGGTAGTCTGTGGGGGAAGGGAAGAGGAAGAGAGTGATGGATGACCACAGCTACATTAATCAAGGAGTGTTTGCTGTCAAGCAGTGGTGATTACATGTGGTGAACTGAAACGTTATTAACTCCAACCTCCCCACACCTGAGGTCATGCAGTTGGAAGGTGGGGATTGACAGCATGTTGGCACAATGGATCAATAATGGTAAAGACCAAGCCCCTTTTAATGGGGCCTTTTCCAATGATGTGAAATATTTCCCTCTCCACACACTAAAAGGATGGTTGACAAAGAGGCAGGAGAGACAACGATGGGGAACAAAGAAGCTGGGGTATAGGGTACATTCTCTCCAGAGCTGTGGGTTAGCGAAGGAACCAAGGGCACCACACAGAAACCAGCTGGAGCCCACAGGCCTGGAAGGAGCCAGGATTCCTGGGGTTTTTCCTCCGAGCAGCTGGCACTCACAGGGTGCTCAGGAAATTGAAAGCAAGATTTTTTTTTTTTTTTTCATAGCCTCCAGGGCCATGATGACCTTTGACAAGACCTCTAATTTAGCTGTGCTTGCAGCGTCCTTACGATAGACTTCCCAGCTGCATTGCTGGGAAGCCAGTGATAACAGAGAGGGTGGGAAGACTTCCAAAGCCATTTGCCTAAGTGCACTCTCTACCTTAGCTATAAACACAGGGCATTTCATTTTCCTGTGAGAGTGCCTGCTCGGGAGACGGAAGCAAAGGTAAATCATTGAGGAAGTGCCTAAAGGTTTACTGACAAGGCTGCTCATCCTGACAGTACTTAAGAACCTTAATGTTCCATAGTAGAGACTGGGTTAAAAATTTATGTTGCAGTGTGGGGGGTTGTATATACCTTTAACCTCTGAAGACAGAGGCAGGAGGATCTCTGGAAGCTTCCAGGCCAGCAGGACCTACATAGCAAGAAGCTGTCTCAAAAACCAAAACAACACAACACAAAAACAAACAAAAAACAAACTTTCCAACCAACCAAAATCCTCCAAAACAAAAACCAAAAATGTGTGTGTGTGTGTGTGTGTGTTTACACAAGTGCTGTTGTACCTGTGTGTGTGTTAGGTAGAGTGCTTGTTTAGCATGCATGGAGCTTTGTTTTCCATTTTCAGTATCCTATAACTCAGTTGTGGTGTTGATCTTCTGTCATTCTCTCATCCCAGGGACTGGAGGCAGGGGGGATCAAAATTCAAGGTCATTTCCCATTTCCTTCTCCCAAATTCATCTAGTTCTGCCCTTGCCCCCATGCCCCGCCCCCGTGATAACCACTGTTTTTGTTTTTGTTTTTCTGCTGGAGCTCTTCCTGAGAAGGCAGAGGGATCATGCTCTTAGGACGCCTCTGGCCCCGGGAGCGCTGGCCCTTGCCCTACAGCTTCTGCTGACTCTCTAAACCAGCCAGCTCTGGCTAGCTCTGCCACTGACAAGCCCAGAACTGGTTGTTTCAGGAACCGCCCAGAAAGCTGCAGTCTTTTTCTGAAAGATAGAAGCGGGATACCCGGGCTGGAGAGGGACGGGCCAAGGTCACTTGATAGACGCAGTTTATATTTATACTCCTATCTCTTCGTTTAACTCTTCCCAACTCGCCATGGGTCGCAGGTTTATGGGAGGAGCCGTGAATGGTTTCAGAGGCAGTTCTGCATCTCTCTCTCTCTCTCTCTCTCTCTCTCTCTCTCTCTCTCTCTCTCCTCCACTATAAACAATACTACCATTATTGAGGGTTGACTAAATGCCAGGTGTTTGCTTCTCATCACAACGCTGTGAGGTCCCTGTTGGTTTCATGCCCACTTTACAGGTGAACTAAGGCTCAGAGAGGTCAAGACACTTGCCCTAACGAACACAGCCACTTCGTAGGGGACCTGGATTCCAACTCTGGGTAGGAGTGGATTCCAGGGAGACCACCCACCAGCGAGGCTAAGCATGCCAAGGTCAGAGAGGGTGCAGCACAGTGGACTACGGCCTACGTGGACTGTATCATCTGATACGGTGGGAGGCCCTGGCCCGATGTGGGTAGCATTGTTTCCAGAACTGCTGGATCTGGCTAGGGGACCGCGTAGCGGTGGTAGCGGAGCCGAGGAGAGAGCCTTTGGACTATTCCCGAAAACGCGAGCAGGCGGGGCGGGGCGGGGCTTGGAGGCTGCCCAGCATTTCCGGGGACACCGCGCAGGACGCAGGGTGTTCACGGGACACTCCAGGTCCCCAGGGACGACGACCGGCCGGCCAGTCTGGCAGCTGGAATGAGTCGGTGAAACTTCGGGGTCGCGCGGAGGTAGCCCTGTCGTGGGACGTAACTCCTTCCAGGTAGGGGACCGAACGAGGTGGGAACCAGGGTCTGGGGGTGATTGGACAGGCCGAGGCCTTCGCCGTCGCTCCCCACCTTCCTCCCGCCCCTCTCGCCTAAGAGGGCGCCACCTGCATGCTCTGATGGGCACCAGCCGGGGCCAGTGGGGGAACCTGTTGCCATGGCAGCGCAGGAGGTTGGGCCCACGTTCCCATGGCCACCGGGGGCCTCTGCGCGAATCCTTTAACAGTGTCTTTCAACACCGCCCCCTACTCCCTGAGTCCAGAGGAAAATCACTAGGAAAAAGGCCTCGAGCCCCTCCTCTGAATGTCTGCGGTTGTGACCTCCGAGTTAGGGCTTTTGTCATGGCTTCTTTCTTCTCTCTGAAGAACAAGGTGGATTAAGGGCCAGGAGGGGGAGGAAGTTGGGGTCCTGGGAATGAGGTCTTTTGCCTCTCCTTAGCTGTTCTAGTAGACTAGAACAGAGGTTCAGGAGGTTTGGATTACTTCGGAAAGGTCATCCAACCTCTGTTCACAGTCCTTCACCTGTCATGTGAATATGTTTTTTTAAGAATCACCGGCAGCACTCGGGAGGCAGAGGCAGGCAGATTTCTGAGTTCGAGGCCAGCCTGGTCTACAAAGTGAGTTCCAGGACAGCCAGAGAAACCCTGTCTCAAAAAACCAAAAAAAAAAAAAAAGAAAGAAAGAAAGAAAGAAAGAAAAGAAAAAAAGAAAAGAAAAGAAAAGAAAAAAAGAATCACCGGAAAGGCTGGTGAGATAGCTCCATAGATGGGAGCTTGCGGCCAAACCCAAGGTCCTGAGTTCCGTTTCCAGGACACAGATGGTAGAAAGAGAACACTGACTCCCACACATAGTTCTCTGACACTCCACCTGTGTAACATGGCACACACATACGGCCGTCACACACAAACACACACACAGTAAATAAACAAATCAGCAAATCTAAGTGTCAACTGCAGGAAGAACTGGATGCTTTGGGACAGGGGATTTAGAAGAAATCACCGTTGGCCTTCCCTTCCTTTTCCCAGGGGAAGCTGGAACCAGAGGCACTCAGTTATCCCCAGGTGATTCAGTGAATTGGTGTAAAGGGTAGGATTTGAACTCTATCTCTTGACGCCTTGAGTCAACTCCTAGGCTGTGGCTGAGTGAAAATTTTTTTTTTCCTGGAGCTCAGAGAAATAGGAGTTATATATCTTTTTGCATTTATGGTCTTGAGCTCTTAGAGGCAAGTGATCTTAAGATGGTGTTGGGTGTGTGTGGCAGAGTGGTTTATGGGATAAAGGTGCCTGTCTTAAAGTCTGATGACCTATGTCTGGTGGAAGGAGAGAATGAACTCCTAGTTGTCCTCTGACCTCTGCATACATCATACACATACTTACTCCCTCCCATATAAATAAATAAATGTTTAAAAAATGATGGAGGTGGGGCCAGGGTAGCTTAGTGGTAGAACACAATGTTTAGTAGCATGTGTAAGGCCATAGATTTAATCTCCAGAACCAAGGGAAATTAATAATAATAATAATGATAGTGAGGGGGCCGAGTTTGTGTGGCACACATCTATACTTGCACTTCAGAGGTGAAGGCAGGAAGATTAAGAAAGAGTTCAAGGTTATTCTCAGACACAAGATGTTGGAGGCCAGCCTGGGATACATGAGATCTCGTCTCCAGAGCACATGAGCAGCAGGAAGACTTTCAGCTCTGCCTGGGGCAAGCCCCTCCATTTCCTGACATCTTCAGGCCATCTGTAATGTTCTCATCATAATTTTTTTGTATATGTCTTATGTACATCATAAGTCATTATATGCATTTTGGTATCATGTAGCTCAGGCTGGCCTTGAAATCCCTATGTCACCAAAGGTGACTTTAAACTTTTGGCTCGCCTGCCTCCAGTTCCTGGGTACTGTGACTTGGTTCACTCAGTGCTGGGAATCCAATCCAGGGCTTTGTGCATGATGAGTAATTGTTCTACCGACTGAGCTACATCCCCAAGCCTGGGGACCCTCAGTTTGAAGTAGCATCTGACGGGAGCTAAGCATTTAAACATCCTCCAGCAAAGCATCTCTTGTGAAGACCACAAAACTGCTGAGAAAACCCTGAGCTGCCCTAAGGCAGGGAGCTGGAGCCTTTGGCCCCTCTTTGGTGCCTTTTCTTATTCACACATTCTTTGAAATGAAAAGAGAAAGGTGTGGGTGTGCTGGAAAGGATCTGGGAAGGAACGCTGGAATGAATCACTTGGGAATGATTTGAGATCTTCAGCAAGAGCAGAAAGCCCATTTGTTCATTTAGTCCACATTTACTGGGTGCCTCCTGGTTCCAAGCTCTACCCTGGGGCTGGACATTTAAAAACCTGAGGTAGGCAGGTCTGGTCTGTGCAATCAAGGAGCTCGTGGAAGGGTAGGGAAGAGAGGGATGAGACTTGTAAATGAGTGCTTTACTGCGAGTAATGAGTGCCTTAATGGAAATCCGAGCCAAGGGCAGAAGGAGCCTAGAGGAACAACTCCTCCGGAAATGGGTTGAAAACAGCAGGATCTAGTCTGTGCAGCTTAGGAGTCGTCTGGAGTTCTGCCAGACTTGCTGTGGCTACTACCTTTGTCTGAGACAAAGGAATGAATGAAAGAGAAAGTGTCTAAAGAAATGCGGTCCAGGAGATGGGGTGTCTCCGCAAAGAAACATTGGACGATCCTGATGAATTATAAAGTCCTTGTCTGCAGCAACCCTGGTCCTTTCCGTCAGTTTGACTCATGCTTAGAAGACAGCAAGTGAACAAGAAGTAGTATTAGCTGAATGAAAGGAGAGAGGGGGAGGAGGGAGAAAAGAAAGACTTGTATCATCAAAAGTGGAGCCCCTTTGCACGTTGTGACAACACCGGGCTGAAATTCTGTTTCTTGGTGTAGTGATCACGTGAGTTACAAGCCAGCAGATCCCTTGGCCCCAAGTCTTCACCTCCAATACATGTGGCCTTAGGAAGCCCCTGAACTTCTCTGGGCAGCTTGTTATCTGTGTAGTGGGATTTCCCTCTGCTGTGAGGGTTAAAAATTATTAAGTGTGAAAAGATCAGCATGATGCCACACTTAGAGTGGTGTCTGATATTGAGTTATAGCTGGAGGTTTCATATTAATAATTGTAAATATCAGTGCTGAGGAACTATTACCTGAATGACTGTCAGGTTTGATTTAGGTAGGGGGGAGGTTGCCAAATACTTCATGTGGAAATTACACAGCTATTCCAAAGGAAGGATGGCTTCTTTTTACCTAACGAGGGCAAATTTTGTAAATTCCTTGTTTCTGAAGATGAGCACATTTTAAAGAAATGGTTATAGCTGGGTGTGGTGATACATATCTGTAATTCCAACCTCTTAGAAGGCTGAGGCAGGAGGGTAGTTAGTTTGTGGTCTGCCTGGGTCAAGGCCAGTTTGAGATAGTAAGACCCTGTCTCAAAGCCAACAACAAGAAAGAAAGAAAGAAAGAAAGAAAGAAAGAAAGAAAGAAAGAAAGAAAGAAAGAAGGCAAGGTTCATTGTTTTTCCATCCTGAGACAAGGTTTCTCTGTGTAGCCCTGGTGGATCTGGAACTCAAGTTGTGGATCAGGCTGGCCTTCAACTCACAGAGATCCACCTGCCTCTGCCCCCCAAGTGCCTTGCTAGACAAGATTCTTCACCCTCTAGGGTGCATGACAAAGGCAAAGCCCTGTTCTAGCATGTTCAGCAAGCAGTCCAAGAAGCACCTTGCATCCCTAGCCCTGGACAAGGCTTTTCTTTCTTTCTTTTTCTTTTTTTTTTTTTTTTTTTTTGGTTTTTCGAGACAGGGTTTCTCTATAGCCTTGGCTGTCCTAGAACTCACTTTGTAGACCAGGCTGGCCTCGAACTCAGAAATCCGCCTGCCTCTGCCTCCTGAGTGCTGGGATTAAAGGCGTGCACCACCACACCAGGCTTTTCTTTTCTTTTTTTTTTAAGAATTAAAACTTTTGCGCAGGGAACTGAACCCGTATCCTCTGCAAGGGCAACAAGGGTTCCTAACCACTGAGCCATCTCTCGTGCCCAGACAAGGATCTTTCTGAAATTAGATGAAAGCTGGGATACTTGTTCCCCAGAAGTAGTACTTCCCCCTTAGGGTACCTGCTGCCCTGAATGCCAGTCTGGAGTCAGGGCCTCTGCTCTGCTGCGTGGGCCGGAGGCTGTGGTGAAAGGCATAAGGTCCTCTTTCTAGGTGAGGAATTGGAAGCTCACAGCATCATGATGGAAATCTACCTTTCCTCTCCTCTCTCGAGGGATTGTGAAAGCCACGGAGAGCGGAGAGCGAAAGGCACATAAGCCTACTCCCAGCTCCTTCTGCTGGGTCCAAGCCCCAGAGATCCTGGGATGCCTCATTCACGGGCGACAACTGGCAGTAGGAATCCCTGGGATTTTCTAGTCTTGCCAGAGGAACCCATCCAAGCGTGAGGCTTTGGTGTTACCTTATACCATCTCCCTATGAGTGACCTGATAGCATTTCTTTAGGACGGCAAGTGAACATGCTTCCATGGTATGGCCACCCTGGCAAGACGGGTTGATGGTTGATGTTGGAGTTGCAAGAGATCAGTAGCAACTCATCTTCCTCTCCACCACGCTCCCTAGACTCACTTGTCCCCGCTTCTTCTCTTGATTCAATATGGCAGCCAAGGGCAGGGCTGATTTAAGATGACAGAAACTTTGGAGCTAAAGAGCTCCTCTTCTGTGGGAAGGAAGAGGGAAGTGGGGAGTCTCAGGGCTCTGGGAAGGAAGCTTGGTTTCCTGGGGACTGAGGCATGGCGCTGGCCTTCTTAAGAAGTCCAGGGGTCAGAGTAGAGTGGATTTACAGGAAACAATTTGATGGCAAATTGGAAGAGAGGTTTTTATTTTTCAATCTTTACTCTTTTGAGATAGGGTCTTGCTAAGTAGTTCTGGCTGGCTTGGCTGTGACCTAGGCTGGCCTTGGCATTTACATGCATCCTCCTGCCTCAGCCTCTCAAGGATCACAAGCATGACCCTGTATCGGGCTCTTTGACTTGAGATCTAGAGAAGAGAACATGGTTTCCTAAGCTGGACTGGAGGCTGAGCCTCTGCTAGGTCCTTAGCCTTCTGACCCCAACCCCACCTGGCCTAGGATCCTGCCTTCCTGCCTGTGAGTAGCTGTAGCCATCTGAGAGCAGCATAGAGCAGTTATTTTCAGGGGTCAGCCCTGTTCCCCTGACTGGGCAGGCCTATAGTCACAGACAGCACCTCCTGAACTTCTGCAGGGAGCACAGGAGTGACAGTGGCAATTTCATGTTTCACCCTGTCTGGGCAGGGACAGGCTGAGCCCTGCTGGTTGCACCACAGCCTTGTAGGGTGGGGGGATCCCCTCCCAGGGAGTGGCCAGCTCAGGTCCCAACAGGCCCAGTGGGGGCGGCGCTGTGTGGTGGGCTGCTTGCCACCGTAGGCACGCCCAGGGCTTGGGCTGGGCAAGCTGGTTCCTTCTCTTCAGGAGAGTTGCAACCTCAGCACCACCGTGTATGCAGGAGGCAGCTGAACCTGAGGGAGGACTAGGAAGGGGCTTCTCCAAGGGCTTCTAAGGTGTTTACTCTGTCGAGGTCATGGGGTTCCTTTCAGATGGAGAGGCAATACCAGCCTGGGACATGGGGCGTTCACTCTGCACAGTGTGCCCTCTTTATAGGTGCTATCTCCTCATGTTCCCTAACCATAAAGGACTGTAGTATTACTATCACAGGAGAAGCTGCTAACAACTAGAGGGACTATGGTCCTCTTAGGACCCGTATATAATGGGTAGTGATGCATTCTTCTCTACTGTATGCTCCACCACGGAATTCTACCATTTAACGGGGCACATATTCTGGGTAGGGAGCGAGGAGCATAGCAAAGAGCCTGTAGGGAGAAGCTGGTTTGGGAAGAGATGGGAAGGCAGTTGTCAGACCCTATGGAAAGCTTTCTGAGAGCTGAAGGCAGTGTTGATTCTGACCCTGGGTGGATGCCCTCTGCTGCAGAGGGTGCTGCCTTTCCCAAGGAAGTGCCCAGCTCTCAGGCCTGGCAATCAAAAAGCACACAGGGACTGTGTCTGCTGCTGTGACTTCCTCATGTAAATGTATTGCTGCTGCAGCCCAAGTTGCTGCCTGGCCCCTGGGGAGGAGACACAGCCTCGTGCCTAACCGGGGCTGGGTGGGGAACCGCAGCTGCAGGTTGGCATAAGAAGAGGGCTCGGGGCTACGAGGGGATGGTGGCAGGGGGCCAGGGCCTAGGGAGCTGGGCCACAGCCAGTTCACGTCTGAGAGACCTTGCTAGGCAGGCAGCCTGCCAGTCAGTATGCAGTGGTGGGGGAAGGGGTGGGAGGAGCCTGAATGTTGCCCAAAGAGGGGTGGGCGGGACCTTTGGGTTCAAGCTCCACTGGGCTTGGCAGGAGGCTCCTCCCCCGCATGGCCGCAAACAAAGCTACAACTCCAGAGTATTGTGGGAGTCCAGCGCCTAGCTCCCCTGGGTGGGAGTCAGAGGGGGCAGTCCTGGCAAGAGCCTTTTGGCAGGATTCGTGCATGCCCAAGGCCATCTTCCTGCCTGCACCTGGGCAGAGGCTGAGGGGCGAGTGTGGACTGCGATAGGCTGGCTGGGAGGCAGCGAGAAGGGAGGCTCTGGCAGATGTGTTCGCTCATTTTCTGGTTTCGGTCTTCCTTGCCTTTATTTCCTCTTTCTTCTCTTGAGGCTTTCTCCCACTGTTCTGTCAGTGTGTGCTTCTTCCACTTGGTTCTACAGTCATGGTCTGCTCCCCTACTCCCTCGGGTTTTTCCTCCCATGCTAACAGGTATAAATTACAAGCTTCTAGCGGGACACAGTGGCGCACCCTACATTCCCAGCATTGAGAAGGTGGTGGCAGGAGATCTAGAGTACAAGGCCAGTGTGGGTTATATAGCAAGTTTTAGGCCACCTTGGCCTATGTGAGTGAGACTATCAAAAACCAAAAAGCTTAAATATAACAAAATTCGTAGATCTTAAGATCATAAAGCACAGTACATTCTAACATTTGTAACACTTGAAAATCCAACACTAGATCAAGATATAGAATCTGTCATCTCTAAAGTTTCTATATTTGCCTAGGAGGCATGTGCCCACTGGGCTCTGACGTCTCTCACCACACAGCAAGTTTACCTGGGTGCCTGATGATTCTCTTCCTCTTCCTCCTCTTCTTTTTTCTTCCTCCTCCTCCTCCTCCTCCTCCTCCTCCTCCTCCTCCTCCTCCTCCTCCTCTTGGTTTTTCCAGACAGGGTTTCTCTGTGTAGCTCTGGCTGTCCTGGATCTCTCTCTGTAGACCAGGCTGGACTCCAGCTCAGAAATCCACCTGCCTCTGCCTACCAGAGCTGGATGAAAAGTGTGTGCTACCACCTCCAGACTTATCTGGGCTTCTTTATAATATATTCTTGCCAGGAGGTGGTGGGTGGTGGCGCACGCCTTTAATCTCAGCACTTGGGAGGCAGAGGCAGGCAGATTTCTGAGTTCGAAGCTAGCCTGGTCTATAAAGTGAGTTCCAGGACAGCCAGGGCTACATAGAGAAACCCTGTCTTGAAAAACAAAAAAACAAAACAATATATATATATATTCTTATGAATACTATTGCACTAGTGAAAAAAAGTGTGTGTGTCTGTGTGTGTAGGTTGTGGGGGGAGGCACAGACAGACAGACAGACAGGATGGGAGAAAGAAAGAAGGCCTGTGAGTGCAGGTGGACAGGGGGCAGACTTAGCAACTTATGGATGACTTTGTCTTGTAGGCTGGCCATGGAGGAAGTATTACTTTTTTCTTGTTCTGTTTTTTGGTATTCTTTCCAAGCTACCCCTGCCACCCCGTCCACCCCCCACACCCCCAGTTCTTTGTAAACACTGACATCTGGCAGAAAAACACTTGCCTACATCCAAGCGTGGCAGAGGGGAACAGGAGACACATCCTTGGCTTGGGACCACTCTTTTGCCTAAAGGAAGTCAATTCAAAGGCAGTTCTTTGTCAGTCACCCTTCTGTTCTTTGCAGTCTGAGAGAGCACATGAGAAACCATATTAGCACACATACAGAAGACAGTGGAGCCGACAGGAGCAAGGCTGCCATGCACAGGAATTGGAGAGTGTGTCCCCAGGCCAAGTCGGGACTCTCATGTAGATAGTGTTGTGTGGTTCTTACCAGGGTGCCTTGCTAGGCATGGGGGAGGGGGTCAGAAGACCCGGCGCTGTTCTCTAAGGGGCTTGCTGCCCAGTTGGCATAACACATACTTTCAAAGCACATGAGCAGGATATAATTAACAACCATGAGAGGCTGCATCAGCCTCCTCTCCTCAGGGATGAGCACAGCCGTCAGACAAGCCCTTTGTTGCCAAGATTCAAGAGCAGACCAATCTCCTGCCACGTTAGGAGCTACTGATCCCCAGATTCAGGCTCTGAATAAATGCTAATTGAGCAGGTAAGCCATAGGTCAGGCACTGCTCTAAACTGGTGTGCACTGCTCTAAACTGGGGTGCAGAGCGGAAGAAGGATATGCTGTAGTTAGCAAAAATTGATTTTTGACAAAGCTTGTGTGTGCATGTGTATGTATATGCATTGATATGTGTATGCACGTAGATCTTATGCATGTATTTACAGGCATGTGTATTTGTATGTGTGTATGGAGGCCAGAGAACAACTTTGTATGTAATTCTTCAGGAGCCATCACTTTTTTTTTTTTTTTTTGAGACAGTCTCTTACTGGTCTGGAACTTACCTAGTAGGTTAGGCTGCCTAGCAGGGATCTGCAGGCCTCTGGGTTGGAATTACAAATGTATTTTACCATGCTTGGCATTTTCTCTTCCTCCTCCTCCTTTCCCTCCTTCTCTTCTTCCTCTCTCTCCCTCTCACTCTCTCTCTCTCTCTCTCTCACACACACACACACACAATACATGCTTCTGAGATCCGACTGACCCAGGCTAGTTATCCCATAGAACGCTCTTCAGGCTGGCTGTATCTGCTTTTGTCCTTATTATTAGACGTGGGTTAAACCCTTTGGTAGGAACACCGCAGGGACTGATAATGTGAAGTTCTCAGGGCATCATATGGGAGGTAAGCAAAAATTCCATCATACTCCTATCATGGCTGACCACTTGTTTAGGATGGTGGTCACCAGGTCTTGTTGGCAGGCATACATTTGCCTTTGGGCTAGTGATCATCTGTGGGGCTGACTGTCAGGCACTGCTTCCCCAGGCTTTATGTCCAACTGTGGTCTTTGCTACGTGTTCTTTCTAGTCCTTCTATTTCTACACTTAGCAGCAGCGTTTGTACATAAAGACATTCCCTTTCCTTCCTTTCTCTTTCCCTTTCTCTTTAAGTCACACTATTGACTAAGGGGTTGTATTTTCATTTGCTGCATTAGAATCCATTACTTATGCCGTTTGATAACCAAATGGTCATCCGCCTGGCTCCTCTCCCAAGTGGTCATCAGACTGTCTCTTTAGGCATGGCCTCATTACTCTTTGCTTTGCTTTCAGGCCCAACAAAATGTGCTCTTTACCTTGTACTTTCCCTCATTCTCCAAGGAGATCGCTCTCCTTTTATAGAGGAGCGGTGTGCAGAAACCAAGATCTGGAGGCTAAATCTGCACACCCATTATTTTTATCAGTAACTTGATTAAAGGTCTAAGGAATACTTAGCCAAATTTACGATGACTCAAAACCAGGAAAGGAGGTGCCAAATGTATGATAATAGAATCGATATTCAAAACAACATCTGTGGGATGAAATCTGGGCCAGAACCAATAGATTTAAGAGAGATAATTTTGAAGTCTTGTGTTCAGTTGAAAAAGTTATTGCATAATTTCAGGTTTGGGGCACTCTTCATTAGACAGAAATTGGCATCAAGAGATTGTTCCAGGTTGTTAGCCAACACGAGCCTGTAGTAGTCTGACCCTTGTCATCCTCGGTCACCCAGTCATTTCTTTAACCAACACTTATTGAAGGCGCCTGCCATGTATACAGGCACTGTTCCAGGGGCCTGGGAGGTCTGAGCAGGGGAAAGCTGCACCTGGACTTGCATTTTATGTATGTATTTAAGTTTTGTTTTCGGTTTGTTGTTGTTTGAGATAGTTTCACATAGCCTCGATTGGCCTCAAGCTTGTTATGTACCTGAGGCTGCCTGGATTCCTGATCCTCCCCCTCCTTTCACCTGCCAAGTGCTAGAATTAAATACCACCATTTCCAGCTGACTTTAGAAATTTATTTTCAGTTGGGCAGTGGTGGTGCATGCTTTTAGTCCCAGTACTTGGGGGATCAGAGGCAGGAGGATCTTTGTGAGTTCAAGACCAGCCTGGTGTACAGGAATTCTAGAACAGCCAAGACTACACAGAGAAACGTGGTATCATAAATAAAGAAACAGACAGACAGATAAATGAATCTGGGGCTAGAGAGTTGGCTCAGCAGTAAGAGCACTGGCTGCTCTTCTGGAGGCAATTCCCAGCAACCTCACAACTCTCAGGAACTCCAGTTTCAGGGTGTCTCACACCCTCACACAGATACATGTAAAAAAATTATTATTATTATTATTTTATTTTGAGATAGGGTTTCTCTGTGTAGCCTTGCTGTCCTGGAACTGGCTCTGTAAAACTCAAGAGATCTTCCTGCCTCTGACTCCCAGCTCTGATGGCATTAAAGGCCTGGGCCACAGGCCTGACCTTGAAACAGTTTTGAAAATGCTATTTATTTAATGTGCATTGGTGTTTTGTCAGAGCACACAACTTGTGGAGTGGATTCTGTCTATTGTGTTTGAGAAGAGATTACAGGAGGAAAGGAAGCAGCAGTTAGAGGGAAAGCAGTACGTTTCAGATGGTGGGTTAACGAGTGAATTTGGATATGAGGAGTAGGGAGAAAGGACACGAGACTGGAGAAGGATGTCAGGGTGGTGACAGTACAGGAATTGTGGGGCACGGGGAAGTCTGGATGTAAGAAAAAAGACCTGGGACCATCCAAGAGCTTGTCTGCTCTGACTTGTCACCTGCCTGTGGGGGTGGGGACGAGAGCAGAAAGATGTGGCTATGAAACTACCCACATCGGCAGCAGCAATGTAGCTTCGACAACTGCAGAAAATTCTGGGGGAAGTGGTTTCATTGCCACAAGAACAATGAACACAAAATTTTAAGTTTTTAATTTTATCCATGCACCTAGGAAAAGCTGAAACGGGTTTCCAAAACCTTGATGTCTTTCTTTGTTGATCTCCTCCCCATCTTCCCCTCCTTATTTCCCGCTATTCCTTTGCTGTGGCACCACCAAATTGACTTCAGATTGAGGTACCTGCGGGTGGATACCTCTGGCGTCTCATTCCAGCCTTAGGGAATCCTTTCCTATGCTCAGCCACGTGCTGGTTGTGGGGGGAAGGTCTAGCCTCTTTGGCAGTGCAGTCCATGAAATCCTATTATCCCACTTGAACTAATTCTGCGCCGCCCCCGGGCTTCGCGTGGACAGAATTCTAAGCGTGGACAACCCAGCAGAGTATCTAGATTCTAGACCATGCATAGACCTCTCGCGGAAGTAAGACTGGAAAGCTACCAGTCTCCGTCTCAGAGTCTGCACAGCTCCCAGAGCGGGGGTGGGGGTAGGTAGGGGGCATGTGGGGCAGGGTTCCCGGGAGCCGGAAGGAGGGCGGGTCCGAGCAGCTTTGCGTGCTCCTTGGTCTCCGGGCTTCAGGTCCCCAAGCTCTGCTCCGCCTCCCAGTGCCCCAAGTCGGGTGACCCGATCCAGCGCCCCTCGTACTCCAGCTCCCAGGAAGGAGGAAGGGGAAAGAGCTGGGCAAGGACCAGCTAGGAGGCCGGCCTACCCGTCGACTTCCTGCTCCGCGCCCTCCTCCCTGCGGCGGGAGCGCGGGGCTTCCACCCCGCAGCACTGAGCAGAGGGAGCCTACGGTGCGACGACCCACGTGACCACCTTCCCTGCCGCCCACCCCCAGGTCCAGAGGCGGAGGCCGAGGGAAGGACTCCGGGCGGAACCTCGGGGCGGGGCTCCAGCCTGCGATTCCACTTGAGCAACCTGAGCCGGAGGAGGACGCCGCTGCCTGCCGCGGTCCGAGCTCCACGCGCCGCGATGGGCCGGGCGAGCCGCTCCGCCGTCCTGCGGCGCGCGCTTCTGCTGCTGCTGCTACTGCTGCTGTTACGGACGACGAGGGCGCTCGGTCCCCGGATCAGTGTTCCGCTGGGTAAGTGCTGGGCGCGGCAGAGGGAGGGGAGCGCGGAAAACGAGATGCTTGGTGGGGTGGCCACGACAAAGGAGAGGTTGAGGTCCACTAAGACCAGGAAAGCATTTCTCTCTCCCAAGTGCTGTGGTCAAAGCGAAAGAGGAGGGAAGCTAGGGAGCTGAGAGCCCTTTTCTTCCATTTTCAATCTGGACTTGGAGAGGGCCGCTTTCTTGCTTTGCAGCTGCTCTTTTAGGAGGGAGCACACTCGGCACTAGGGGCCTCAGGTGCCAGCCATCCTGTCTTTGATGCTGACCAGAGTCAGCCGTGAAGCCACCAACGACACGGGGCTGAGGGCACTGCTGCTGGCCGTGCTATAAACTCTGGGCTTATGATAGTCTCAGACAGCCACAGCAGAGCCTGGAGCTTGGCGGGTGGGTGCCAGGTCTTTCCTCCCTGACGGCCCATCTCTGACTGATCGACTTGGAGAATTCACCCCCTACTCCCAAACACAGGAACTTGGAAACTGACACCATTGAAGACCCGTCTGTACCCTACCTAGAGAGACCGGAGGGTATCACCCTGGTGGGCCACATTCCTTTTTTGGCGTTTTACAGCTGCCTCTGGCCGCCTGTGTTTCCAGGTCTCCACTCTTTATTTCCCTTAGTCTGATCGCCCCTGAACCTTCTCCAGGGAACCTCAACGTTTGGAATTCTAGGGACTTAGGTCCAAGTACTTCCTACTGCTTGCACTCCAGCTACCTCCCCTGCAAAGTCGCCTCAGGCTTAGATAGCTTGCAAAGCCATCTTGGGAAATTCATAAAACTCAGTGCATTCGGAGGGCATCAGGCACATAGGTGCCCACAGACAATGTTTGGCCAAACCCCTCTAAATTGCAAACTGTCACTGTGAGTTAGTGCATAAATTAGAGGTTACAGACTAAAACTCTACTAGACTTCCTACTCCATATTACATCCCCACCCCTAAAAGCATCCCATTTGCAAAAGGATAGAATCAGCTCTTCAGTTAAGGCCCCTTACTGGATCTCAGTCCCTTATCCCGAAACATTCTTGGTAGCTCAAGTTCAAATCCTGCCTCAGCCGCTTAGTTTCCCACATGACCTTAAGTAAACAACTTAACTTCTCTGTGCCTTGATTTCTTCATCTGTAAAATAGGGATATTAGTGCCTTGCTCAAGGCGCAGCTCATTACCAGTTGCAAAGTCCTTAGGACAGGGCTTGGTACAGAAACCTCTCTGCGGGTGTTTGCTGTCATTCTTGTTATGTTAAACTCGGACCACTCCTGCATGGAACTGGGTGGTTCGCTGTGGGTGGGGATGGTTCCAGAGGGTTAGTTTGACTGCTGCTCCTTGGGAGTCCTGTTCTTGAAGTGAGAAAAGACTGAAATCCGGGGCTGGAGAGATGGCTCAGCGGTTAAGAGCACTGACTGCTCTTTTGAAGATCCTGAGTTCAAATCCCAGCAACCACATGGTGGTTCACAACCATCCTCAATGAGATCTAGATGGTGCTCTCTTCCGGTGTGTCTGAAGACAGCTACAGTGTACTTACATATAATCAATAAATCTTAAAAAAAAAAAAATGACTGAAATCGGAATCCAGGACTGACTGATGCCCCGCCGCTTTGAAACACTTACTTAGCTTGTGTGTGGGTGTGAGGGCACACGAAAACATGACACACATGTGGAGGTCAGTAAGGTCAGAGGGCAGCTGGCGAAATCCTCCTTCAGCTGTGTGGATCTTGGGACCTAAGCTCAGGTCCTCAGGTTTGGTGTCAAATCCCTTTCCCTGATGTGCCATCTCTCTATGACCCCCCCTCACCCTGTTGACCCTTCTGAGCTAGGCATGGAACCCATCCTGTGTTAGGCAAGTGCTCTCTCTACCTCTGAGCCATACATACCCCTTGCTGCTTCTGTCATTCTGTGTCTCCCTAGAGCAGTGGTTCTCAGCCTTCCCGATGCTGCAACCCTTTAATACAGCCCCTCAGGTTGTGGTGACCCCCAACCATAAATTACTTTTGTTACTACTTCATAACTGTAAATTTGCTGCTGGGTTGAGGCCCACAGGTTGAGAACTGCTGTCCCAGGTCCTTAGCCCCTCTCAGCCTTAGGGATAAGGCAGGGGCTGTGAGATGGAGACACGTGCCCCTGTGGTTCCCGCTTACGCCTGGGGAAGGCAGGACTAGCTTTTGGGGCCACACCAAACACAGTAAGTCTTTTGCCTTAGGGGGTGATGTGAAAACTTGATGGGGGTGTAGAGAGGCCCTTCTTCCTGGAAGAGCATCTGTCTTTGGTTAGCTGTGTAGTTCCAGGACCTGGCCACTTCCCACAATTCCCTGATCATTCAGGGCTGCCACAAGTGGGCAGTGTGTGACCTGTGCACTGTACAGAGGTATCCAGGGTTGAAAGGGCTGGCAGGCCAGGAACATAATTT
The DNA here is from genome assembly GCA_902729485.2 of Mus minutoides. Classification (NCBI taxonomy): domain Eukaryota; kingdom Metazoa; phylum Chordata; class Mammalia; order Rodentia; family Muridae; genus Mus; species Mus minutoides. The sequence goes on from LR749530.1 coordinate 3,004,696, forward strand.
TACTGTGTTTGGGGGGTGCAGATTCTAGGTTCTGCCAGGGGGGTGGGTGTGTGGCTTTTTCAGTCCTCCCCAAGCTCCGCAGCGTTGCAGCCCTGCCCAGCATCCTCAGCACCTTCCACACCTGACTGAGCTCCCCTGCTACCACAGAGCTTTACCTCCCTGGGCCTCCATAGCACCCTTGAAACCTGCTTCCACTTCCTTACCAGCTACAGGCAGGTCCTGTGGCTGGAGTCCCACATGGGGAATACCCTGGTGACTGAACAGGCTTGCCCTTTGAGTCTGGCTTGAGACAGTTTCCTGTCTCATCCCTGGGGGCTTGTTAGATGTTCCTGGCATTGTACCCATCCTTGGCAGGCCCATGGTGACCATGGGTGCCTGGCCCAAGGCCTTTCGGCCTCTGACACAGGCAGGCCTATCAGGGATTGCACAGAACTAAGACCGCACCCCTTTTCCCACCATCTGAACTGAATTCCCACCCAAGTTCACTCTCTGAACCTGAGCTTAGTGATAGTGGACTTCGTCTGTGCTCTAAAACCAAGTCCAGTGGAAAGTCCAGTTTATTCTGCATCTAGGGGCTCATAGAGAACTCTAATTCCTGCTGATGGTTCTTGGGAGCCCTTAGCTTGGAGGGGTTCCTGTGACTTTACCTAATGATCAGGAGAGGGAAGGAAGACCCAGGACATTTTGGATGGGGGGTGGGGGGGCATGAGGATTCCTAAGCCAGCTGGAAGTCTGTGAAAGCCATGCTTAAGAGCAGAGCATGAAATTTGGGTTCTTTTACAATGGAAACTCCACTCCAGGGCTGTAAAGTGGGGTACGAGCAGGAATCTGGCCTTGAAGAAGCAAAACAAAACTGCTCCCACACCTTATTTGGGCAATTAAAAGAGTTATTAATGTCTCCCAGCCCCAGAGACGTCCTGCTCTGGAAAGTGTATGAACCAGATTGGAATTAAATCTGTAGGCCTGCAAAACGCAGTCAACAAAACCCCATTGAATTTGGAGAACAAGGCACTTGGCACAAGCCAGCTGCCCATCTGAGTCAAGGATGCCCGAGTGGCCCTAGTGCTGGCCGTGGCTCTCGTTCCCTCTTGCCTGCTTATTGACCTCTGCCTCACATGACCTCTGCTCGGCGTGAGACTCTGTAGTTCTGTCTCATGTGGGCCTGTTCATGAGCCTTCAGAGGCACGTGGACGGTGGAGAGTCACCACTCTCATCAAAGGATACATCAAATGGCAAGCAGTGGCCTTCATATGCCTGTATCCTTGTCCACAGAGCCAGAAGAATAGCAGGGCCCATCTCCCAGGCTCCTGAGAGGATTATGGGAATAGCATATGTAAAGTGCTTGGCCTGAGTCGACACATGCAGCCTGCCCATGAAAGGGAGCAGCATTTGCTGCATGCTACCCTGCCGAAGCCCACCAGCCTTCCTGCAGGAAGTGGATGCTGAGCACTGCATGGTGGTGCATGCTCTGCCCCAGGGAGAAGAGACAAGCCCAGCTCCCAGGGGTCCATGGGAGGTCATTCCTGTGGGCCTGCTTAGGTTTGCCCCCATTTCAAGAGCTCCTGGTTTTGTCTTTTCAGTGTTGTTCTGTGGCTTAAGACCCTCCAGTGCTTGGGACTGGATTTCCCCTCACGCCCCTCCCTGCCTGCCCTTTGATGCTTCTCTCTGCTCTGTGGAGTTCATTCAGCTGCTGCTGTGCCACCTACATTTGTAGAGTGGGAGGAACTTGTTGATATACTGGGTAGTGTAGTCATCTGGTTGATGGGACCTGGTTGAGAGGTCTGCAAAGTCATGTCATACATACCTCCCTTTTTAGAGTCTGTGGCCCCTGCCCCATCACCGTGGATGCTTAGGCTGGCTCAGGGTTCAGAAACTTTAGGTGGAGCCCTGCACCCTAGGGGAAAGAGGATCAACAGAACCAGTGCTGTGGTCCTTCCTGCCCTCTCCCGATCAGAGCTTTGTCTCATAAGACTGCGCTGTAGGGGGCTGGTGAGATGGCTCAGTGGTTAAGAGCGCCGACTGCTCTTCCGAAGGTCCCGAGTTCAAATCCCAGCAACCACATGGTGGCTCACAACCATCCGTAATGAAATCTGATGCCCTCTTCTGGAGTATCTGAAGACAGCTACAGTGTACTTACATATAATAAATAAATAAATCTTAAAAAAAAAAAAAAAGACTGCGCTGTATAGCCACTTTCCCCAGTTGGCCCTCCCGTTTACCTCAGACCTCCCTGTCCTGGGAGAGTTTGCCACATCAGGAAAGAAGCCAGCTCCCCTAGGGGACAGTGTGGTGGTGACACAGGGAGCCTGCCTCTTGCCATCCTGATGACCACCAGCCTTTCCTCTGCTACTACCCTTGCCCTCTGACGTCTCCTGGGTCACTGTTAGCCCTGTTCTTGTGTGATCATCTCTGCCACAGGACTGCCCGAAACCCTTTAGGGTTCTAGCTGGTGTTCCAGCCTTGGGAACCTAGGAGATGGCTGGCTGTAAAGTGAGGAGAATGGCTGAGGAGGAGAGGGATTTATCTGCTTCAGGGTGCTCCTTCCCAAGCCCGTGAGCCTGTCTGGAAGCCCTTCATCTAGCTGGGTCAGGAGAGGTACTTCAGGGAGAGGTTGGGATAGGTGTGATGGGTGGGAGACAGAACCCTCATTTCTCTTTTCTTCAGAAGAGTGGCCAATTGGCTACCTTTGGGACTTTTTTTTTTTTTACCCCCAGTGCTAGAGTGGAACCCAGGAAGGAGCATAGAGCCTCACACCTGCTAAGGAACCACTGCCTCTCCTCACTCACCCTGTGTGAGAGGCTCCCTACCGCAGAAGAGGAAGACCCCACCCTCTTTCAGTTCCCGCTGGGCTCAGCTCACTCTGGCCTGTGTGGTTGTATTGTTTTACCCTGTGTAGAAAAATGTTGAGCCCCAGACAAGCCACCTCATTCTGTCAGGGTCATGGGTCACTAGAGATAAGAGACTGTGCTTGGGCCAGTTTGTGTCTCGACTCGGGAGCCTCATTCTTTCTTAGAGAACAGCTACCTCTGGTTTCACCTGCCAGTTACACAAAGGCAGCTCAGCTCAGCCCTTTAGTGATTGATCAGCTATGTGATTCCATCTGGTAAAGAAGGAGGGAGCCAGCTGAGACCCTGAAGGCACTGTCACATTGGCTATCACTGGGTTTGGCCAGGGAATAAGGGGCACATATATTAGAGGCTTGCACACTAGGGTGATGACCAAAGCCAGCCTGGGGGAATATTTTACTTGGCTTCCAAGTGACTTAGAAATTTTAAATTAATGGCTGATGTATAAAACCTAGGAAATTTTGTATAAAAATCAAGATTTCTGGCCCTAGGGGACTCTGGCAAGGCAGGGCCCCTCTTCCTAGTAATAAGCAACTGGGGCCAAGCAGCCATCTCCTCTTGAGGACCTCAAGCCTGCATATTCTGTTCATTCATACCAATTCTGTTTCCCTTGCCTGAGTGGTACTAGAGACCCAGGTGTTACACAGAGAAAGCCTGTCACACGTGTGTGGAAAGGTGCAGAAGATGGGAGGGGAGGACAGTAGGGCATGAAGAGGAGTGCTGTGTGCGACAGTCTGTTAGTCATCAAAGACCTCCTGCAGGCCTTCCAGCTTAGAGGCAGGTGGCTGGCCCCAGGTTGCACACGTGATCAGTGATGGCGTTAGGACGTCCTATCCATTGCTCCGCATCTCCGTGGCTCGCTTTCTATTTCCCTGCACCACTTTTAGCTGCCACATGTCTCTTTGTGGCCTTTGGGTGCTACAACTGAGTGAGCTGCTGGTGATTGGCGGGGTCAGACACAGTGTGGAGCAAGAACCTTTAGGACCCCCACGCTGACTTCTATCAGTCTAGGGCTTCTTTCTGGACAGTAGCACCTTAGAATGAGGGACTCTGGCTTTTGCTCAATCAACAAACATTCATAGCACACCTCCTCTGAAGTCACCTGACCAGGTGATGCGTGCTTGGGGTAGCAATAAGATTTAGATGACGCTCTTCTGTTTGGTGGGAAAGTCAGAGCCAGAAGCTCATCAATGAAAAAAAAAATGTCTCCTGAGCCTGCGACAGGTGTGAAACCTGTAACAGGCCCTCATGTAGTGACAATTTTGGAATTTAGGTTTCTTTTAAAAGCAAAGAAATACAAAAATATGTTTTTGTCTTAGTCCCAGGTGTGGGGTACGGGGCTGCTTCAGATTGTCCACAGCAGCTGACTGCGATTTGCCCCCTGCTCTGGCAGGGGCGTGGGTTTGCCAGCTGCAGATAGATTCTGCGATTGTGTGACGTTTGGGATTCTGGGGCCTTTTTAGAGGTTGTATAAATGCTAGGACCCTTCAGGCACGGTGGGTTGTTGGTCAGTTGTTGTTGTTTGTGGTTTGTTAAGTAGTTGTGTGCAACAAAAAAACAATAAGAAATCAGATATCCTGACTGTGAAGATCAAACTTGCCCCATGGAACTCAATGCCCCTAATCAGCAGGAAGTAGTCTAACAGTAACGTTGCCCCCCCCCCCCCTTCCTGACCCCTGACTTTATTCTGGGATCTCTTTAGTGTTAGGTGGTTGGAGAAGGTTGGAAGAAAGAAGAACCCATAGAATAGCCAAAGAGCAGCTATACCCTCGTGTGTCATCCTCTAAATGGATGTGGGGCCTGCATCGGGTGATGCTCCACCATGGTGGTCTTTGTGAGGTGATGGTAGTGACAGATCTCGGAGAGCCTTTCAGCTGTAGTATGGGGCACTGGGGAGGCTACAGTAGCCTGGGTAGGAGGAGCAGGGCCTCGGTCAGGACCATGGTTGTAGACTAGTGAGGTGAGGCAGATTAGGAAAATTCAAAGGAGGCAGAAGTTAACGATAGGTTGCACGTGCATGGCTGAAGAGAGGAAGGGCTAGAGGGTAGGAAGACATGAGATTCCAAGACACAGTGGCACAAAGGGGCATGAAAGGGGCCCACAGGAGGGTGTCCTTGGAGTAACCCATTGTGCCTGGGGGGTCACCAGATGCTTGGTAGGTGTGGACATGTGACCCTTCTCAGAGTGAGAAGATCAAGAGTAATACATGAGAGAGAAAAGCCTTGAGAGGCCAAGAGTTGTTAACACCACAGACAGGAGCTGGGCAGCACAGGTTCATATCTACCTCGTACCTGAAGCAGAGATCAATCCTACCCCTACCCCACCTGGAGGGGATTGTGGGACTTTATCTGCAGAGCCCAGGGTGTGTGAGGTAGATGTGAGATGACCCTTGAGCCTGTGAGATAGCCTTGACCCCTGGAGGATAAGTCATCAAGTCATCAAGTGAGACATTTCCTGGGCCTTAGAGGGCTCACCCACCACCTGCCGGGGTTGGTTGAGGCCAGTTCCCTGGAAGGGTGTGAAGAAAGGCAAAAAAAAAAAAAAAAAAAAAAAAAAAAAAAAAAAAAAAAACAAAAAACAAAAAAAACTCTCTGGAGGAGTTTCTAGAAGGAACAAGGTGTTTTCTGAAAGGGAGGGCCTCCATGTGTGGAGAAGGCAGACACTGAAGTCACTGTATTCAGTGGCCCCTGTTTCTTTAGAGAAAAACTGGGGACCTCTGTGAGGAAGAAGGTGGTTAGGAAGGCAGAGGGCACAGGAGAAGAGAGAGTGGCCAGCCACTGAACAGAGGGACATAGGAGCTGACCATGGTCCTGCGTGGGCCCTGGAGGGGTTGGGCAGAGGTCAAGGCCTAAAGGTGTTAGAACAGCCTGGGTAGCACAGGTCTCTCGTGGCTTAGGGGCTCTGACCGGTCGACTAGTTCACACAGGGACAGTTGGGAGGGAGGCTTTCCAGAATAACGCACCCCATGAACACAAACGCTTGCACACTCTCTTGCTCTGGGTTGGTTTAGTACTTTTACTACTATTGGTTTTGTTTTGGGGTCAGGTATAGCCTAGAGGTCCTTAAACTTTTAGTAAGTTTTTCCTCAGTCTCCTGAATGCTATAAATGCTTTCTTTTTTGTGGAGTGAGAGATGGGTTGAGATAAAGTCTCAACCATGCTGGATTTACACTTGCCTTGGAGCCAAGGATGACCTTGAACTTCTGATCCTTCATACTTTAACCTTCCATAGTGCTAGGATTACTGGCTAGAATCCCAAGCTTACAAATGGATTCTTGAGGACTTCAGCCCAGGGGATACTTTGGCACATAGCCCTCCAGTAGCCACCACATTGGGACTCTTCTATGGACTCTGTCCAAACCTTAGTCCAGCAAATGTCAACCTTGGCTACCCATTTAGGTAGCCTGGGGACAAGGTGGCTGCTTCCTGCTCAGCTCTGGGTGGTGTGGAGAGAGGAAGTGCATATAGGTCAGTTTGCTGCTGACTGTAGCAAGTGGGTTCAAGGTTCTGGTGACTTGGCATGACGTCCCTGAGACACCCAGGAGGCCTTTCACACCCCTGCAAAACCTTGTCCTGACACTGCAAGGAAATTGGGGTTTTCTGGTCTTATCCTGCTGGGGCCTGTGGAGGACAAGAAGCTAGGGCCAGGTCAGCTTCTCATTGTGGTGGCTCAGGAGTTACCGAGCAGAGCAAAGTGGGGTGGGACTCTTGAGTCAGCACTGCCTAGGGTGGGGCAGAGCCCTAGTCCTGTTTTAACCCAGAAAGTTCCAAGCTTCCGGCTGAGTCACAGGGAGAGGAAGAATCTCTGTGAGGCTGGGGTTTGAGGAGTTCCCGCATCACTTCCTGCTAGGTCGCGGTGTGGGACCCTGCAGGTGTCTTCCCTGCAATAATAGCCCTATCCTACTTTCTTGAAGGATGGAGAACTCGTGGGGAGCAGAGGCCCTTAGGGGAGCCCCAACTCTTGGGCAGTCACTGGCTCAAGTTGCCTGGGGCCCCTAGAGAGGTTCCATCCTGATTGGGACAGCAGCCAGAGTTTCTAGTTAGGGTTAAGCCCCACGTAGGGGAACAAGGAGAATACCTGAGCTGTATTCACAGCCAGGAGACCAGGTGGAACATGCTTTGTAGCACAACAGAGAACACACACACACACACACACACACACACACACACACACACACACACACCTACACCTCCACCTCTCCAGTCACCTCTGCACAAAGAGCACCAGGCACTCCTGCACAAGCCTGGACAGGCCTCAAGGTTCCGTGCGCATAGGCACACAGACACACAGACGTGGGCAGGCTCAGGCAGGGCCCTCTACACAGACGTCTACACAACCACTCTGTTGAGGTGGCCCCCAGACACGTGGGAGCTTGGGCAGCCACAGCACCCAGTGCGTTGCTTGTAGCACACACGTTCTGTTTCTAGCTGATCTGATCACAAGACCCTTGTGGGCCTCACTCGGGCTCAGGTGGAATGGGCTGATGCTGTAAGCTCTCAGAAGGGAGGCCGCACCCCCTGCCCTGCCCTCTGTGGCTTGCCCGTCTGGATTTTCCTGCAGGGCTTTTGGATTTTGTTTTTGAGCTACTCGAGTGTTGATCGTGTGCCAGGCACCATGCCAGCGCAGGGGAAACGTGTGTAAGGTTGTTTTGAGTAAAGCTCTCAGTAAGTGTGGGTTATTATGTACATTATTATTTACATACGTAATCTCGTTTCTTCTCATAACAACTCTATGAGGCAGAGGGCTATTATTGTCCCCATTTTGCAGATAAGGAAAGTGGGGCTCTGAGAGGTTAAGTGGCTTGTCCTTATGAGTGGCAGAGGCTGGATTTGAACCAGGTCTTTGACGCCTGTATATGTTCTCAGTCTGCCCTATGAGATAACCAATGGGGAATAGTGAGGTCCACAGCCGGGTTCATCAGCTCACCGTGACTCTTAAGTTTGAGGCACAGGGTAGAGGGGAGAAGGGCTGAGGGCAGGGATGGAGGGCAGTCCCAGCATGAGAGGGCATGCTGTGAAGTCACTGTGCTCAGTTCAAGGCATGGTCCACTTTCCCTCCCTTGGTCATTCTGTTCAGTGTGTTTCCAGCAGCTATGGAGAGTCCTGGGCTGCTGGCACCCGGGCTTCCCGTCCAGCCTGGCTTGACTTTGTCTGAGGGACTCTGGGCAGCTTGCCATCCATCCAGGCTGAAATGGAGGGGGTGTCGAGCTGCCACCTGGAACTTGTGCTTATCTCGGACTCTTGGCATTTCTGTATCTGGACAGAATCCAAGGGTGGCTTCCCGCTTAGAGCTGTAGGTCCCACCCAAGTGGAAATGCCCTCCGGTGCAGGCAGATAAGCTCAGGCAAACCAGAGGCATCCTGTGCTTCCAGAAAACCTTGAGGGGTGCAAGAGATAAAGGGGTGCAGGAGCTGTGTGTCTGATCTCGCAGAGTCTTCGTGAGCCTCACTTTTTTTGTTTGTTTGTTTTGTTTTTTCGAGACTGGGTTTCTCTGTGTAGCTCTGGCTGTCCTGGAACTCACTCTGTAGACCAGGCTGGCCTCAAACTCAGAAATCCACCTGTCTCTGCCTCCCAAGTGTTGGGATTAAAGGTGTGCGCCACCACCGCCTGGCTGAGCCTCACTTTTTGTCTCATCCCTGTGATACTCACAAGAAGCCACAGTGAATTCAGTGGGTCTCAACACAGAAGGGCCTCCTTGGAGCTTCTCAGAGTATAGTCCTTGGGCCACCTCCTTCTAAGTCACTGGGAGCTGGTCAAGAGGCTCAGAACAGCAGTTTCAGAATCTCTTGAGAGGGCCTGGAGTCTGGGTAATGTTTAGGGAGGTTGGCATTTGGTGCTGGAACTTTCCTTAACACCCCCCCCCCCCCAGTGCATCTAAGTACTAAGGGTTGGAAGTCTCGGGAGCTGCAGGAGTTGAGTTTGAGAAAAGGCTCTTGGTGGTTTAAAGAGGACATCTTTGGGTTTCAACTGCCTCTGGCCTCAGGCAGGACCATTCCTTAAGTTCTATTGCAACCCTGTGTGTGACTCTGGGTTTTAGGAGTATGTCAAAACTTCAGCCACAGAGCTATACAAATTTCCTCAAACTTCTGCACCACATCCCTCCTCAGGAGAGCTTCTGGGGAGCAGCTGTGGGGCCCTGTTGTCCAGTGACTGGAAGTATTATCTATCCCATGTGTCTGTCTCAGCAGGCTTACTGGGGCAGCCCCCCTGAGAGCTGCTTCAGCACCCTGTGCTGCTGTGTGGTAGGAAGCTTCCGTCAAAGGGCTAGTGTGCTTTCCTGTTCTTGAACAGTGTGAGGACCAAGTTTTTTCATTTCCCCTTTCTCCGTGGCTACCAGGAGCCTTGGTACTAAATTTGCAACCCACCCCAATAGCTATATAAAGATCCTGTGACCTGCTTGTGTGACCGCTCTTTTCTCTTTGGTTTAGATGTCTTCTTCAGATTGGTTTTTCCCTGATTTTAATGCTTCTATTTCAACACTTTCTTGTCTTTGTGTTTCCTTACCTCTTCCTGGAACAGGCTGAGGGTATGTAAAAACACGGGACACGCAGACACACATGAAGTCATCCTCACATTGCTTGGCTGGTGTGCTGTCTTCATGGCTTCCCAGCTCTCTGAGTCTGTTTGCATGGTCCTGAGCCACTGGTCATGGGACTTGCCTGAGGCTGGCCAGGGGCTGCCTTCTGCTTGGTGGGTTTTTGCTTCTTTGGTTTGTTTTTGTTTTGTTTTATATAACTTCTCTCTACGCCCATCAGTTACTCAGAGTGTGAACACACTGATGGGCCAGTAGGCGTTGATTGTTTCTTTTTCCCTCGTAAGTTTACATCTTTTACATGACGTAAGTTCAAGTTGCTTACTGTAAAACCTCAAAATAATACGTTTAAGAGGAGAAATGCTCACGGCCTCCTCGGGGTCCCTGCAGTGTGTCTGGGTAGTTTCCCACAAAGTGAAATAATCTGCCCAGACATTCTGTAACCTTCACTTTTGCTTAGTGATAAATAATTATTATCTCCTAATAATTACATCTCCTGCAACAATGAGTAAGTCCTAAAGTTTTCTCATTGTACTATGTGTGTGGGGGGGTGGGGGGTATGTATGTATATATGTATGTGTGTATGTATGTATATAAATAAATGCATGAAGACTGACCAGATGGCTCAGTGGGTAAAGGCACTATTGTTGCCAAGCCTGATAATCTGAATCTAATCCCCAGGACTCGTGCGGTAGAAGAGAGTACCGATTCTCAGAAGTTGCCCTCTGATCTACACACACTCATACACTCTTTTAAATGTTAAGTAGGAAAGACTCTGCTGTAAGAACCGACATTGTCAGCCATCGAATTCTGTGCCTGGTTCTCTGGGTCATTGAGCGTTCCCGCCTGCCAGTGTTCCTCTTGATGCTGTCATGAGATCCTCACAACACGAGATGCTCACACCACCATTTCAGTCTGTCTCTTGCCTCTCAGCTTGCTCAGGGACATGTGAGGCTTTTTGTCCCCCTCGCCTGTGTCTACATGCTCTGTGCTTTCCCTCCATTGCCACTTAAAATAATACCCTGCTTGGGCATTGCTGGTGCACACTTGTCACCCAGCACACGAGAGGCTGAGGCAGGAGAATCATGATTTTGAGACTAGTCTGGGCTATGTAATAGAGCTGTCTCAAAAAAAAAAAAAGCAAACTCCATTTGGGCTAGGGTTGTATACAGTGGCCTAGTCTGGGTGTCAGCTACAATCAAATTAGCAGTATACTTACAATACACTCTAACATTTTACTTCCAATGTCTGATGTAATCCTCACTTGTGTGTATCTGACATACAGGCATGTGTGCTGTTAGGGACCAAACCCCAGGCCCTTACATGTTAGACAAGCACGTACTATGCCACACCCCAGTCCCGTTAGCCTAGTACAGCGTAGTGTGACCCACTTAGCTCCCAGGAGGGACAGCAGAGTTTCATTCCCACACCCCCCCAGCACTCCCCAACCCCAGGCATGGGCTGTCTGTGGCAGTGGTATTGAGGACTAGGCTAATGTTTAATGACACTGTCTTCCTAAGAGCTGGGGGCTCTGGCTGGAGGCAGGATCAGGGGAGGGAGAGGGCTGCTTTTGCATTTCCTTTTTTTTGGCTCAGATGCTGGGCAAAGGAGGATGTTAAATGCGTCCACCTTTCTTCTCTTCACTACAACTGTTTGTATGTGTGCACGCTTACTGCCATAACACTCACGAGGGGTCAGGTGACAGCTTGTGGGACTCACTCTCTTCTACCATGTGGGTCCTAGGTATTGAACTCAGGTGGTCAGGCTTGGTGGCCAACACCTTTACTCACTGGGCCATCTGCCTGTCCTTTCTTAATTGTTACCCATGACTTTACATTTTAATTTGCTTCATATGTTGACCCTTTCTCTCCCTCTTAAAACTGTGTCTCACTTAAGTAAACCCAGATTGGGCTGAAACTTCTAATTCCCCTGCCTCATCCTTCCATGTGCTGGGATTGCAGGCATGTACCATCACACATAGCAAGACTATGTGTCTCTTATACAACTATATCTGCTATTTTCTGGAGTTTCTAATCTATGTTGTTTCTGCATGCTGGGTTATATCCCACTGAATGGACTCCCCACGGCGGGCTCTCAGGTTTTGACTTTTTTTTTTTTTTTTTTTTTTTTTTTTGGAGACAGGGTTTCTCTGTGTAGCCCTGGCTGTCCTGGAACTCACTTTGTAGACCAGGCTGGCCTCGAACTCAGAAATCCACCTGCCTCTGCCTCCCGAGTGCTGGGATTAAAGGCGTGCGCCACCACGCCCGGCTGACTTTTTTTTTTTTTAAGATTTATTTATTTTTATGTATATGAGCAAAAACTGTAGCTGTCTTCAGACTCACCAGAAGAGGGCATCAGATCCCATTACAGGTGGTTGTGAGCCACCATGTGGCTGCTGGGCATTGAACTCGGGACCTCTGGAAGAGCAGTCAGTGCTCTTAACTGAGCCATCTCTCCAGCCCAGTTTCCATTTTTTTCACTCCTGTGAATGGAGCTGTAATTAATGTCCTTTTCCATGTACTTTAGTGCATTTCTTTCTTATGTTTGAGTGTCAGGAATGATGCTCTTCTTAATAACCAACCTATTGCCCCAGGTTCATGCCACTGACTGTCCTGCAGATCTCCCTTAGACTAGATGCAGTTATCCTAAAATGGATGGAAAAGGCCATTTTCAAGCATGCTGGCTTCTCTCCCCAGGTTCTGAAGAAAGGCTGATTAGAAAATTTGAAGCTGAAAACATCTCCAACTACACAGCCCTTCTGCTAAGCCAAGATGGCAAGACGCTGTATGTGGGGGCCCGAGAGGCCCTCTTTGCACTTAACAGCAACCTCAGCTTCTTGCCAGGCGGGGAATACCAAGAGGTGAGAAACATCCGAGGATGGCTAGGGGTGTGTGTGTGTGTGTGTGTGTGTGTGTGTGTGTGTGTGTGGTGTGGTGTGTGGAGTGTATGCCAGGGAGAGGTGAGGTGTGTGTGTGTGTGTGTGTGTGTCAGTGTGTGTCAAGGGGAGGTGTGTGGGAGGTGTGTGTGTCTGTGTGTGTGGTGTATATGCCAGGGAGAGGTGTGTGAGGTGTGTGTGTGTCAGTGTGTGTCCATGGGAGGTGTGTGTGGGGCAGGTGGGGGGTATCTGTGTGTATGTTCGGGAAGCTGGTCTGCTGGTCAGGATGCTCTGAATGGGACAGGACAGGAGTGTGGCTCTGCACACCCTCTGTGCCCTTGCATACCTATTTCCCTCTTCCTTCCACAGCTGCTGTGGAGTGCAGATGCTGACAGGAAGCAGCAGTGCAGCTTCAAGGGCAAGGACCCAAAGGTGAGACTGAGGGATCTGGGCAGAGCACTGAGCGGATACGGCTGTTATGGAAAGGACACAGCCTGGACATCACCAGCACTGCGCTTGAACCCCAGCCCCAGCCCCAGCCCCAGCCCTGTCCTCTATGTGATCCTGGATAAATAGATTCACCTAGCCGAGCCTTGGTGTTCTCACCTGTAAGATGGGATAGTATGCCTGTATCCCTGGATAAACCAGTGCATCTAGGGCCCCTGACACTTAAAACAGTGTCCCATTAGCATTAGCACCAACAAGAACCTGGTGAGGTGGTGATTGTGTCTGTAAAGGGTCTCTAGTGGACAGAAGTCTGGCAGATTCTAGTTTGATTTCAGCCAAGATATTAGATGGGGTCCAGCCCAGTCCAGAGTTCTTCTGTAGGGCTTGCTGCCATTCCCAGAGGCCTCCAAGCTACATTCTGGATGTCCCCATTCATGCATGCTTCACTCTGGAATAGTCAGCAAGTACTTGTTGGCAATGTGGGGTGAACACAGTGCCTCCCGCAAGCTAGACAAGGGCTCTGGCCGTGAGCCGAGCCTCAGCCCCTCTTCAGCACTTGGTCTCTGCTGTTCGCACTAGAAACATTATGAAGAGTAAAACCATGCTGTAATCCCAGAATGTGGACAGGAGGGAGGGTTAGGAGTTCAGGGTCATCCTGGACTACATTGCAGATTGATGGACTGAATTCCATGACACCACTTCAAAAAGCTAAAAAATGAAAGAAAAACCAATGAAAAATCAGTTTATAGGGTGATCATGAAAAAAGAAAAAGAAAGAAAGAAAATACCAGGGCTGGAGAGATGGTTCAGCAGGTATGAGTACGAGCTGCTCTTCCAGAGGACCAGCCTGTTTCCTAGCACCCACATGACAGACAGCTCATGGCCTTTTGTAACTCCAGTCCCCAGGGACCTGATACCCTCTCTGGCCTCCATGGGCACGAGGCACAAAAGAGGTACACACATCAATGCAGGCAAAGCACTCATACACATAAACAAGAATGAAAGCAGCTGGGTGGTGGTGTCGCACACCTTTAATCTCAGTGCTTTAGAGGCAGAGGCAGGGGGATCTCTGTGAGTTCAAGGCCAGCCTGGTGTACGGAGTGAATTCCAGGACAGCAAAAACTACACAGAAAAACCCTGTCTTTAAAAAAATCAAAAAAGAAAGAAAAGAAAAGAAAGAAAGATAGATATGTGTATAGTGCAAAGACTATTTAGAGGAAGGTAAGGAACTTTATGGTGACATACGCAGACACTAAGCAGGACTTTGGGTTTTACTCTGAGTGAATGAATCCTTTTTGAAACCAGTAGAAAGCTTAGCGGAGAAGCGGCATGGCCGTGTGTTTTTGTATTGTTTTATGGAACTTCCGATTAATCCCAGGGTCTCATGCGATAGACAAGTGCTCTACCGCTGAGCTACATCCCTGACCCTCTGCTTCTGAGAGGCAGGTTCTCTCTTTGTCACCTAGCCTGGCCTTTTCACACAGGCTGGACTTGAACTTGTGATCCTCTTCTCTCAGCCTCCCTTTTGAGTAGCTGTGTCACAGGCCTGGCTTGCCTGTGTGCTAAAAGGATGTCCTCGAGCCAGGCATGCTTGTGGCTCCTTGTAGCTCTAGCACTTGTAAGGCAGGGGATTATTCATTCATCAGGTGAGCCTGGGCTGTGTGGAGACTGTCATAAGTGAAAATTAACAAATGGGCCCCATTGTGTTGATGATAGTGTCCTCTCTGAAACTGAACACAAGGGAAACCATTGTGACTCAGGCAATGATAGTGCCTTATTCATGGCACTATGCACAAAGGGGTGAGAAATGATCAGATTTTTGTTCATTGAAGGTTTAGCATCCAGGAAGGTGTGGAATTTGAGAGACAGCCAGGCCACGGCCTGCCACTGGAAAGATGGAAAAACTTCCGTGGGTCTTGGGGTGTTGGTAGCACCGATTTGGCAATTCCTCTCCGATACCTTGTAGAGGTGGAGTTTGTGCCAGGAGTTCAGGGCTGAGCACTTCCTTCTGCTTTACCCCCTGTCTCCCCTCTGGGTTGGAGAAGACTTTCAAGAGGATTAGGACACTCTGAAAAGTGGGATTACCCCCTCTAGGGTGCCTTTCACCTCAGAGAAGGAGTATTAGCCAATCTGGAAACTAGCTGAGCCCCAGTGCAGACCCTACTTAAGGCTCTGCCAGCCAACTCCTGGTCTAGAGCTCCTGGTTTCTATTGTTCTGCCTTGGGTCTGGGGAGGAGGCCTCTGCCCCCTAGTGGCATATGTGGAGCTGACATACTCTCCTTCCCCACAGCGTGACTGTCAAAACTACATCAAGATCCTCCTGCCACTCAACAGCAGCCACCTGCTCACCTGTGGCACGGCAGCCTTCAGCCCCCTGTGTGCTTACATTGTGAGTTTCCTCCTCGACCCTGGGGCTTGGCTGCCTGGGGCACATCCTTTCTGCCATGGGAGCTCTTCCCTAGCCCCGGTTCCTGGTGAAGGAGGACCCTTGAGGCTGCTAGGTAGCAATAGACCCCTGAGCCCATCATCCTGGCTGCCTCCCAGACCCTACCAGGTCTCCCTGCAGGGGCAGGGAGCACTGCGTGCAGCCACCTTGCCTAGAGAGCCTGACTGACTTCCAGCTTGCTGCCCACGAGTTTCTTTCCCTTGCTGTACTTGCTGTCCCAGGCCATCTTGTGCACCCTTCAGCGTATGCCTGCCCTGTGTTCCTACCCTGTCCCCTAACATGCTTTAGCAGAGGGTGGCATTAAGGCTGTTGCGGAACACTGCTTGGAGTCAGAAATTGCTGGGTTTGCATTGCATTGCTCTCCCTGGCTCCAGGACTATTTTCCATACTACATCTCTTCCCTGTTCATTGGGGAATAGTGCCCACTGCACACATTCGTTCACGTAGACCATGGAGTAAAGAGGCACACACTTCAGAACCTGCACACTTCCCTGCTGGGCACGTCCTTGTTCCGTGTCTTGGTCCTGAGCCACTTGTCTACTCCCCCACAGAACATAGCGAGCTTTACTTTAGCCCAAGATGAGGCCGGCAATGTCATTCTGGAGGATGGCAAGGGCCGTTGTCCCTTTGACCCCAACTTCAAGTCCACGGCTCTGGTGGTTGGTAAGTGGTGTCACAGGCTGGGTGCTTTTGTGGTCCGTGGACGTTACACAGGGCAGGAGGACCGAATCTGGGGTGTGTCTGGGCTCTGGGCAGTGTGGGTCCCAGAGATAAGGAGGTGTCCCCGTGTTGTGCTGGTTCCCAGGGCGCATCGAGTGATCCTGGGCTGCCCCCTTTCAAGTCCCTGCTTCCGTCTAGGCAGGATGGATGGGGCTGCGGTCACTCTGGCCCTGAGCTGGGCACAGGGACTGGGCCAAAGGAGCCATTCCCATGGGAACATTTCTTTTGGCAGACGGTGAACTGTACACTGGAACAGTCAGTAGCTTCCAGGGAAACGACCCAGCCATTTCCCGGAGCCAGAGTTCCCGCCCCACCAAGACTGAGAGCTCCCTCAACTGGCTACAAGGTGGAGTTCTGCCTTGGCCCTCTGAGCAGTTTCCTAACCCTTGGGAGGGAATGTTGTCCCTGAGGTTCCTGGACTGACTGTATCTTCCCCTGGCCTCTGCAGACCCCGCCTTCATGGCCTCGGCCTATGTTCCCGAGAGCCTGGGCAGCCCGATAGGTGATGATGATAAGATCTACTTCTTCTTCAGCGAGACAGGCCAGGAGTTTGAGTTCTTTGAGAATACCATCGTGTCCCGAGTTGCTCGAGTCTGTAAGGTGAGTGGGAGGGAGCAGGGTCATCCACCCAAAGTACACACACATCTGTGACCTTCCAGAGCCATCCTCCAGGGAGCCACAGCCCAAACAGCAACCAGTCTGTCGCTCCTCTTCCTCCTCGTCCTTGCCTTGACTCTGGGATGTGCCTGGGCTCTGGGCAGTGTGTCCCGGGCTGAGCTGCTGTCTTCATGCTGTGCTGATATCCTCTTTTGGTTTTTGTTTTGTTTTGGTATTTCAAGACAGGGTTTCTCTGTGTAGTCCTGGCTGTCTTGGAACTCACTCTGTAGACCAGGCCTCACGCTCAGAGATCTGCCGCCTCTGCCTCCTGAATGCTAGGAGTAAAGGCATGTGCCAGCCACCTCTGCCTGGCTTCTTTTGTTTTTTTTTTTTTTTTCCCCCTTGTTCCGGTCAACCCCACTCGCTCTGCTCGACCCCGCTCGCTCCGGCCAGCCCCACTTGCTCCCAGCCGCCCCCGTACGGCCCCCACTTGTTCCAGCCAGCCCCGCTCGTTCCGGCCGTTCCCGTTCGGCCCCACTCGCTCCGGCCCTGCTAGCTCCGGCGTCCCCGCTTGCTCCAGCTGTCCCCGTTCGGCTCCGCTCGCTCTGGACAGCCTGGCTTGCTCCGGTTGGTCTCTCCGGTCCAAGGATTCATTTCTTATTATTCTTCATATGAACGTACGCTGTAGCTGACTTCAGACGCACCAGAGGAGGGCGTTAGATCTTGTTATGGGTGGTTGTAAGCCACCATGTGGTTGCTGGGATTTGAACTCATCACCTTCGGAAGAGCAGTCGGGTGCTCTAACCCGCTGAGCCATCTCACCTTGTTTTGTTTTTTGAGACAAAGTTTCACTATATAGTTTTGGCCATCGTGGGACTTACTCTATAGACCAGGCTGACCTCAAACTCACAGAGATCCGCCTGCCTCTGTCTCCCAAGTGCTGGGATTAAAGGAGGGTGCCACCACTCCTGGTTGACCTCTCTTCTTTAATTGAGAAAATCTCACACTGAAGGTAGGTGTGAAGACGCATACTCCAAATCCTGATACTCAGGGAGACGCGGAGTGGGGGTTCTCAAGTTTAAGGCCATCCTGGATAACTTAGCAAGGTCCTGTCTTTTTGTTTGTTTGTTTTCCAAGACAGGGTGTTTTTCTGTGTACTCCTGGCTGTCCTGGAACTTTCTCTGTAGACCAGGCTGGCCTCAGATTCAGAGATCCACCTGCCTCAGCCCACAGATTTATCTTAAAATTTTAAATAGGCATTCCTCTCTTTGGGTCTTGAGTCCAGCTGGCTTCACACATCCTGTGTCACTAACCTTGAACTTTTGGTGGCCTTGCATGTGCTATTCCACTTAGATTACATATTACTGGGGATCAAACCCAGGGTTACAAACACACAACTTATAAGCTACTTGGAAAAGAAGTCCTTGGCTTTCTCTTAAACTGGAAACCCAGGAAAGAGCACATAGAAGTGACCCACAGAGAACAGCCAACGCCGCCACTGTGTAAGAGCTCAGATTCTTGACTTCGAACTTTCAGGTTCCAACTGTGCTATTAAATGGCAGTGATAACATCACTAGCTGTCACATGGATTAAATTCTGCCTTGGAAAGCTCTTAGGC
Source organism: Mus minutoides (assembly GCA_902729485.2). Taxonomy (NCBI): domain Eukaryota; kingdom Metazoa; phylum Chordata; class Mammalia; order Rodentia; family Muridae; genus Mus; species Mus minutoides. The sequence goes on from LR749530.1 coordinate 3,022,775, forward strand.
CCCATGCTATCCTCACAAGAAGAAACCATTGTTAATGTTAAAGTGTTCTTTGCTGATCTGTTCACACTAATGTATTTATATTAACTTAGTTACGGAGCCGGGTGTGGCGGTAAACGCCTTTAATCCCAGCACTTGGGAGGCAGAGGCAGGCGGATTTCTGAGTTCAAGGCCAGCCTGGTCTACAAAGTGAGTTCCAGGACAGCCAGGGGCTATACAGAGAAACCCTATCTTGAAAAACCCAAAAAAAAAAAAAAAAAAAAAAAACCTTAGTTACAAACCTGAGACCTGAGTTTTGCTATTTCTCCCTTTTTGCTCAGTAATCTGTCAATCATGGACAGCTTTTACTATTTTTTATTCATCTATGTATTCATTGTGTTGAAGTCCTCCTACTTCACTCCCTGGCTGACTGCAAACTCTTAGACTTGAGCAATCCTCCTGCCTCATCCTCCTGGGTAACCTGAAGCTTCAGGTTTCTGACATGGCCAGTGATGCACTGGCCGCCGAGCGCTCTCCTGTCCCTTCTCTACTTGAATGGTTTGCCCCTGGTCCTTGTTTGCTCGTGGTCCACAGTAAGGAATGCCCTTTCATGATGGGAAACATACTCAATTTTAGATGCACATCTGTCCTGGCTCTCTCTCTCTCTCTCTCTCTCTCTCTCTCTCTCTCTCTCTCTCTCTCTCTCTCTCTCTCTCTCTCTCTCTTCTTCATTCCTGTGTGACTCAGCTACCGCTGAGGAGGGCTGGCAAGGAGACACTGTGCCTCCAAGAATGGCTCTTAGCTTGTGACTAAGCCCGTGTCCCCTCTTCTCCTGCAGGGCGATGAGGGTGGAGAGCGGGTGTTACAGCAACGCTGGACCTCCTTCCTCAAGGCTCAGCTCCTGTGCTCCCGGCCTGATGATGGCTTTCCCTTTAACGTGCTACAAGATGTCTTCACCCTGAACCCCAACCCTCAGGATTGGCGCAAGACTCTTTTCTATGGGGTCTTTACCTCCCAGTGGTGAGACGCTACGATTTAGCTGGGGACAGGAGGATAAAGACTCCACTGATGGCGTCTCAAGCCTCACTTCTCAACTCTGAACACAGAGTTAATTTGGCTGTTTCCTTTGCAGGCACAGAGGGACCACAGAAGGCTCTGCCATCTGCGTCTTCACCATGAACGATGTGCAGAAGGCCTTTGACGGCCTGTACAAGAAAGTGAACAGAGAGACACAGCAGTGGTATACCGAGACCCACCAGGTGCCCACACCGCGGCCGGGAGCGGTAGGTATCAGTAGTGGTGTGCTCAGAGTGGCTTCTGGACAGGCTTGGTCCCTGGACCATGCTAAGAGCAAGGTCGTATGGTCTCAGACAAACAAACCACGACGCTTCTCTGAATCTGATTTCTCTTCTTTGAAGTAGAGTGTAATAAGCCCTGGCTTTCTGTCTTACCAAAGAAGATGTCCTGTGAATGACCGAGCACCTCAGGCCCGCCTTGTCAGCTTGGCCTCTGTGCAGTGGGCTTGGCCTCTGTGCAGTGGTGTAGGTTGTTTTTAGTGGTCTGTCTCAAAGGCCGCAGTCTCATGTAACATGGGTTGTTTGAATTCCCAATCCTCCCAAGTCCTGGGAGTACAAGAGGATGCCACTATACCCTGCTTTGCACAATACTGTATAGTACTGTTACTGTCCCTTTACTCTGTCCACCCAACTAAGCCTCCTGCAGAAACCCTTGGGCAGAGAGAAACAGGACCTGGGTAGGTGTGAGAATTAGATATGGCTAGCTGTATTAAGATTGATCCTGAGAACGTCCCAGGAGCCTTAGGGTAAGATGCATGGGTAAGGCTCCAGGCAAAATGAACAGTCATACTTTTTGAGACCTGTGTGCAAACTTGGTGAGGATCAATAGGGCCAGAGGTTAGCAGGAAACCCGGGCCTTGCTTTCTTCACACGTCAGATTTGCCTTTGGACCAGCGCAATGCAGAAAGGCAGATGTGTCATGATTTCTGGAGCATAGTTAGTATAGCAAGGGCTGTTCCTGGAGGCATGTTCCATGCTGATTCCTGTCCCTCATGCTTCTGCCTCTTCAGTGCATTACCAACAGTGCCCGGGAACGGAAGATCAACTCGTCCCTGCAGCTCCCAGACCGAGTATTGAACTTCCTCAAGGATCACTTCTTGATGGATGGGCAGGTCCGCAGCCGCCTCCTGCTGCTACAGCCCCGAGCCCGCTACCAGCGTGTGGCTGTGCACCGCGTGCCTGGCCTGCACAGCACATATGATGTCCTATTTCTGGGCACTGGTGAGTGTTTGCAGCCCTGCAGGATTGAGTTAAGGAGGGGAATGCATGCATGGCTGGTAGATCGTGGGCTCCACCAGGGCCTGAGTCGTGTCCATGCTTCCAGGTGATGGCCGCCTGCACAAGGCAGTGACCCTGAGCTCCAGAGTGCACATCATTGAGGAGCTTCAGGTCTTCCCTCAAGGACAGCCTGTGCAGAACCTGCTCTTGGACAGCCATGAGGTGAGTGGGCCATGGAGTGAACTTGACCATTTTGACTGTCAACAAGCCAGCTTTTCTGTCCCTTGCCAAAGCAAGATGGAAAGTTACAGAGCACTGGCTTCTGACCATTAAAAGGATATGTGGCAGAACTTGTCAGGGGTGCCCTGGGATGACTAGTGAGCATATGAGGCTAGTATGACAGTGTTCCAGTGCCCGTGCCTCCCTCTCACTCTTCATGTTTGGCTGTGTAGGGACTGTTGTATGCCTCCTCCTATTCTGGGGTGGTGCAAGTGCCAGTAGCCAACTGCAGCCTGTACCCAACCTGTGGAGACTGCCTCCTGGCTCGAGACCCCTACTGCGCCTGGACCGGCTCTGCCTGCAGGCTCGCTAGCCTCTACCAGCCTGATCTGGCCTCCAGGTGAGAACTCCCAAAGACCCAGTGATTCTTCATCTCTGAGCACTGCATCTTCTCTGGGCCCCCTGCACATGGTTATTTCTCAGTTCTCTGTGGCCATATAATCTATATGGACCAGATAGACAGGGTTTGCCAGAATAAGAAACATCTAGTAAAGAAGATGTGGGTTGCCACATGAACATAGCTTATTGTAAGTAAGGCCTTTTGGTAAGCCTGGTAAACCATTCAAAAGCAGAGTAACATTTGGACTAGAGATGTCTATTGAGAAAATAGAGATTTGCTATTTGGCACAGTGATGCACACCTCTAATCCTAGCATGCAGGAAGCAGAAGCAGGAAGATCTTTGTGAATTTAAGACCAGCCAGGACTACATAATGAGACCCTGTCTCAATTTAAATAAAAATAGGAATGAGTCCGCTGAAGTAGGGTTTGTCTGTAATCCAGTACCTGGTTTTATTGTTGTTATATTGTTTGTTTTTGTTTTATTGAGGCAGGGTCTCATGTAGCCTAGGTGTGGCCTGGAACTCAGTATATAGTGGTGGATGATCAGAAGAAAATAGGGTGGCCAGTACTTGATGGTGCATATGTATAATCCTACTACTCAGTAGAGGCAGGAGGTTCAGAAGTTCAAGGACATCTTCTGCAACAATATGAGTTTCAAGGCTAACATGAGTTACATGAGACTTTGTCTCACAAAAATGGATGGTGCTGGAGAAGAGGCTCAGCAGGTAAGAGCACTGACTGCTCTCAGAGAGGACCCAGGTTCCATTCCCAGCTCCCAACTGCTTAGAACCGGGTTCCTGCATACACCTGCAACAGTAAATTCACCTAGGTATATGCAGATGCACATACATAAAAGGAATAATTAAATATTTTTTTAAAAGAAGAGAAGAGGAATGTTCCCTAAGTGAAGCTCTTTAGCTCTATCCGTGGAGTGGACTTTAACATCTGTCTTTGTATTTTCCTAAAATGGGTCAAACGAATGATCTCATTGTTTTAATATTCATGGGATCTCTCATTTGTAGTGTTCTTTTGTTTACATCAAAAGACACAAATTGCTGCACGCCTAAAGCACAGAAGTGGTACACTTTCTTAGCCATATTCTTGTCTCCAGGGTGGTGTGGCTGGTGTCTGTCTTTAAACTTTTTCAGGAACTTCCATATTTGGGGATGGTTTTGTGTGTGTGGCTTGAAGTCCCATTACTAGGGAGGTAGAGGCAGGAATATCTGTAGTTCAAAGTCATCCTTGACTACATAAAGTTTGAGGCTGGGGCTGGAGAGATGGCTCAGTGGTTAAGAGCACTGACTGCTCTTCCGAAGGTCATGAGTTCAAATCCCAGCAGCCACATGGTGGCTCACAACCATCCGTAATGAGATCTGATGACCTCTTCTGGTGCGTCTGAAGACAGCTACAGTGCACTTAGATATAATAATAATAATAATAATAATAATAATAATAATAATAATAATAATAATAAATCTTTTAAAAAAAAGTTTGAGGCTAGCCTAGGCTATGTAAATAAGACCCTGTTTGGGCTAGATGCTTTCTCAAATGCCTTTAATCCCAGGGCTCAGGAAGTAGAGGCAGATGGATGGATCTCTGTGAGTTTTGAGGCCAGCCTGGTTTACACATTCATTGAGTTGTAGGACAGTCAGGGCTGTGCAGGAAAAAAAAAAAAAAAGACCCTGTTTCAACCTCCCTTTCCTCCCCAACTCTTGCACACACACACCCTCCCCTCCCTCACCCCTCCAGCAAAACAAAACAACAGCAGCAGAACCCCAACCTTCTTAGACACTGATAGAAGCATCTATGTAAGATCTCCCTTGGCTGCTTCATAGCAGATTCTGGGCACCTTCTGTAGTGCTTGTATTCTTTATGCTTGGTTGAGTTTTATTTTCTCCTTTTTTGAGACAGGGTCTCACTATAGCCCTGGTTAGCCAGGAAATTTACTGTGTAAACCAGGCTGGCTTCAAACTCACAGAAATCTGTCTCACTTTCCCCAAGTGCTGGCATTAAAGATGGGCACTACATTGCCTGGCTGAGCTTTCTAACTTGTAAATGCATGAAAATTCACCTTTTCTAGTGTACACACCTGTAATCCCAAAACTAGAGAGTCTAAAATAGAAGAGTTAGCAGTTGGAGGGTAGCCTGGGCTACATTGCCTATCCTAGCTTTAAAAAAAAAAAAAAAGAGGGGGATGGTGAGATGGCTCAGCGGGTAAGAGCACCCGACTACTCTTCTGAAGGTGATGAGTTCAAATCCCAGCAACCACATGGTGGCTTACAACCACCTGTAATGAGATTGACGCCCTCCTCTGGTGCATCTGAAGTCAGCTACAGCATACTTATGAATAATAATAATAAACGAATCCTTGGACTGGAGAGAGCAAGTGGGACCGACTGGAGCGAGCAGAGCCGACCAGAGCAAGCGGGGCTGGCCGGAGCGAGCGGGGCCGAACAGGGACGGCTGGAGCGAGCGGGGCTGGCCTGAGCGAGCAAGGTTGACCAGAACGAGGGAAAAAAAAAGAATAAAAGGAAAGGCTGGCTTTCTTTCTTTCCTCCCTTTCTTTCTTTCTTTCTTTCTTTCTTTCTTTCTTTCTTTCTTTCTTTCCTTCCTTCCTTTCCTTTCTTTCTTTCTTTCTTTCTTTCTCCTCTCTCTCTCTCTCTCTCTCTCTCTCTCTCTCTCTCTCTCTCTTTAGGGTCCTGGTTTGTAGCTAGGACTGATGTGCACCTCATGGTGCTGCTTCTTGGGTTTTTAATTACCTTCTTTTGTGGGAGAGTAGTATTTTAGACAGGGTCTCATGTAGCCTAAACTGGACTGTACAATTCACTGTGTTATTGAAGATAACTTTGGGTTTTTGTAGGTCTCATGTAGCCTAAACTGGCCTAAACAATTCACTGTGTTATTGAAGATAACTTTGGATTTCTGTACCTCCTGTGACTACCTCCCAAGTGCTAGTCACATTCTGCTTTTATAGCAAAAGGGAGTTGTTTGTGACTTTTATTTGTGGTAATGTGTAGACGGGGTCTGAGGAGACAGCTCAGACAGTGAAGTACTTGCCTCAAAAGTGTGAGAATCTGAGTTTGATTCTCAGAGCACACATAAAAATGCCAGGCATGATGGTGTCAAGAGAGACAGGTGGACCCCTGTAGTCCCTGCCCATCTGATCTTTCCTAGTTGTTAAACTCCAGGCTAAGCAGACACTGTGTCTCAAAGGAGGTGGATGGTGTTCGTAAGGATGACACCAAGGCTGTCCTCCAACCTCCACATTAACACGCACACCCGTAATAATGACTAGAGACACCCAGTCAGCCCTGTGGTGGTGGGGACTCCCTCAGGCAAGTCTCTTGCACCTGCTTTGGACCTAGTGGTCCTTACACACCAGGTTCTCTGCCCAGGACCAACAATGGAGGGAAAAGGGAACACTGGCCCATGGGATTCAACCCAAGACTCTTTTATACCCAGGCCGTGGATCCAGGACATTGAAGGTGCCAGTGCCAAGGAACTCTGCAATAATTCCTCATCCAAGGCCCGGATTCTTGTGCCAGGTAAGATGCCCTGGGAAAGGTGAACCATATTTGCTTGGAAGACAACTCTAGGTATTTTTAGGTACAAATTTATTCCTCTAGCCCTACAAAGAAGAGTCCAGATCAAGAGTCACTTAGTCCCAACAATCGCCCAAGTTACCATTGGTCTTAGAGTTTCTGTTGCTGGGAAGAGACACCATGATCACAGCTCTTACAAAGGGAAAAGTTTACTTGAGGTTAGCTTACAGGTCAGAGGTCAGTCCATTATTGTCATAGCAGGAAGCATGGTGGCATTGCAGGCAGACATGGTGCTGGAGAGGTAGTAAGAGTTCTAAATCTGGATCAGTGGACAGCAGGGAGAGAGAGAGTGTCACTGAGCCTGGCTTGGGCATCTGAAACCTCAAGGCCCAGCCCCAGTGACACACTTCCTTCAACAAGGCCACACGTCCCAATAGTGTAATTAATTGCCTTTGAGCCTGTGGGGCTATTTTCATTCCAACTACCACACTATCATAGCACCAGATTGCAGGAGGGTGGGACTAAGCCTAGGGCTGCTCTGGGCAGCCACCTCTCCTACCCCATGCCTATTCTGCCCACAGGTAAGCCATGTAAACAAGTCCAGATACAACCAAACACAGTGAACACCTTGGCCTGCCCACTCCTCTCAAACCTGGCCACTCGGTTCTGGGTGCACAATGGAGCCCCAGTCAATGCCTCTGCCTCCTGCCGTGTGTTACCCACCGGAGACCTGCTGCTGGTAGGCAACCAGCAGGGGTTGGGGGTGTTCCAGTGTTGGTCGATAGAAGAAGGATTCCGGCAGCTGGTGGCCAGCTACTGCCCAGAGGTGATAGAGGAGGGTGTAATGGACCAAAAGAACCAGCGTGATGGTACCCCGGTCATTATCAACACATCACGAGTGAGTGCACCGGCTGGTGGCAGGGCCAGCTGGGGTGCAGACAAGTCCTACTGGAATGAATTCCTGGTGATGTGTACTCTGTTTGGGTTTGTTGTGATGTTTCTGGTTCTGTTCTTTCTCTACCGACATCGGGATGGCATGAAACTCTTCCTAAAGCAGGGCGAATGTGCCAGTGTGCACCCCAAGACTCGCCCTGTAGTGCTACCACCTGAGACCCGACCGCTGAATGGTGTCGGCCCTCCTAGCACCCCACTTGACCACCGAGGCTACCAGGCTCTGTCGGATAGCTCCCCAGGGCCCAGAGTCTTTACTGAATCAGAGAAGAGGCCACTGAGTATCCAGGACAGCTTTGTGGAGGTATCTCCCGTGTGTCCCCGGCCCAGAGTTCGACTGGGCTCTGAGATCCGAGACTCTGTGGTATGAGAGCTGACTTTAGATGTGGCCACCCTGACCTCAGGGGTTGTGAGTGTTCAGTGGAGGTCAGCTACCTCTGCTGCTCACAGAACACAGCCACGGTACCCTGCCTGGGAGGCAGCTGGTACCACAGCCCCAACAGTCCAGCCACCTGCTTCCAGTGTCTGGCTGAGAACGGGGCTGCCTCCAGGGGCCAGAGGGTCCTTGTCTGGGTGGCAGAACTCTGCTACTTAACTGAGCCCTTTGTTTAAAACTGCAAATGTGAAGCCAGAGAGAGAATCAAAGACAGAACAAGGATGACTACGACATAGCCACTCCAGTTCAACCTGTTGGGCTCTTGGGGACTTCTCCAAAGTGGCTTTGTGAGGGAGCCGACCATGGGACTCCCTCCCTGACTGGACTGACTATTCCACCTTCCAGCTTACTCTGCTGCTGAGGCTGCCCTTTCTCACTGCAGAATCAGGGCCCTGCTCCAGCTTCAGCCAACCGAGGACATATCTGTGACCACTGACACCCTACCACCTCAGGGACCAGAGGGCTAGGCTGGCTCTGCAGCCCTCTTCACCAGACCCTGGGCTCAGTCCCAGTTCCCGGACTTCTCCAGCCTGTATCAGGCTGTGGTCTCAAAAGCAAAGGAGTGACCCCAAGGAGGGTTGTGACAGAAAACTGTTGCCTGCTGTCCTTTTCCCAGTCAGAGAACAGTGTCCCTACCCGTCTTCTTTTTTTTTTTTTTTTTCCAAGACAGGGTTCTGTATAGCCCTGGCTGTCCTGGAACTCACTTTGTAGACCAGGCTGGTCTTGAACTCAGAAATCCACCTGACTCTGCCTCCCAAGCGCTGGGATTAAAGGCGTGCGCCACCACGCCCGGCCCCACCCGTCTTCTAATTCCAACACAGACTCCTGGATCCTCGTTCCCTGTCCTAGCTCACAGTGCCCGTGCCTGTCATGCTAAGGAATGTTGACACTGCCCATCACAAGGACCCTGGATTTATATGGGTTTTATATATATTTTTTTAAATAAGATGCACTTTACTTTTTTTTAAAATAAAATCCGACAAATTATAGTTTGTTGTGGCCCACATTCCTGAAGGACTTTGCTTTGTTTATGTGTAATATGAATACATGTGTGTCCACGTGGAGACCAGAGGCTCTCCTTGCTTTACATGTATGTGATATGAATATATGTATATGCGGAGACCTGAGGCTCTCCTTAGGTACCTATCATCCGTAGGAACTGCATTTGCCTTGTGAGACAGGGTCTCATTAGCTTCAAGCTCACCATTAGGCTGAATGGCTGGCTAATGAGCCTGGGTGGGGAGCCTCCTGTCTCTGCCTCCCCAGCTCATGGACTGAGGGCCTCATTTTGTGAGGCAGACACTTGACTAAGTGAGCTATCTCCCCAGCCTGGCATTGCTTTGGGGTTTTATCTTTCTGGGGGGTCCCTTTCTCTAAAGTCTGACTGACGTTACCTGGGAGAGTGTGGTCTTAGCAGAATGAATTCCTTTCCTCTGCACCCAGTTTAGAGGACAGGACAGGATTTTTTGTTACTCTAGTGTTTTAAGTTTTCAGATGATATGGAAAACTGACTTTTCTTTGGTGAACCATTCTGTAAGTTCTCACACATGTGGAAATGAACTTGAATGTCTCCAAAGTGGGGGTGATCAGAGGCGCCTACACATCCAGTCCTGCTGCTACTATCATACAAGGAAGTCAAACATTTCTAAACCTTTATTACCAATTAGTAAATACAGTGATGACAACAGCAGTGACAAGGGGGAGGGTCCTCCCCTGCCAGGGGGCCAGACTCGGCAGCGCCCTCTCCAGGCTGGGCCGGCACTGGCCCTGACACAGCAGGCATAACCTTGGCCACATTTCAGCAGTGGCCTGGTCTTGGACAGGATGTTGGTACTTAGAAGCCATCACAGGACAATCTTAAAGGAACTGCAGGAGGGAAGAGTGAGTTGGGTTTGGCTTTTTGGTTTAGTGCTGGGGATCGAACCCAGGGCCTGACACATGTTAAACATGTACACTCTACCACTGCACTATACCCCAGCCCAAGTTGGGTTTTTCCTGATAGAAGGGGGTGGTACAGACCTGACTAAACATACCCACTTCTCTCCTATGACTTTTTTTGTCCCTCTGAAACAAGTTCTGGCTGGCATGGAATTCACTGTGTATATACCTAGCTAGCCTTGCACAGGCAACAAGCCTGTCTTTACCTTCTGTGTGCTGGGTCCTGTTTGAAGGGCTGGACATGTAGCTCAGTACAGGACTTGCATAACAGGTTTGAAACTGTTGAATTGTTGGTACCACAAAACTAGACCTCCTAGCACTCAGGAGGTAGAGGAAGGGATACCAGAAGTTCAAAAGTCTAGGCTGGGTGTGCTGGTGTACAACTTTAATATCAGTAATGGGGAGGCAGAGGCAGGTGGAATTTAAGGTCAGTCTCAGCAACATGAAATCCTGTCTCAAAAAACCAAAAATGGAGTGGGCTGGATCCCCTGTGTCCTCTCTGAAAGACCATCCTGAACCATGCCTCTGATATCATCCCAGAGTAGATGGGTACTCAGAATGCAGGAGCTCCTGTCATACCTGGCAAAGTCTGGTGAGCGTGAGATGACATGCTGGAACTCAGAAAGATTGATGGTCCCATCCCTGTCAATGTCTGACTCTTCCAGGATCTAGGGAAGAGGGCTTTGGGCATCAGCTCCAGCCCTTCCCACCCGACACCCCAGCCCCGCCCGAAGCCTCAGCTCACGTTGTCAATCAGCTGCTTCATCTCAGAAGCGCTGAGCCTAGTGTCCTCGCCCTCTCCCGTGAGGCAGTTCACAAGCCGGCTCAGGTCTTCTCTGTCCAGGGTTCCGTCGTCATCAAAATCTAGGCAGCAGACACAGGGAGCAACCAGGATATGCTCAAAAGGCAGTCTGCAGGCACACACCTACCCTCATTCCCTGTGTGGGAAGGAGTAGGGTCCAGCCATTCTCACGGTGCTTACCAAAGATGCGGAAGGCATAGTGTGACTTGATGTCTGGAGTTGCTGTGTCACTGAAGACACTCAGGAGGTCCAGGAAGTCCTCAAAGCTCAGGCTGTCTCTGGTAGGCGATGTGGAGAAGACCATGCAGATTCGCTCCTTGAAAGGGTTAGCCTATGTAAGAAAGCCTTCTGTGAACATCACAGGACATGGCCTGGGTTACAAACTCAGCCAGCTCAACTGGAAACTTCTTCTGTGGCTGGGTCTTACAAACCTATGCTGGCCTCAAACTCCTCATTCTCCTGCCTCTACCTCCCAGGTGCTTGATTGCAGGTGTGCACCACCATGCCTGATTCCCTTCTGGAAACTCGAGGAAGCTCATTACAGTAGCGGCACTATGGAGTTCGGGCACGAAGGGGAGGACACTGGAGGGACCACTAAGCCAGCCAGGGAAGGGGCAGAGGTGCTCCCTGGGAGTCTCTCCTACATCACAAGTAGAGTCATACCAGGAAAAAAGCACGCTAAGCACAGCCACAAGAGGAGCTGATTGATTGTCATAGCTGTGCATGTGCACACGGAAGCACATGCCACTCCACACATCTGGAAATCAAGGGTAACTTTTCATAGACTATTTTCATCTCCTACATGGGTCCCAGGGGTCAAACTTAGGTCCTTGGGATTACAAGGCAAGTGACTTTGTGTCTGGATTTTCAAGACAAGGTTTCTCTATAAAGGTCTATAGAGCCTGGTTCTACAGTCCAGACTGGCCTCAAACTCAAGAGATCCACCTGCTTCTGCCTCCCGACTTCTGGAATGGAAGACAAAAGGCACAACTACCCCTGGCATAAGGCAAGTGTTCTTATCTGCTAACCTACTTGGCTGGACCAAGCTGATCATCTGTAAAAATACTTTACTGGGTGATTATTTTGTTATCCAGTCGGGCTCTTTGCATAGGAATTGCAGACAAGTGCATGCTTTTAATTCTAGCCCTGAGGAGGCAAAGGCAGGCCCTATCTAAGAGTCTAAGGAGGGGCTGGTGAGATGGCTCAGCGGGTAAGAGCACCCGACTGTTCTTCCAAAGGTGATAAGTTCAAATCCCAGCATCCACATGGTGGCTCACAACCATCCGTAACGAGATCTGGCGCCCTCTTCTGGACCGTCTGAAGACAGCTACAGTGTACTTACATATAATAAATAAAATAAATCTTTAAAAAGAGTCCAAGGAGAGCCTAGTTTACATAGCAAGTTCCAGCCAGGACTCTAACAATGAGACCCTGTCTCAAAATAATTATAAACCAGGCAATGGTGGCACATGCCTTTACTCCAGGCAGATCCAGGCAGATCTTTGAGTTTGAGACCGCCTGGTCTACAAAGCCAGTTCCAGGACAGCTAGGGATACATAGAGAAACACTATCTTGGAAAAAACAACAATACTTATTATTACTCATAGCAAGCTGGGCATGGCGATGCATACATAGAATCCTGGTGCTCACAAGGCAGGGAGAGAGGGACTGAAGCAAGTTCAAGGTCAGTAAAGGCTGTGTAGTAAAAGCCAGTATCAGAAAAAGAAAGTGGTCAGCCAGTGCAGTGCTTGCCATGTAAACATACAGACCTGCATTCGATCCTCACAATGACTGGTTTTAAACGGGAAGAGTAGGCTGAAGAGATGGCTCAGGGATTACAAGCCCATACTGCTCTTGCAGAGGACCCTAGTTCAGTTTCCAGCACCTGTGAGCAGCAGCTCGCAGCCATGTATAACCCCAGCACCAGGGGATCCATGACTCCTGTATTCCACAGGCACCAGCACTTACATGTGTACACATCCCACACAATTACAGGTCATCATCATCAAAATAAAACCCCAGGGTGTGGTGGCATGTGCTTACAATCAATGGGAAGGGTTAGGGAAGGTAGTAGCAGAGAGAGGCTGGATAAAGTGGGTAGAGGACTGAACCTTGAGCTCTGGAAGACTGAGGATCTGCTCAAATGATACTCGGGTGTGCAGTGACTCCTCCACGGACCGCTGCTCTGGGGGAAGCAGCTCGCAGAAGCGTCTGTGGGCTCTGGCAGAGAGAGGGGAACTTATTGGTGGCCTCAAGCAGTCAGTCTCCCTGTATTTACAATATCCCCATTATGCAGTTTGAATGCCCTATAAACCAGCTGTGAAACGAAGTCACACACCCAGGATTCCCAGTCATTGGGCAACCTTCAGCCAAAGAGAGGTAATTCACAAAACGGCAGAGGGTTGGGGTCCCTTCTTAGGGTGGGCATTTACAACAAGAAGAACTTAACCCATGTCTGCAGACACTGTATCTGAAGGGTCTCTGGCTAGCTTCGTGAGCATGGTTCTGGCAGGCCTTGTTCACTCTGCAAGGCCCAATTCCTTCTACCTTGCTACAAACCTACACTCCTAAAGCCAGCCCCCAAGTCTATTCCCTTATTTGGCCATTTCCTCCTCCTGAGGCTGACTACCAAGGTCCAGATATCAAAGTATTCAAGTCCAGCAATCAAAAGCCCCCTTTGGCTAAATTAAACACCCAAAATTAAGTACAGGGCTTCCCCTTGTACTTTATAATCTGCCATTTTCCTATGTCCATGTCTGTCTCCTCTCTATCCAGAGGCAGTCCTTTCTCCTGTAGGACAAATACTCCGTCCCCCTCTCCCTTGTTCCCTTCCCGTTCTTCCTGTCCTCAATATCCTGTCTTTGTGATTTCTTGCCCTCTGTTCCTCTAAGGCAATAAATCTCCTTTGTGCTAAGAACTTGGTCTGGGGGTCCTGACCTGTGACTTTCCCTTTCAGTGTCAGGCATTTGCAACAGTTCTGGCAGGAAAAAGATAACTCTGGAGACATTTGTGCCTGTCCCTTTGGCTACTGAACTACAGAAACAATGTCCCCAAGAAATTGGAATTCCCTGGTAATCTCCTGTTGTGAGAAGGATGAATTGAAGCCTGCTGTCTACTTAGGAGGAAATGTCTACCAGGAAGAGATTTTACAGAGACAGTTCTGCTAACTTGTCAGAAGATCACATGAGACTAGAGCTGAGACAATGAAGGAGAGACTCCATCTTGACCAGGACTGCTGCTTCATTTTACATACCTCTTGCCCTTTATTTAAATATAAACCTCACATCAGCTGGACATGAAGATTGACTTAAAAATGGGGGGAGGAGGCGTCACGTCCATTCTCTGCTTCTTTTTCCCAGTGTGGCCACATTGGATACATTTCGTTTCTCTGCTTTTCAATAGTGTCTCTTTCCTTGGCCTACTGAGGGCAGGTAGCACAGCCTAGCTGGTTAGGACTGCCTGTGTGGACCAAATACCTGGACTCTAACATTACAGTAACAAAAACACATGTCACCTTCACTCCAGAGACTTCTCTCAGCTACCACCTCTTTCCCAATAGAATTTCATTGTGGGGCGACTAGGAACCTAACTCAAGCGCTCTGGCTAGCACACTTATAGTGTGCTTTCTAGTCAAGTTCCCAGAACTCTCTGAACCTGGTTCCTTGATCTGTAACCTCCTCCTGAAGTAATGTGGGGATCACTCAGGAGCTACTGGGTAGAGTAAGGGTTCAGTAAACGTTAACGGTTACTGAATTAAACAGGTAAAGCTGGGTTTGGAGCGAGCCACGCACAAGACATCTTGGTTTTGCCAGAGGGCAAAGTCCACAAAGAGTCAGCACAGTTCCTTTTAGAAGCGAGCAGGAAGCTCGTCAGTGAGGAGGCTGAGGAGCTCAAACAGTTCAACTTTTCCTAGATACACACAAGTGTTTGCGTAATGCAAAGGTGAGACTCTGGTTCGGGCGGAACTTGGACTCTGAGCCTCCGATTCCAGATCCAGTGATCCTGACATCCCTGAAGCACAGCCCCACCCTCGGAGGTGAGGCGTCCAGTCCGTACCCGCTAGAAAAGCACCCGCAAAGCCCTCCCCCGGCAATCCCGAGTTGGAGGACGGGGGTCAGGGCAGCACTCACAGCAGGATCTCCTGCTTGGTCAGGAACGTCAGGTCCTGAAAGGCAAATCCAGACAAGGGTCTGCAAGCCGCCCGAAAGCCACGGCCGCCCCGCCACCTGTTCCCCGAACCCCACTCCCCTGCGCGGGCCCGCACGCGAGCTCCGCGAGAACTGGCGCCCCGCGCACCTGGTACTCGGCCAGCAGCTCCTTAGACAGGCGACTGCCCGAACCTCCCATCGCCGCGGTGCGCGCACAGCTAGGCCAACTCTCCCCGGGACGCCGGCAACTTTCTCACTTCCGTCCTCCGGGCCGCGTCCCCGCCCAGTCCCCGTAGCAACCGCTGCCTGGCCTCCGCCCCCGGGCCCGCCCCTATCTACAGTGGCCCGCCACCCTAAGCTCCGCTCACCGAGCCGGTTCCCGGCTCCCCGCGGGCCCAGGAGAGCTGGAGGGAGGGCCCGGGGAGGAGCCGGACGCACCGAGGCGGGGCCCAGGTCTCATGGACCCGCCTTCTGGTGGGCGGGGCGGAACGAGCCATGCGCACGTGATGCAGACTGCACCTGCGTCGCGGTCCCCACGCTTTTGCAGAGTTCCGGGACCGGTCTGTGCACTGAGCCTTGAGATGCATCCGCCTCACCTAAAGCAAGTGCAGAAGACCCCAGCTCTGGGTGGAGGCGGGTAGCCTCCATACTCGCTTCCGTACTGGAGGTGATCCGGTGCCCCTCTGAGGATAGGAGCAGTCCTAGACTGTTTCACGGACCAGAGCTGCAGCCTCTACCACCGTGCCAATTCTTCCAGAAGAAGCTTAGCTTGCTCTCGAAGTGGCTCTTGGAGGTGTTTACTGGATTGTGCAGTTATCGCCCATTCGTGGAACAGTTGACAAGGTAGGCTTCCATTTTACAAACAGGTTCAATTTCAGTGATGTGTCCGGACTCCGGTATTTAGAGGTCATTTCTGTCCACAGATCCCCCCTGCTGTTTTATCGTCACAGCTGAGGTGCCTCCTTTGATTCTTCCCACGAATTGCGAGTTTCCAGCTGTAAGGATCAAGGTTTGCCCTTCTCTCCTCTCAAATAATTATCAGATGCAAGTATGAATGAACATATTCACAGTGTGGAAAAGTGAAGATTCCAAGCTTCCGGAGGAGGAAACGTGGATTCTGTGATCTTGGTGGTCAACTTGGTTGGATCTGGAGTAAAAGAGAAGGGAAACTGCTGGACACTCCTGTGAGGGATTTTCTTGATCAGCTTTTTTTTTTTTTTTTTTTTTTTTTTTTTTTTTTTTTTTTTTTTTTTTTTGGTTTGGTTTTTCGAGACAGGGTTTCTCTGTGTAGCCCTGGCTGTCCTGGAACTCACTCTGTAGACCAGGATGGCCTCGAACTCAGAAATGCGCCTGCCTCTGCCTCCCAAGTGCTGGGATTAAAGGCGTGAGCCACCACGCCCGGCTCCAGCTGCTATTCTTATTTTTAATTTTTTTTTTTTTGTAATTTTTTTATTTTGGGTGTCTGTGAGTTGGGTGTATACACACGCGCGTCTGCAGGTACCATGAGGGCCCAAGGTTGTTGGAGCTCTTGAAACTTGTGTTACAGACACTTGGGAGCCTCCTGATCTAGGATTGGAACCCCAGTCATTGTGATTGTGTAACAAGCAGTCTGAATTGCAGAGGCGTGTCCCCAGCTCTTAGCCTTGACGTTTTATTCTCCCGCCTCTACTCCTCAGGCCCTGGGATTCTAAGTGTGTGCTGTCATGTTCCGCTTCTGATTAGCTCGTTTTAAATTTAATTTTTATGTGATTATGGTGTTTTACCTGCATGTATGTCTGTGTATTGCATTGTGCGTGGTGCCCTTAGAGGCCAGAAGAGGGTGTCAGATCCCCAAGTGGGTGCTAGGAATTGAACCTCTGGAAGAGCTGCAAGTGCTTTTGGCCACTGAGCTATCTCTTCAGCCCCCCTGAGAGTATTTTAATTTGCATTTCCCTGATGGCCAAAATATTGAACACTTTAAAAAATATTGGCCATTTGTATTTTACTGTAGAAAAATTGACCTATATACTTATTAAAACTTAGGTTAAATTCCATATATCTTTTTTTTCTTTTTCTGGTTCACCAATATGTGCGTCTAGACCAGCAAAGTTGAGGGAACACAGATTTAGACTAAAGCTGATCTACCTCAGTCTCCCTCCCCTCTCTGTCTATCTCTGTCTCCCTTTCTCACTCTTTTTCTCCCCTCTTTCTCTCTCTCCTGCATGTTCTTACTGTGTAGGCTGTTGTGGAGCTAACAGTGGTTCTGAGAGCCTGACCAATGCTGGGATTGAAGGTGTACCTCACCACCCTGACTCTCAGTCTGATTGATTGATTGATTGATTGATTATGTAAGTAGCTGTCTTCTGACACACCAGAAGAGGGCATCAGATCTCATTACGGATGGTTGTGAGCCATCATGTGGTTGCTGGGATTTGAACTCCGGACCTTTGGAAGAGCAGTCGGTGCTCTTAACCACTGAGCCATCTCTCCAGCCCTTATTTTATTTTTTGAGAAAGGATCTCATGTAGCTCAGACTGGACCCAGATTCACTATGTAGTCAATGCAGTGCTAGACTTCAGATCTGCCAAGTGCTGGGTTCGCAGGCATGTGCCACCACACCTAGATTATTCAGTCCTGGGGATCAAACCCAAGACCAGGTGTATGCTAAGCAAGTAGTCTACTAACTGAGCCACATCCCTAGCCCTCAAACACACACACACACACACACACACACACACACACACATGTTTGTGGGTTGGTTTTGTTTGTTTGTTTGTTTTCCGAGACAGGGTTTCTCTGTAGCCCTGGCTGTCCTGGAACTCACTTTGTAGACCAGGCTGGCCTCAAACTCAGAAATTTGCCTGCCTCTGCCTCCCAAGAAAAAAAAAAGACTTACACTTACTGGTTTGTGTATGAATGCACATGTGATGCCAAGACTTGCAGGAGTCTGTTTTCTGTCTCCCATGGAGTTTCAGGGTGGGGAACTAAAGTCATCAGACCTGGCATCAAATGCCTCTACTCAATGAACCGTCTTGCCAGTCTCTTCATCTTTATCTTTTGAGAGTTCCTTTTCTCTGTGTGTTTGTTTAAACTTATTTTGAAACAGACAAGGTCTCTCTATGTAGTCCTGGCTGCCCTGGAACTCCATATGTAGACCAGGCTGGCCTTTGAACTCACAGAGAATCTCCTGCCTCTGCCTCCAGGGTACTGAGATTGTTCGAAAAACAAAACAAAAAACAACCAAATAGAATGCTGAGATTAAAGGCTTGTGCCACCACATCCAGCTCAAATATGTGTGTGTGTGTGTGTGTGTGTGTGTATATATATATATATATATATATATATATATATATATATATATATATATATATATATAAAATGTGAATTAGGCAATTTATTAACCCAGCATTCTTTGTTCTAATGCTTCTTTTTTTTTTTTTTTTTTTTTTTTATTTTTTTTTTTTTTTTTTTTTTTAAGATTTATTTTATTTATTATATGTAAGTACACTGTAGCTGTCTTCAGGCATTCCAGAAGAGGGCGCCAGATCTCATTAAGGATGGTTGTGAGCCACCATGTGGTTGCTGGGATCTGAACTTATCACCTTCGGAAGAGCAGTCGGGTGCTCTTACCTGCTGAGCCATCTCACCAGCCCCTGTTCTAATGCTTCTTGTTGGTAGCTGCCACCTATCCAGTGATCCTGTCCCCATCTCTCCGTCTCTGAGGTGTTAGTTTATAGCACCCATCTTGGTCCTTTTCCACCATTTTCAGCCCCTCCAGGATAGGAGGGCCTGGAGGGCCAAACTCTTAGAGCCTCTGCTGAAGTGGCTGGGTCCGACATTGTTTTTCTGCCATCCTCCATAGATCTTGGTTCATGGAACCAACCCGTGCCCCCCATCACCCCTCGGAGGTACAGGTACATTACTGTGGAAGCAGCTCCCGTGTAGAACCAGCTCTCATCATATGAGGCAAGCTCTGTGTTTGGCCACCTTGGCTGTGTCCACCCATTCGGGGACTTTCAGCTTCCCAGACTTTCTGAGGAAGACTGATAGAACTCTGATGAACTCCTGCTGGTTAACATCTTGGTTTACAGTAACTCCAGGCATCGTGCAGCCTCCACGCTGCCAGCCAAGGGAAAGGCTCAAAATATATTTTATATGTTTATCATATATATTTACTTGCGAGCAAGTGCATACGTGGAGGTCAGAGGACAGATTTCTCTTCTACCATGGGGATCTAGGATATCAACCTCAGGTTGTCAGGCTTGAGACATCCCTCAAGGCCTGAGCTATCCCTCAAGGCCCTCAAAATATGTTTTTCACTCAGTAAAAACACATTCATTTGAAGATGCTGGAATTAAGAGCAATGTTTATGCTGTCTAAATATTTTACGAAGGTCACATTATCTATTAAATTTCATTTGACATTTCAGGATTTTTAAATATAGTCCAAATGAAGGGGGTCTGGTTCATTTCAGCTCCTTTGCCTCCAAACCAAGGGGGAGGAACTGCCCAGCTTCCCTGCCTTCTCCTTATCTGTGACATTTGGGGTATAAAGGTACCTGCTGCATCCAACCTTGAATGCCACATTATCCCTGTTCTCTGATCTGAAGGATTCAGAATCCTTCTGCCTGGCTGCCCGCAGCAAATCCTTGACCTCCACAATTTTCTGAGGCCTGGGGACAGATTCCTACCTTTGTTGTTGTTTGTTTGTTTGTTTTTTGTTTTGTTTCGAGACAGGGTTTCTCTGTATAGCCCTGGCTGTCCTGGAACTCACTCTGTAGACCAGGCTGGCCTTGAACTCAGAAATCCACCTGCCTCTGCCTCCCAAGTGCTGGGATTAAAGGCATGCGCCACCACTGCCAGGCGATTTCTACCATTTTTATAATCAGAATAAGATCATTCAAAAATAATCTTTGGAAATGAGCTGGTCTCGTCTATTTATGGATTTTTCATCCTTGTTTCAGGTAGCCTTCATGGCTGTGCCGCATCATTCACAGGAGACTTCCTATCTGCTACCTCCAGATCCTGAGGACTGGGAGAAACAAGGCATCCCGGACTTTGTCTATGGCCAGGAGGATCTAGTTGGCAAGGAACTTAAGTGGCCAAGGGATTCACCTAGTGCCGTGGGCACAGTACCGCTCTCCCGCTTCGACTCTGCCCTCCGCTCTGCATGGAGGCAGCGGCTGGAACTGGGCCTGTTCCGATACCGCCTAGAAGATCTGCAGACCCAAATCCTCTCCGGTTCCGTGGGGTTTGTAGCTCAGCTGAATATAGAGCGAGGGATACAGAGGAGGCGCCCCCAGAATATCAGAAGCGTGAGGCAGGAGTTTGACCCAGAACAGTTTAACTTCAATAAAATCCGACCCGGAGAAGTCCTTTTCCGGATGCAAAGGGAGCCTAATGGCCCAGCCACTCCAAAGCAAGAGGACGAGGTCCTTGTAGTGATCAATGTCAGCCCCCTGGAGTGGGGCCATGTGCTGCTGGTACCTGCACCTGCTCACGGACTTCCCCAACGGCTGCTGCCTGGAGTGCTGCGGGTGGGGCTAGAAGCTGTCCTACTGAGCTCGCACCCAGGCTTCCGGGTCGGCTTCAACAGCCTGGGAGGCCTGGCCTCTGTGAACCATCTTCACCTGCACTGCTACTACCTGGCCCACCCACTGCCTGTGGAGGGAGCACCAAGCACGCCCCTAGACCCCAAAGGCTGTATACATCTGCTGCAGGCCCTGCCGGCTCCTGGCTTTCTCTTTTACACCAGTGGGCCAGGGCCTGCTTTGGAAGCATTAATTAGCAGGGTATGCCGAGCTACTGACTACTTGAGTGACCATGAGATTGCACATAACTTATTTGTGACCCGGGGAGCTCCCCCCGGGCAGACATCACCTACCTCAGACCTCAGTGGGATCCGAGTCATTCTGTGGGCCCGGAAGTCCAGCTTTGGAATAAAGGAAAGTGGGGCATTTAATGTTGCCCTCTGTGAGCTGGCCGGCCACCTCCCTGTCAAAACATCGCAGGACTTCAGCAGCTTGACAGAGGCAGCTGCTGTGGCCCTCATTCAGGATTGTCTGCTGCCCGAAACTCAGGCAGCTGAGGTACAGGCAGCGCTGGTGGCCCTGATGGCCCAGGAGGAGCTGTGATTCTTCAGGAGTGTTTTCTTTGCTGACTGATTCGAGGCCCTTTCCCAAAGGCCAATGTGAATTCAGTCCATTTGTGCATTTCATGTCATGATCTTCTTCCCACCTCCCCACATAAGGACTGCAGAGAGAGCACTGAGAGAATGTGTTCTCATGAACGTTTCTGCTGTCTCTCACCTGAGAAGCCCCAGGGTAACCGGTCCTGCCATGAAGGACCAGATCCGACCATTTCAGAGGGAGGAGTGCTTGCTGCCAAGTCTGTTGATCGGAGTTCAATCTCCAGAACCCATAGGTTAAAGGCTGTCTTCTGACTTTCACATGTGCACCATGATACATTCTCTCTCTCTCTCTCTCTCTCTCTCTCTCTCTCTCTCTCTTTCTCTCTCACTGTCACTCACACACACACACATAAATATATCTCAAAACAAAATTTTTAAAAAGTAAATGTAAAAATATTTTTGTTGTTGTTTTCCTTGTTTGTTTTTTGAGACAGGGTAGCCCTGATCCACCTGCCTCTGCCTTCCAAGTGCTGGGATTAAAGGCATGCACCACCACTGCCTGGCTTCTTTTGTTTTTCAAGACAGGATTTCTCTGCCTGTCCTGGAACTCTGTAGACCAGATCTGCCTGCTTCTGCCTCCTGAGTGCTGGGATTAAAAGCCTGTACCACCACTAAGAAAAAAACAAATTTTAAAATGGAAAGTTTGAGAGTTTCACAGTCCTAGTTTGTCAGTGTTCTGAGACTTGTAGGTCAATCTAAGAAAGAAGGTCACTCCAGGGTGAAATATGGCCTTACAGGAAGATCCAGGCTCTGTGGACTCAATATCGAACAGCCACCCAAAAGCATATATTGTTACACAAAAGTTGTGGGTATTTTTGGGTAAAACAAATTCCTCATACCGAATCTAGTCTATGTGTTTCCTGAAGGAAGACATCACTGCCCACAGCTTCAGTCCTTATTGTGTACTGTGTGCAGTACCCAACAATGCACATTCCCAGTGTGCCAGGACTGTCCAGTGACCAGGACTTTGCAGTCTTTGCAAAGGTTGCAAAACTCCTTCAGGAAAACAGTTGTATAGATAGTAGAAAACAATCACTCTTTTCTTCGATGATTTCTTCAAGGTCAAAATACTTCTAGCAAACAACCATTCTGATGTTGACCCTAGATTCTAGTGCTTCTACTAGATGTCTTGCTACACCGGTTGCTATCTGGACCATCACACCTTTGGTGTGAACCATCAACCTCTGCCCTGGTGGCTTACAGATACATCCAGCTACCTTGTCTTACCTTCGCTCTTGTCCCTTTGTGCGCCACTGACTCTTACAGGGTCTCACCGTGTAGCCCTGGCTGTCCTAGAACTCACCCTGTGCACCAAGCTGATCTTGAACTCAGATATTCTGCCTGCCTCTGCCTCCTGAGTGTGAGCCACTAAGCTCTGTAGCCCAAGCTACCCTAAACTCCTCAAATCAAAGAACCCTGTCTTAGTCTCCTGAATCTCTGGGACTCCAGCTTTGCCTATGGCTTGTTCATTGGCTGACTTTGCCCCTCCCCCCTTGTATTTGACACTGCTTCATCCAGGTGCTCAACATCTCAAATAAAGAAAAGAAAAGAAAAGAGAAAAGAAAAGAAAAGAAAAAAGAAAAGAAAAGAAAAGAATCTATCCTTTCTTCTAGCCCCCAGTAACAGAGTTGACTAGTGAGTTCAAAGCCAGTCTGGGCTACATACCAAGACTACTTCAAAAATTCTTTTAAGAATGCTGGACATAGACCACAGAGATAGCTCAGGAGGTATCAGCACTGTGTGCCGTCAGCACAGTGACAGGCCTTTAATCCCTAGGATCCACTTAGTTCTAGGAGAACCAACTCCTGCAGATGGGTCTTTCACTTCCCGCACATGCACCAAGGAAATGAAGTAAGTGTTTTGCTTGTTTTGAGAGACAAGGTCTCACTATGTAGCTTTGACCTCCAACCCACAGAGAGCCAACTGCCTCTGGCTCCTACATGCTAGGATTAAAGGCACAGGCTACCACAGCTAGCTAATATTCTTAAAGAAGTGCTGGTCCTTTTATTGCTTCCATTCAGCAGAGGAAGAAATGGTTGTTGACCCAGTCACTTCCTTAGGTCAGGCAGCTAATGACAGAGTGGAGATTGAGGCATATGCCATGAGATGCCTGGTACAGTGTATACTGGAGTCTCTCCAGTCAGCATTTCCTTCATGGTAGTGCTGTCTTTAACAGTTGATGGCCCCCCAGGAATCTTATGAAAACTAAGTCTCTGTACCCCCTACCTGGAGTTGAGTCAATCCTGGAAGTTTTTAAACGTCTCACCGGTGATTACACACATCCTAGCATTTGGGAGGCTGGGATGGAAGACTGCTACAAAATCAAAGCCAGTTTTAGTTGCAAGTCTTACCCCTTTAAAAAAAGACAAACAAACAAACAATAAAAAGGATGGAGAGATGGCTCATCAGTTGAGATTGATGGCTAATCCAGGTTCAGGAAGGAGATATCTGTGACTTGAAGGCTATCCAGGGCTACTTGAGGAGACTGTCTACAAACCAAACCAAAACCAAGCCAGGCTAGGTGGCATAATACCTTTAATCCATCACTCAGTAGGCATAAGCAGTCGGAACTCTGAAAGTTTGAAGCCAACCTGGTTTACATAATGAGTCCCAGGCCAGCCAGAGCTATGCAGAGAAATATCCCCTTCTCAAAACAAAACAAAAACACCCACAAATATTATGACCCACCTCTTTGAGATTCCAACCTAGACTGAAGACCTGCAGCTCTCTAAGAATCCTTCAGGCCTCCAGGGCCAGATAGAGGCATCCAGCCTTGTAGACTGAACAGCTACTGGATTCTTGGCCTTTCCAGTGTGAGACAGCCTCTACAGCTGTGTTCCTTTAGAGAGCCCTGACTAATATACTTACACAAGACTTGCACAAGATTAAGCCAAGCCAGCCAATGTTCCGACAGAGACAGGGAAGGTCTTGAAGACACGGTTACTATTTACGAGATCTACTTATATTTTTGTTTGGTGGATTGGTTGGTTTTTGTGAGATAGGATTTGTTTACATATCCCTGGCTGTTCTGGGACTTTGTAAGCCAGGCTAGCCTCAGACTCACAGATGTCTGCCTGCCTCTCCCTCTCTGACTGCCACGACACTCAGCTTTTTTTTTTTTTTTTTCAGGAATTCTAGTTCACTCCTAGAACTCACTATGGAGCTCAGGTTGGCCTTCAACTTCTGAATCTCCTGCTACCTCCCATATGCTAGGGTCACAGGAGTCTATCACTGTGTCTGTCTTATGGGGTGCTGGAGGTCAGACACAGGGCTTTGTTTACCTTTGGTCATCACCCTGTTCAATTCATCCACATCCCAACACCATATCTGTTTTAAAAATATATATCTTATTTATTAACTTATTGTGTGTGTGTGTCTAGATCAGAGGATAAATTTTGTGAAGCCATTTCTCTCCTTCTAAGTGATCCTGAGGAGTCTCTAAGTCAGGTCAAAGGCTTATTTCTCTCCTTCTAAGTGATCCTGAGGAGTCTCTAACTCAGGTCAAAGGCTTGGCTGCCTTTACCCTGTCTGAAAGCCCCACCCTTATTTTTTATGCAAATGTATTTACATGAATTGTGAAGTTACTACCAGTAACCACGATCTTGAGAACTATAGCAAAGATCTTGACCAGGGTACATCAAGTCCTAACCATATCTTGTTATAAGTATAAATTTTAAATGATATTGTACACTTAGCATATGTATCTTACAGAATTCCATCTAAATTATGAGCTCATGCTCCTGAAAAATATCATACACAACAGCCTCTTAAATTGAAAGGAAGAGCTTGATACAGATTTCAGAATACATAAGCATGTATTAAACAAGGCAAAATATTTTATTTGTTTACTGCTTAGATGTCAGGGGTAATGTAACCTTAGGGTACATTTTTCCTGCACATGTAATGTATGCTTGTTTACTTACTTGACACCCCTTTAAGGAGTGACAAGACAGCAGATTCGTTGACTATAATAAAAACATTCTTGAATGTACAAAAAGAAAATCACATAGACTCCTCCACTCCCACTCCAAGGCTCAAGAAATGTGGAGACATAAAGCAGGCAGGCTTAGAGGATGAAGAGTTCTGTAAACTGCAGTCTAGTGTGGACATGACATTGCAATTGCAACCATAAATTCACAGAGACTGGTTCAAAGACCTGCATAAGACAGTTCCTTGGGGGGCTGGTGAGATGGCCCAGCAGGTAAGAGCACCCGACTGCTCTTCCGAAGGTGATAAGTTCAAATCCCAGCAACCACATGGTGGCTCACAGCCATCCTTAATGAGATCTGGCGCCCTCTTCTGGAATGCCTGAGGACAGCTACAGTGTACTTACATATAATAAATAAAATAAATCTTTAAAAAAAAAAAAAAAAAAAAAGACAGTTCCTGTAAGCATCCCAGTGTATGGGGGGGAGGGGTACAGGAGCCCCCCCGCCCCCCCCTGCCTCTAGCTGAATAGCTTGTTAGCAGGCTGCTAGGAAAAGGGGAGTCAAGTTTCTTGAGTGTAACCAGTGGAAAGTTGTCCATGACCTAGTAAACGACTCCACATTGATGTACATGCAAGGTACCCTAATTAAATTAAAAAGACACTCTTAGGTCAAAATGGCAGGCTGATCTGCTGTTGCAGCATCAAGCAAGTGGCTGGATGATTTTCAAAAGTGGTATTATAATGCTGCAGGATTCAATAAACTGGGGTTAATGTGAGATGATACACTACATGAAACTGAAGATGTAAAAGAAACCATAAGAAGGCTTCTTGAGGGCCGTGCGTGGTGGCGCACGCCTTTAATCCCAGCACTTGGGAGGCAGAGGCAGGCGGATTTCTGAGTTCGAGGCCAGCCTGGTCTACAAAGTAAGTTCCAGGACAGCCAGGGCTATACAGAGAAACCCTGTCTCAAAAAACCAAAAAAAAAAAAAAAAAAAATCAGGAAAGAAAGGAGAGAGAAGAGTGGGCAAAGAAGTGATCTTTTTTAAGTCTTAAGATCTGTGGGTGTGCCTGGTCTCACCATACTTTTACAAAGTTATTTCAACCCAAATCACAATTTAAAAATTATTTGCTCTACCTATGTCACACTTTAAATAAATGTCTATTATAAAAAAAAATTTTAAAAAAACATGAAATTAGGAGGGGGATGTGTTTGGAGAAAGGCTTCCAAAGGCAGTGGGAGAAAATGAGAGAGATTCATTTTGTAAGGTGAATATGATCAATATATATGCATGAACTTGTCAAAAATAAAAATTATTTGAGAGAGAGAGAGAGTCTGTGGTTCAGCAGTTAAGAGCACTTACTGCTTTTATAGAGAACTAGAGTTCGGTTCCTAGCACCCACATGACAGCTAACAACTATATGTAACACAAGTTCCAGAGAATTGATAACCTCTTCTGGCCTCTGAGGACACTGTACACATGCAGTACTCATACATAAATGCATGCAAAATACCCATGCACATAAAATGATAAGTACATCTTTAAAAGAGTAAAAGAGGGGCTGGAGGAATGTCTCAGTGGTTATAGGCACTGGCTGCTCTTCAAGAATACCTGTGTTCAATTCCCAGCACCCATATAGCAAGCTCACAACCATCTGTAACTCCACTTACAGGAAACCAACACTGTTTTCTGGCCTCCTCTGGCACTGTGCACATATTGTGCACAGATGTGCACTCAGGCACATACAGAGACACATAAAATAAAAAATTAAAGAATAAAACAGGCTAGAGAGATGTCTTGCTGGTTAAGTGCACTTGGTGCACTTGCAGAGGACCTAGGTTTGGTTCCCATCAGTCCCCATGGTGGCTCACAGCCATGTATAACTCCAGTCCCAAGGGATCTGACATTCTCTTCTGACTTACACAGGCACCAAACAAGAATGTGGTCCCCATTCATACATGCAGGTAAAAACTTATACACATAAAATACAAACATTTGTAAATTTTTTAAGAATGAAAAACCTTCTGTTACTGTATAACCGGTTACTTTAGCAAATTCTCAGTAATACAGAGTAAGCAGATATTCATATCCTTGTACTTACTGTATAGGCTTAGATTTTTTGAAACCTACTTTGTGTTCTTGAAAGCTTTAACATCCTTCTAGTCCACCTACCAGAAGTCGGGGAGTGGGGGGAAAGGTTAGTAGGAAATGAGAGCTGTGGACCTGTTTAGAAGTAGTTCTTTGGGGAGATTGGGAAAACTCTTTTGTTAGGATATCATCAGTCCAGTCCAAAACAACATGAGTCAGTAGCAGCAGTCCAGTCTAACTGGCAAACATCAAACAGGCATCAGTAGCAGCGGTGGATCCAGAAGAAACTGAGAGGCTCCACAGATCAGCAGGAGTCAGCCCAAGCCGCAAGAAATCACTTGAATATCACAGAAAGTTCTGTGGCAAGCTGGTCTCTATGAAGTCAAGACAAGAGAAGATCCGCAACTCAGTGCAAGGCGAACGTGCAAGAGCCTTGTCACACTGCCTGTGGAGTATATTTATATTCTTTCTACTCATCACACGTCCTTTTCCCTGTCTGCCTCAGCAAAACAAGACATCCTCTCACCTGTCTCTGCTTCAGCAAAACATCACGTGACATAACTGAGTCCCCAAAGAAAATTTCCACTTCAGTGTAGTTTCTGCAGTTTGTCTTTTTATGAATAATAATAATAATGAAGAATCAATTCTTCTCTGGATTTTGCTACAACAAAATAATCTGAATTACATGTTGGGTTGGGTTTGGTGAAGAAAGCTAGTGAAATTCAAAGTGGGGGGCAGGGATGCCAGGTAGGGATGCCAGGTTATAGGAAGGCAACAATGACAGAGCAATTGAATGAGGTCATTCTGTTATTTCCTTTTCCTGAAGTTACAAAAGTATTTATGATTGTGGGTACCACATCAAGTTATGGGTGTAGGGGTGAGAGGACAATGTACTGTTGTCCTGGTTTTCTTCTACCATGTGGGTTCTGGAGGTCGAAGTCATGTACCCTGGATTGTCAGCTATCGTTTTGACCCGCTGAGCCACCTTGCTGGCCTTATTCTGTAATTCGCTAATGGAGCTAGTTCAGCCTATGGGGTGAATGAAACATTGGAAGGCACATGTTCTAATCGCTGCTGTCCCTGTTAAGGGCAGGAATTTTTTCATAGCACCATTTCTAAAATGTAGATAAAACACAAGCAGCTATTTTGTCCCAAACATAAACATATTTGGGTTGGCCATAGGATTCCAGGAAAAGTGGAGCGGAAAAGGTGTGAACCCGCCCCCTATATGGGAAGACTACAAATCCCATAATGCGTTGGAAGAATACGTCTCGTACCGTTCACGTACACTCGGACCTCCAGATGCACAGGGCAAACGCAGACAGCCGGGGGCCAAGATGGCTTCTGCTGGCGCCAAAGTGGGTGTGGTTCCCGGGAAAGCCACGCCCCCAGAACGCTACTGCAATAGGGGCCGCCTTCGTGTCCATAGCGACGGCGGCGGCGGCGGCGGTCTGCTTGCTTAACAAGTCGCCGCCGCCGCCAGGATCTCGGAGCCAGGAGTTAACCCCGAGGGGGAGCGGGCTCCCCCTCGCGACGGCGGGGACAGACAGTCCTGTGGAACGACGAGACGGTCCCCGACGTCCAGCAACGCCCAGGAAGAGCCGCAGCGAACGAGCGGCGGCCATGAGCGACCAGCTGAGTCCAGCCCCGGGCCGATAGGGGCAGCTCCAGCAGCCCCTGAGCTCTCCTCGAAACCTCGGGTGGGCAGTGTCTGCCGTGGGTTTCCTTTCCTCTATTGTAACCCAAAGAGTCTTAGCTATCAGAGGCCCAACCCCAACGCGTTCACGTAGGGAAACTGAGTTCTGGCTCACGGAAACCGCGGGCCCGATAACCTTTGATTTACAGCTGTATTTTAAAGCAAAGACTTCTCCAGTTCTGTCAGCCACCTCTCTTCCCCTTCAGGAAACAAAACAGCCGTGGTGGTGGTTCCTGTCAACTCTATTCTGCATGCACTGCAATGTGTTGTATGATCCAGCGTGATCCTGGATGATAGGTTCTTTTCGTTAAAGACTTTACATCTTATCAGCCCCCCATTCTTCCTTCCCACAGCCCTCTACTTGGAAACAACCTATTCTACAATAGGGTTGTTAAAAGGGCAACATTTCTTTCTAGAACCATAAAGAGGCTCTGGGTAAATTCCTGCAGGACTTTTTGGGCCTGAAAAAAAAAGATCTGATATTTATTCCTATCCCTTTCCCCTTAGAATCTGAGAGGATGGAGCCCAATACCTGTAAGACCAGTGAATCTGAGGAAGATGATATTGAGGAAGAAGAATCTGAGGAAGAATGTGTTAGAGAGGAATCTACCACCCCTAACTCTACCCAGCAGGCACTTGGAAAGGCCGACTATAAAGAATTTGAGAATGAGGTTGCTTTATCTGTTGTAGCCAAGAAAATTCCAAAGAAAATATTAAGTTCAACAGACACAGATGATTTGGAAGTTGGGAGGAGAAGAAGAAAGCGGAAACGAAGGTACCTTTTCCTTCGATCCCTCACAGGTGTGACTCTAGAGAGTTACTCCTTGGCTTCACACCACCATTTGGTAGCCGGAGCACGGTGGGATCGAAGCTTTTCACTTTGGCCTTTGGGAGAGGAGAGGAGAGCCAGATGATAGTGCATGCATATAATCCCATCATTAGGGAAGCTGAAACAAAAAGATTACTATGTGTTCTAGACCAGCTTGGACGACAACGCGAGACCCTGCCCCCCAACTAAGACCCTGCCTCCCATCAAAAAACCAAATAACCAGGGGCTGATGAGATGGCTCAGTTGGAGAAGAGGGCTTGTTGGCCAAGACTGAGGGCCTTGAGTTTGAACCCATAGTGCTCACATTAACAAAACAAACAAAAGACGGCTGTGGGGTTGTGGTGGTGGCCTGTGCCTTTGATCCCATCACTCAGGAGGCAGAGGCAAGCAGATCTCTGAGTTCAAGACCAGCCTGGACTATAGAGCAAATTCCAGGACAGCTAGGACTACACAGAAATTCTCTCTAGGAAATCTAAAAAGAAAGGCCAGAGAAATATTAACCTTTGCTTTAATAGAAAAAAAAAAAAAAAAAGATCATTTGGGTCTGCCAAGCTTGCAACTTTAGCATGTTGGTTTGGTATATAAATGCTTCTAGAGGAAAAGAGTTCATATTATAAGTCTGTTAGACATTTCTTCACCTGAGTTCCTGGTGCCTGTGCTTCCCTCCCACTCAGCCTGATTTCTGTTCCTCCTCCATTTCAGACCCCTGGCCATCAACCTGACCAACTGCAAGTATGAGAGTGGTAAGCACTGGCCTCAGCGCTCACAGTTCCTGTGCAAGAGGGACTATTGTCCTTATTCCTGGGACAGTCACAACCATACTCCCAGCTGCTGGCTGCTGCCTAGGTGACCTACTACCTACACTGAGGTTCCTGGGAGTCCCCCGAATTTGCTACTGACAGCTGAGATGTGGCTGTTGGCAGTCAGTCTCAGTGGTAGGGAGGGGATCTCCACAGTTGGCTGGCCAAATAAAGAAAAAAACAAAGCAAAACAAAAGCAAACTAAAAACAAACAAACACCCCCCCCCCAAAAAAAAACTAATTAAAAACACAAGCCAGAGCAGGGTATGGTGGTGCATGCCTTTAATCCTAGCACTTGGGAGGCAGAGACAGATGGATTTCTGAGTTCAAGGCCAGCCTGGCCTACAGAGTGAGTTCCAGGACAGCCAGGGCTACACAGTGAAACCCTGTCTCAAAAAAAAGAAAAAAAAAAAAGGGGGGGGCTGGTGAGATGGCTCAGCGGGTAAGAGCACCCGACTGCTCTTCCGAAGGTGATAAGTTCAAATCCCAGCATCCACATGGTGGCTCACAACCATCCGTAACGAGATCTGGCGCCCTCTTCTGGAGTGTCTGAAGACAGCCACAGTGTACTTACATATAATAAATAAAATAAATATTAAAAAAAAAAAAAAAAGAAAAAAAGAAAAAGAACACCACAAGCCAGGCATTTGGGATGCAGAGGCAGGCAGATTTCTGCGAGTGAAGCCTACATAGTGAATAACAGCCAAGGCTACACAGTGGGAGTCATATAATTTAAAAAGGTGACTGCCAGGTGGTGGAGGCTCAGGCCCTTACTCCCAGCACTTGGGAAGCAGATGCAGGATTTTTGAGTTCAAGGCCAGCCTGGTCTACAGAGTGAGTTCCAGGATAGTCATGGCTACACAGAGAAACCCTGTCTGAAAGAAACATAAAGTGGCTGGAGATATAGCTCATTGGTAAAATACTTGTCTAGCATGCAGGAATCTTTAGATTTGATCCCAGCACCACATTAAACTGGCCCTGGTAGCTTAAGCCTGTAATCCCAGCCTTTGGGAAATGGAGTCAAAAGGATGAGAAGTTCAAAACCGTTACATAGACAGCCTGGATTACATGTAAAAACAATAAACAAGCATACAAACAAACAAAACCAGGCAGTGGTAGTGCTTGCTTTTAATTCTAGCACTCGGGAGGCAGAGGCAGGCAGATTTCTGAGTTTGAGGTCAGCCTGGTCTACAGAGTGAGTTTCAGGACAGCCAGGGTTACACAGAGAAACCCTGTCTCAAAAAACCAAACCAAACCAAACCAACCAACCAAACAAACTGAATGTCCTTCAAATAAGAAACATAAGGAAAAATTAAAACTTCTTTTGGGGCTGGGGAGATAGTTCATTGTATAAGTACACTTGCCAGCAAGGCTAACAACCCAGCTTCAATCCTGGGGACCCACACGGTAGAAGGAGACTCCTGTAAATTGTCCTCACCTCCACATGCATGATCTGGCAACTATGTGCTCACCATATACACATGATTAAAAATAATAAAAATCTTAAAAAAAAAACCCAGCTTCTTTTGAGGGTTGAGAATAAATCTTAATGGTAAATGGCTTGCCTACCATGAAAAAGACCCTGGCTTTGATCTCGAACCCCTCAAAAACAAAAACCACATTTTCCCTTTGACATTCAGTGGGCTTTAACAATTACAAGTAATATCCCCAGTTAGGTCAGGGTTTTCATCTTTCCCCTCTTCTCCACACTGACATCTGTGCAAAGAGCCACTAGAGTCTTAGGTGCCGCACAGAGAGCTCCAGGCCTAGGAGCGGTCATACACACCCATACAGTATCGACCCAGAGCAGCAGAGGGTCTGCCTCCTCTATTCTCTGCTAGCCTCATGAACTTGGAATTGCAAACTGGGAACTAAGTTGCTGAAGTAAGAACCACATGCCTTTACAACCTGCTGTCTGGTCAGGCCTATTCCTTCCTCCAGCTAGAGTTCCTGGGCTCATGGCTGGTGCCCAGGCTGGCAGCTTTGACCTCCCTGTCTCTACAGTGCGCCGGGCAGCCCAAATGTGTGGCCTGAAGGAAGTAGGGGAGGATGAAGAGTGGACGGTGTACTGGACAGACTGCTCTGTATCACTGGAACGGGTCATGGACATGAAGAGGTTTCAGGTACGAATGTCCTGGCCCATCCCCACCCAGGCACTGGAAACTGCTGCTTTCCATTGCTGCACCTTATATAGACAGGGAGGCCACTCCCACTCCCACCCACCCCACCCCACCCCAGGTCTTCTGCTCCAATAAAAATATTCTCCTCTTGGCTCTTTGGAGCTTCTGTTATCGGAAGTGTTTGGTGAGCACACCCCTGTTACATTATCGGTTCTCACTGGTGACATCTGACCAGCCTGCCAGCCTGCCTCATTGAGAGCAGGTGTGCCCACCTTGGGGCGAGGACTGGATGGCTGCTTCAGCACGAATAGCAGAAGTCTAGGGATGTGGCTCAGTGCTCGGTAGTAGAATGCTTGCCTAGTATACACAAGGCAATTTCCCGTATCTAAAATATGGGGGTGGGGGAACTACTGCTTAGGTCAGCTGAATGGTTTAGGGCCTAAGCAGCTCGGTATCACACATTTACCAGGAAAGTGTGGAAGAGCAAGTGCGGTAATGCACAATAGTGATCCCAGCATCTGAGAGGTGAAAGCAAGGGTCAGGAGGGGTTCAAGGCCATCCTGCATAAGATCCAGTTTCAAAAGAAAAAAAAAGGTAGGGGAGGAGGGAATCAACTTCCTGACAGAGAAGAGAGCAGGAGAGTGAGCCAGCCTGCAGTCACACGTGCACAGGGCTAGGCAAAGTACGGTGGTGGTACAGGACAGTACTCCCAGCAGGCAGAGGCTCAGGGAAGAGGGTGAGAGCTTTTGAGCTGTATGTCTTGGGCTATATCAAGACTCTGAACAACAACAACAAAAGACAAGGGCATGTCTTGGTGAAGTCATGTGTCGTAAGGAATGGGTTGGTAGATGCTTTCATTGAGGAACATCATGAGTGTACTAACCATCCGGCTGTGGTGGCACCAGGTGCTCAAGTTTTCTAGGACTACCATCAGGTGTGCAGGCTATCCTTACCTGAAATGTCATGCCTCACAGGACTAATTAAAAAGGGCCTGCAGGCTTCTTTGGGGAAACGCAGGATGGGAGTCCAGACACTGCAACTTGTCCTAACCTAGTCTTTTTTTTTTTTTTTTTTTTTTTTTTTTTTTTTTTTTTTTTTTTTTTTTTTTTTTTTTTTTTTTTTTTTTTTTTTTTTTTTTATTCTTTTATTAGATATTTTCTTCATTTACATTTCAAGTGTTATCCAGAAAGTTCCCTATATCCTCCCCCCTCCCAGCCCTGCTACCCTACCCACCCGCTCCCACCCCCTGGCCCCGGCGTTCCCCTGTATTGGGGCAAATAAAGTCTGCATAACCAAGGGGCCTCTCTTCCCACTGATGGCCAACTAGGCCATCCTCTTCTATATATGCAGCTAGAGACACGAGCCCATGGGGTACTAGTTAGTTCATGGTTATTCTTCCACCTATACGGTTGAAGACCCCTTTAGCTCCTTGGGTACTTTCTCTAGCTCCTTCTTCCTTGGGAACCCTGTGTTCCATCTAAAAGCTGACCGTGAGCTTCCGCCTCCATGTTTGCCAGGGATTGGTATGTTTTCCCCCCGAGACCGTTTTATTTATTATATGTAAGTACACTGTAGCTGTCTTCAGACACCCCAGAAGAGGGCGCCAGATCTCGTTACGGATGGTTGTGAGCCACCATGTGGATGCTGGGATTTGAACTTATCACCTTCGGAAGAGCAGTCGGGTGCTCTTACCCGCTGAGCCATCTCACCAGCCCCCCCTAACCTAGTCTTAAGGGAGCTAGGAGAGAGCAGTGACAGTGAACGCTAGAGAAGCGTCAAAGAAGGGACAATGCAGGGAGCAGATGTCACAGTTACTAACAGCCTTTACTGAGGGACGCCTATGCATTGGTCAAACACTGTTAGGCGATTTTCTATTGCATCTTCATTAAATCCTTAACATCCCTGAGCAGCAAATAGCTGTTTGTTAAAAAGAGAAGAGGAAGGCTCAGGACACAAAGTTGACCCAGCTAGTTACCTAGGAAGCCAGCTGAAGCTGTCTCCTTCCATCCCTGCAGGCTAGAGCAGCTCAGGACTTCCTGTGTGTGGTCTTCAGGTGCGGTGGCGTGCACTCCCTACAGTCTTCTTAGTTTACTCCTTTGTGTCTTCAAGATGTGTGTGGGTTTTATTTTTCTTTTTTCTTTTCTTTTTTTTTTTGGTTTTTCGAGACAGGGTTTCTCTGTGTAGCTCTGGCTGTCCTGGAACTCACTCTGTAGACCAGGCTGGCCTTGAACTCAGAAATCAACCTGCCTCTGCCTCCCGAGTGCTGGGATTAAAGGCGTGCACCACCACTGCCCGGCTAAGAAGATGTGTTTATTATTATTTCTTTGTGCTATTGTGTGTCATTATTCCTCTTTTAAAAGTGTGTGTGTGTGTGTGTGTGTGTGTGTGTGTGAGTGAGAGTGTGTATGATATGGGGTGTGTGTGTCTGGTGTTTGTGTGCATGTGAGTGTGTATGTGTGTATGGTGTGTTTGAGTGTGTGTTTCTGTGTGGGATGTGTGGGAATGTGTGAGGTGTTTGTGAGTATGTGTGGTGTATATGTATGAGTAAGTATGTGTGTGAGTGTATTTGTGATGTGTATATATGAGTATATATGTGAGTGAATATGTGTTTGTGGGGGGTGTTTGTGTGTGTGTCGTGTGTGAGTGTAGTGTGTGTGTGTAGTATGTATATGTGTGAGTATGAGTGTGTGTGTGTGTGTGTGAGAGAGAGAGAGAGAGAAAGAGAGAGAAAGAGAGAGAAAGAGAGAGAGAGAGAGAGAGAGAGAAATGTGTGTTGTTAGGACTCAAACCTAGAACCTAATGCCTGCCAGTCAAGCACTCACACCACTGAGCCTTATCTCCAGACAGCATAGTTATTCTGGTGGACTGAGAGGTGTGAGGTGGCTGGAGGGCACAAGGTCCTGGCATGGGACACTTTTCCAAGTGTCCTTCCTTTCTCAGCCTTGATGTAGATGTGTTGGGGAGAGAGGTCATGGACAGATTTCCCACCTGCCTTATGAGAGCTTCCTGTTTCACACTTGCTGACTAGATATAATGCCACCGTCTACTCTGACATCTTCCTTTCCTTCCCAGACCTTTTCCATGGCTTCCTGGGATGCCCAGGTCCTAGGAACTGCCACTTGCTACAGCAGAGGATGAATAACCAACTGACTATGTTTCAGAAAATCAACCACTTCCCTGGCATGACAGAAATCTGCCGCAAAGATCTCCTGGCTCGGAACCTCAACCGCATGCAGAAGCTCTACCCTACTGAGTACAACATCTTCCCACGTACCTGGTGCCTCCCTGCAGAGTGAGTGAGCTCAGATCCATGGACAGGATGAGGAGTCACTCTCTGTGGTCTTAATGACCCAGATGTGTTTCAGAGGGTTGGAACTGGTCCAAGAAAGATTCAGCTGGCTGGGAGTGGTGGCTCAGACTTTTAATCCGAGTACTTGGGAGGCAGAGGCAGGTGGATTTCTGTAAATCTGAGACCAGTCTGGACTACATAGCAAATACAGGCTAGCCAGACTTACAAAGAGAGACTGTCTCAAAAAAGTTTCAGCTGCCCAAAGCAAAGTGGGTCCAGAGCTAAGTGCTCCAGGAAGAACCTGGAGGTAGATAACAAGAAGATGGCCATGGGGATTCCAGGACAGGCAGGATGCACAGAAACCCTTTGACCAGCCTCTCTCTGCATGTAGCTATGGGGACTTCCAGGCCTACGGTCGTCAGCGGAAAACCCGCACTTATATCTGCAAGCCCGATAGCGGCTGTCAGGGGCGTGGCATCTTTATCACCAGAACCCCCAAGGAGATCAAGCCAGGAGAGCATATGATCTGCCAGCAGTACATCACCAAGGTGAAGGCCACCTCGGACCCCCAGGCCTTGCCCCACACCGGGATGCCTCATCCTTCATACGCCAGGGCCAGAACTCAATTATAGGCTTCTGCCCTCTCTGCTGTCTTCATTATCTTACAGACAGACTATAGCCATTTTTCAGAGCTAGCCAGCCTGGATTTGACTCAAAGCTTTCCCATTTCCCAGACATATGATCTTGGGCACTTATCTGGCTCTGTTTCCTCACTGTTAAATGAAAGTAGTAATGCGATTATTATTATGACTACTGTGAGGATTCAATGTGTTATGTATTAGAAGCACCAGTAATAACCATATATTGCATGTAATAAGCATTTCGTAAGTTCATTAGTATTCCCTCTGGGTTTTCATGCTCTTAGCCCTTCCTTATTGATGGCTTCAAGTTTGACATGCGAATCTATGTTCTGATCACTTCCTGTGACCCTCTCCGGATCTTCATGTACGAGGAAGGCCTGGCTCGTTTTGCCACTATGCCCTATGTGGAACCTAGCCATAACAACCTGGTGAGGAGGCAGGGCAGCACCTCTTCCCTTCCATTGCCATGAGTGCCTCTGTTTTAGGCATAAACATGGTGGAAAAGTTTGTCATTGTCAGCTAAGACCAAGGAAGGAAGCCAGTGAGAGCCATAGTATGGGGGACCTGGTGGGGGTGTGGGAACCCTTGCTGTGGTGACTGAGGAAAGGTTCTGAATGGGGTTACCCAGCACAGCCTCTTTGCCAGGATCATACAGGACAGTCTCTGGTGAAGAGGGCCAGGAGCTGAGCAGTCTTGGGGCAGAACAGTGGGTGATAAGTCACTGAGGGGCTGGAGAAGCTGGACAGAGAGGCAGTATGAGCCAATCTAGGGCTGTTCGCTTCACAGGAGGAGGTCTGTATGCACCTGACCAACTATGCCATCAATAAACACAATGAGAATTTTGTCCGAGATGACGCTGTGGGCAGTAAGAGGTATCCCCTATTCTGTTCTCCCTTGCTTCCTCTGCCCTTAATCCCATATCTTCAGGAGCCCATGAAACCCATGTGGCTCTTGGGAAGCTGATTTCCCAGGAATCCCTGCTTTTGAAGACACTACTCCCGTGTCTGAGCTCTACGTGCAGACTCTGTAACCACAACCCTAATACCGATCCCAGCTCCCAGCTGCTAGCAGCACTTTGAAGCCTAGGGTCCCAGAAATGGAAGTGGGGTTAAGTCAGGGAGCCTCGTGCCTGCAGCCAGGCCCTGCTGGCATGGAGACTAGCCTTCCTCTGAGCACTGGGCCTCACAGGAAGCTGTCAACACTCAATGCCTGGCTGCGAGAGCACAGCCATGATCCCCGAGAGCTGTGGGGGGACATCGAGGACATCATCATCAAAACCATCATCTCAGCCCACTCTGTGCTTCGCCACAACTACCGAACCTGTTTCCCCCAATATCTGTGTGGAGGTACATGTGCCTGCTTTGAGATCTTGGGGTTTGACATCTTACTGGACCACAAGCTCAAGCCCTGGCTTCTAGAGGTAAGATTTCTCTCCTGGACTCAACAAGGCCAAAGTCAGAGGCTTCACCTTGGAAGCAGTATACTCACCTGGTAGGGAGGTTGGGGGAAGTAGAAGTCTCAGGGTAGGGAAGAGCCAGGTGAAGACTTTGTCAGTTAAGCCACATAAGACTTGTGTCAGTTCCTGAGACAAACATTCATAGTCTTTGAACTCTGCAACAGCAGCTTAGAATGGGCATGGTGGCACACGCCTGTAATCTCAGTACTTGAGAAGGGGAGGAAAGAGGATCATGACTCCAGGCTTCAGCTACATAGTGAATTTGAGGCTAGCCTAGATTTTATAAAATTCTGCCCGCCCTCCCCCCCCCCCCAAATCCAAGAAAAGCAAGCAAGCAAGCAAACATGGCAATCCATGTTTAGGATTCTTCAGTGCTCCCTAAGTAAATGCTCCCTAAGTAAGTGCTCCCTATGTAAGTCTTGCCGGTGAGGACCCTGTATCCATAGTCAAATTGTCTGGTTTTCTCTCACTAGCCTGTAGAGAGGTCACATCTCTTCAGGCCAGAGCTGTTTCTCCCCCAGACCCCCAGTTAGACCTGTAAGAGACCACCACTGGCTCAGGTGGTCTAGGAAAGGGGCAATAAGGACTCCTCTTGGCAGGTAAACCACTCCCCAAGCTTCACCACAGACTCCCGCCTGGACCGAGAAGTGAAAGATGCGCTTCTCTGTGATGCTATGAACCTTGTCAACCTCCGGGGCTGTGACAAAAAGAAGGTGATTGAAGAAGATAAACGTCGAGTCAAGGAGCGACTTTTCCCTTGCCACCAACAGCCACGAGAAACCAGGTGTGCCTGGTATCTGATAAGGGTTCCTTTATTTAAGACAGGTCTCTGGCTGGCCTGGAACTACATATGTAGACCAGGTTGGTCTCAAATTCACAGAGATCTCCCTGCCTCTGCCTCATGGTTGCAGGGATTAAAGGTGTGCATCACTATGCCAGGTTTATTTATTTTTAAGCTAATATAGTACATGTTTATTTTGTGTGTATCAGTGTGTCTGTGTGTTTCTGCACATGTAGCATGCCAGACCTGTGGTTAGAGGACAATGTGTAGGAGTTGGTTTTCTCCTTCCACCAATGTTGGGTCCTAGGAATTGAACTTAGGTCTATAGGCTTGGCAGTAAGTGCTATTACCCACTGAGCCTTGCAGGTCCCGGTAGGTGTTTAGTTATACAACCTGACTTCTTATTACTCTTATTCCTGAGAGAAGAAGGGTACAAGGCATTGATTAGCTTTTAATTTTTTTAACGATTTATTTATTTAATGTATATGAGTACACTAAGACAAGCTGTCTTCAGACACACCAGACTAGGGCATTGAATCCCATTACTGATGCTTATGAGCTTCCATGTTGGGCATTGAACTCAGGACCTCTGGAAGAACAATCAGTGCTCTTAACTGATGAGCCATCTCTCCAGCTCCCTACCTCCCCTTTTTTTCCTAGAGAATACCCTGCATATGGGGCTGGAGAGATGGCTCAGTGGTTAAGAGCACTGACTGTTCTTGCTAGGTCTTGAGTTCAATTCCTAGCAACCACATGGTGGCTCACAATCATCTATAATGAGATCTGATGCCCTCTTCTGGCGTGTTTGAAGAGAGCAATGGTGTCCTCATATACATAAAATAAATAAATCTTTTTTTTAAAAAAAAAGGAGTCAGAATCAGGAGGTTCATGAGTTCAAAGCCAGCTTGAGCCACTTAAATTAGCAAGAAATTATCTCAAGCAAATGGACACTCATTAAAATATGGGTCTTTCTTTTTAGAGTCAGGAATAACGTGTGTGTGTGTGTGTGTGTGTGTGT
Organism: Mus minutoides; assembly: GCA_902729485.2. NCBI lineage: Eukaryota > Metazoa > Chordata > Mammalia > Rodentia > Muridae > Mus > Mus minutoides. The sequence continues at coordinate 3,062,294 of LR749530.1, forward strand.
GTGTGTGTGTGTGTGTGTGTGTGACACGTAGTAAGCATGTGCTCCTCACTGTGCCACACTCTGTCCTGGATTCTTTTGAGGCTGACCTTGATCGCACTATGTAGCTGAGGCTGGATTTGGACTCGAGTTCCTTTTGCCTCTGCCTTTCCAGTGTTAGGATTATAAGCCTGCAGCACATCTAGTTGGATCCTTTTCTTTTTACATTTTCTGTAGAGTATGGGTGTTTCATTTTGGAACCCATATGACTGTGGTAACTAGAGTGTTTGCTTATGAATAGGTCATTCTCTCTACTTAGGAAGAGAATCAGAATTCTGGAAACCACACCTACATGGTAGGGCTGGCCATGAGCTTGGGTGCTTCCCTCCATAGGTTGGGGCCAGGGAGCCCAGGCAGCCAGCAGGAGGTTCTGAAACTGAAGGCCTTAGCCGGTATTCCCTTCCCTCCTCTGACTTCCCTGAGCTTGGTTTCCATAGGCGAGGACAGTTTGAGTTATCCCAGGCTGCCATGCATGACCAGGAGCTCTATGAAGACTCCCACCTAGGGGGATACCGGCGGATCTACCCGGGGCCTGACTCGGAGAAATACGCACCTTTCTTCAAGCACAATGGCTCCCTCTTCCAGGAGACAGCCGCCTCCAAGGCCAGAGAGGAGTGTGCCAGGTATCTTGGCTGCATTCCCTCTGTATAAGTGGGTTAGGGGCAAAGCCTGACAGCAGACTGCTCCCCTAACAGGGGAAGAGGAGGCCATACCCTCGGGAAGAGAGCAACAATTCTAACGGGTTCTTTGTGCGGGCAGGCCCATCCCTGCATGCCTTCACTGGAATGTGTGATGTATGTGTATGCAGTACATGTGCGCACACATGTGCATGTGGGGGCCAGAGGACAACCTTGGGTATTGTTCCATAGCTGGTCACCCTGTGTGGTTTTAAATAGGTAAAGGTTACAGTTACTTATCTGTGTGTGTGTGGACACCACGTGCTCATGTAGCAGTTGAGAGATCTTCCAGGAGTCAGTTCTCTCCTTCCACCATGTGGGTTCCAGCAAATGCACTCCAGCAGTCAGGTTTGGTGGTAGCACCTTTACCAGCTGAGCCATCTCGCCAGCCCCACTTTGTTGTTACTTTTTATGTATTCATTTTTAAAGTTTTATGTTTTTAGCCAGGCGTAGTGGCGCACACCTTTAATCCCAGCACTTGAGAGGCAGAGGCAGGCGGATTTCTGAGTTTGAGGCAAGCCTGGTTTACAAAGTGAGTTCCAGGACAGCCAGGGCTATACAGAGTAACCCTGTCTTGAAAAACCAAAAAAAAAAAAAAAAAAAAAAAAAAAAACCAAAAAAAAAAAGTTTTATGTTTTTAAAACTGGGTCTTAATATATAGCTTTGGTTAGCCTGGAACTTGTTGTATAGATGAGACTTGCTCCAAATGCAGAAACCTGTTTGCCTGTGCTTCCCAAGTGCTGGGACTAAAAGTGCCCCCCATGTCTGGCCCATTTTATTTTTTGAGTCTTTTATTGGCCTGAAGCTCACCAACAAGGCTAGGCTAGCTAACCAATGAGAAGCCAGGAACCTGCCTATTTTTTTGGCTCCTCAGTGCTGAGATATAAGCACATGCTACCATGCCCAGCTTTTTGTACTTGGATTCTGGGGCTTAAACTCAGGTCCTCATGCTTTCAGGGGAGGGACTTAAGTGCCTGAGTTATCATCCCAGCCCACTAACAGAGGCTTAATGACTCCTTCCTTCACTGTGTCTCCTATACTCTAATCAATTCCAGCAACACATCAGGAGTTCCTTTCATTAGCCCATCATCCTGTTTTCCCCCATGTCATCTCTCCTGTGTCTGAAACTGCTGTGTCTCATCAGGCAGCAACTGGAAGAGATTCGCCTAAAGCAGGAACAGCAGGAGAACCCAGGCACCAAGAAACGCAAGGAAAACAAGGAGCAGAACCAGGGAGAATCGGCGGGGGAGAAAAGCCGATCCAGAACAGCTACTCGGATCCTTGCCACCAGCCTGGCATACAGGAACCGGAACCGGGAGAAAGAGGTGTCAGGGGTGTGGTTCTTACCTTCTCACATCAGACTTAATTGGGATTCCTAGGGAAGGGAACCCTTGCTGTCCCCTCTCTCCTTGCTTGAGAGAGAAGAGTCTCTAACTAGTAAATTGGATCTGACCTTTTGGAACAGAAGGTGAGAGAATGGACAGCTAAGGGAATCTTAGTGTGGCCTGGAGAGGGAAGGAGGTAGAGTGGGCCAGGGTTCCTGCAGCCATCCTTGCTGGTGGTATGAGGCTCGTCTTGGACATCCTGTATCTCTCCTGTCCCTTGTAGCTGCTACCAGTACAACTGGACACTGCACAGCCTCAGGACATCGTGGAAGAGGAGGAGCTCGAGCAGATGAAGCTCCTGTTACAGAGAGAGAACCTCATCCGCAGTCTGGGCTTTGTAGAGCAGCTCACTCACATGCTGTACCCTAGCCACCGGAGCCACAGAAAGCTTCATGAGTATCGGGTGAGGGTCCCTGCGAAGTCTCTCACAAAGCAAGGGAACAAGGGCTGTGATGCCAACCCGTGGTGGTGGTTTCACCAAAGGAGGTTCAAGTGATGGTACCTGTCACGGGAGCCTGGGAGAGGCTCTGCTGGTTCCATGATGTCTGTTCCCAGACTCCCTTGGGTTTGATATTGCAATCCAGCCAAGTGCAGCTCCCAACTTTCTCAAATGCAAGAGACTTGTTGTCTCTATTCCTGTTTCACAGTATCCCACAACTCATGACTGACAAATAACAAGGCCACCACCATGCTCAGTGGCTTCTATGTACTCACCCTAGTATCGCCAATGCAATGCCCTGGCTCTAATGGGAGCTAAGTAAACAATCTTGGGCCAACAAAACAGCTGCCGTTTTCACTATTCCCTGGGCTAGTAGCAAACCCGTTGGGCCCTCTATTTTTGATGAACCCCCAAAGAATAACTAGTTAAACAATGGCTATGGCCTGGGAGAGATTGTTTTATTTCCAACACTATCCGGACTCACAAGAAATATGGTAAGGGGCTGCTCTTCTCCTCTAGCCTAGATTCAACCAGGACGGGCTGAGCAGTCAAGAACTGCAACCTGTGAATTTGGTCCCATTGGTGTTCCTGAGAGGGGCTGCCTCAGAGCAGGTCCCTCCTCATTTCCTGCAACCACTTCGGCCCCACAAGTTGATCCCCAGGATCTTAGGGCCACTATCAAGCATGAATCCCGCAATTGCACAGCATTCCCGGTACCATCTTCAGCCCAAGAACTTCAGCTGGATAGGAGATTCAGCAGCCACGGGCCCCTGTTCATTGTCAAGGAAGAAATCTGGGAGGCACTATATTTCCAGCTCTAGAGTCAGGCTCACTAGCCGTAAGTATACAAAAATAGCCTTGCTCACTTTTGACTCGTGGAAATTCCCAGTAGTAAATGTTACAGCTGGGCTGCTCCTAGCATACAAAGTGGCATTCCTGGTAGTGTAGGAATGGGGGGAAGGCTAGTGACCCTGGTGATAGAGATGACAGACCAGTTCCAGCCCTCAACCGAGGTTAACAGGGAAATGGACATGTAAACAGACTAATTAAGATCCAGTGTAGTGGAGATGCCGGAGGGAAGCATGGGATGGTAGTCTTCTGTGTTACTGGAGCACAGATGGGAAAGAGGTGAGAACATCTCTTTTGTGGGTATTACAACTTAGTGGGGGTCCATGTCTTTACTGCAGAAGGCCAAGCCAGCAGAAGGCTAGAAGCTATAAACAGAGCCCTGTCAGGATCAGTGCCACCCACTCTAACCCCAAGGCAGGGATATCTTCTGCAGCCCAAAAGACAGGAAAATGGCTCATGGACTGAATGCTGCACCTTGCCCTCCATGGTAAACTCTGAACACAGAGGAAGCAAGGCTGGGGACCTTCCCCTATGCCCTGCCTCTGCACCAGTACTGCAGCATTCCAGCCCACTCCTCAACATCATCCAACACAGGTAAAAGGAGGAAAGCCCAGCATTCAACCAAAACAGCAAATGGCCTTCAATCTTTGCTAATTGAAAGACTGCCAACAAGTTCCAGATTGAAAAGCTCTGGCCAGGTCCTTTGTTTGCAAAAGGCAAAAAACATGGAGACACCAGGAATTCTTCAACATTCTAAGATTCTTTGGGGATCGGTAAAGACTAAAAGATGAAGAGCTAAGGCCAGCTTGTATGCATTGCTGCTCACCAAGCCTTAGGCTGAGTTTATCCCTAAGCGATGGGTCTGAACCCTGGGTGTGGCTTGGGGCTGGTGGTCACTGGGCAACAAGGAGTTCCTTTCCCCCCAGGAGTCAAAAGCGACTACGGTGTAGTCGCCATCTGAAGATTGCTGAGGGTTCGCCCTTCCTGCCACAGTGGCAGAATCAGGCAGGCCTGGGCGGCCTGTGCCAGATGGGCGGCTCTGGGCAACTGAACCCGTCTTTTTATTAAAGTTTATGTCGTTTTCCAGGCGCGTGCTGTACCTCCTTTCGATCCTCCCGTCTGAGGCAAACTCTTCTCGTAGTTACAGTAGGGATGCCCAGCTCAGTCTGGTGATCCCAGTTAGTTAGGAAGCTGAGACAAGATGATGAATTTAAGGCTAGGACAATTCAGACCGTCTCAAACATTTTTTTCCTTTTTTTTTTTTTTTTTAATTTATTTTATTTATTATATGTAAGTACACTGTAGCTGTCTTCAGGCACTCCAGAAGAGGGAGAGCCAGATCTCGTTACGGATGGTTGTGAGCCACCATGTGGATGCTGGGATTTGAACTTATCACCTTCGGAAGAGCAGTCGGGTGCTCTTACTCGCTGAGCCATCTCACCAGCCCCATTTTTTTCCTTTTTAATGGCTAGGGAGATAGCTCAGTGGCAGTAGCTTGCCTAGCATGTACAAGGCTCTAGCTTGGCTTCCCAGCACCGCAAAACCAAAATCAACAGGAAAGGGTGGGCAATAGGACAATACAGGACAGCCCCCACCCACCCAGGAAACTAAAGGCGCAAGATACCGCCTAACTTCCGGTTATTCCTTTCTGCTTCCGGGTTCGCCCGCCCACTTCCGGTGCTTTACAGTCACGAGCTGTAGATACCACCTTGCGTGGCGATGGCGCTCTCTCTGAGCCTCTTTTTGGGCGGTCGTGTCCGCGCCTCTGTCGCTCGCTGTGGGTTCGCGTCCCAGGTCATGGCGGGCCCGGGTTCTGTCAGCCGCGAGCCGGACCCCGATTCCGACTGGGAGCCCGAGGAGCGGGAGCTCCAGGAGATGGAGAGGTACCTGCTTGGTGGCGGGCCCTCAGCCTTGAGTTAGGCTTCGCGCCCCGGCGCTTCCTTGCGGGGGGCCCCCTAACTCCGGGCGTCCGGCAGCCGCGTCCGCACAGGCTCTAGTTTCTTCTCATCGGTTGTCTAGGGCACAGGGGCAAGTGATCAGCTCCCTTGAGACCCTAGGTCCCTTTGCTTAGTGACGTGTTTCGTCATCCGTTAGATAGATCGGCATGTTTACGTTCAGGTGCTGTAGGTGTTAGATTTCTGGGGGCAGTGCACCCAGAGTGCTTTAACCTGGCAGACATGGACGAGCTGCCATCGCGGTCAGTGGAGAGGGCTGGGCTCTCCAAGATTAGGTCGGATACTTTTTGAAACACTCGTCTTGCTTCCGAGCTTGGCTTTTGCCATCGGTTCTTTCCCCCAGCGCTTTGAAACGACAGAAAAAAGCAATGCGATTCCAGAAAATACGAAGGCAAATGGAGGCTCCAGGTGCACCACCCAGAACACTGACATGGGAAGCCATGGAGCAGATCCGGTAAGACGTTGCTTACAAAATGGGATTTACCTTTTGTGGGATTTTAAGTATTTAATATCATTGCCTTTTAAATAGAAAGCAACATAATAAGGAACTTCCTAAACCTGCCCAGAATTTTGTTTGTTTTGCGATGCTGGGATCAGCACAGAGACTTGCTTATGGTCCACTGAGGTCATCACCTAACGACATACCTAGCTTGATAGGTATATTATGGACAGTTGATTGAAGTTTTGGAAGGCACTTTTCTTTTTTTTCTTTTTTTTTTTTTTTTTTTTTGGTTTTTCGAGACAGGGTTTCTCTGTGTAGCTCTGGCTGTCCTGGAACTCACTTTGTAGACCAGGCTGGCCTCGAACTCAGAAATCCGCCTGCCTCTGCCTCCCAAGAGCTGGGATTAAAGGCGTGCACCACCACGCCCGGCTAAAAGAGAATTTTCTTTAAGCATTAAGGTTTTTTTCCCTCCTCTTTTAGGAGCTTGGTTGGTAACTTGACTGGATCTCAGTTTGGTTCCCCATTACCCATGGAAAAAGCCTGATGTGGTGGCATGCTCTTGTAATTGTAATTCTAGCAGTGCTGAAATGGGAAGCAGAAACAAGGCATACACCTGGCGCTAGAAGGCGGCTTAGTCTGGCCTACATGGTGAAGTGCAGACCAGTAAGAGCCCCTGTCTCCAAAGGATAGACGGTGTCTGAAGACCAACAATAGGAATTGTCCTCTGACCACCTTGGGCCCCCCCCCACCCTTCCCACTTGAACACACACATATTTTTTATTTTCTATTTAGGCTTAGTTTGGCTTATGAACAACTGAAATCCCACCATTGAGGAATGGGACAGAGGCAGGTGGATCTGTATGAAAGCTCTGGTGGTCTACATAGTGAGTTTTGGGACAGCTAGGGCTATATAGTGAGACTTGTTTCAAAACAAGACTCCACCCCCCCACCCCACCCCCAAACAGGGTTTTTCTGTATAGCCCTGGCTCTTCTGGAGCTCACTTTGTAGACCAGGCTGGCCTCGAACTCAGAAATCCACCTGCCTCTGCCTCCCAAGTGCTGGGATTAAAGGTGTGCGCCACCACCGCTGGCAAAACAAGACTTTTGAGACAGGCTCACATATCCCAGGTTGCTCTCACCTGTGTTATCTAGCTAAGGGTGACTTACTTTCTGAATCTCTCGCCTCCACCTCTTTTTTTTTTTTTTTTTTTTTTTTTTTTTTTTTTTTTTTGGTTTTTCGAGACAGGGTTTCTCTGTGTAGCTCTGGCTGTCCTGGAACTCACTCTGTAGACCAAGCTGGCCTCGAACTCAGAAATCCGCCTGCCTCTGCCTCCCGAGTGCTGGGATTAAAGGCATGCACCACCACGCCCGGCTCTTGCCTCCACCTCTTGAGTACAGGAATGACAGCGTGTTATCACTACTTCTGGTTTATATAGTGCTCAGGATTGAATTTGGGGCTTCTGTACATGCAAACCCCTACCAACTGAACATCTTAAAAATCCCTCCTTTTATATGATGGAACACAGGGCCCACAATGGAGAAGCTAGAGATAGAACCCCAGGAGCTGAAAGGGGTCTGCAACCCTATAAGAGGAACAATATGAACTAACCAGAACCCCCAGAGCTCGTGTCTCTAGCTACATATGTAGCAGAAGATGGCCTAGTCTGCCATCATTGGGAAGAGAGGCCCCTTGGTATTGTAATCTTTATATGCCCCAGTACAGGGAAACACCAAGTGGGAGTGGAAGCCGGGCGTGGTGGCGCATGCCTGTAATCCCAGCACTTGGGAGGCAGAGGCAGGCGGATTTCTAAGTTCGAGGCCAGCCTGGTCTACAGAGTGAGTTCCAGGACAGCCAGGACTACTCAGAGAAACCCTGTCTCGAAAAACCAAAAAAAAAAAGAAAAAGAAAAAAAAATCCCCCCTTTTTGTTTTTTCTAAGGTTGCTTGTTTGTTTTTGCTTTGCCTTTTTAGACAGTCTTTACTAGGTCATTCAGGCTGGTTTGAAACATTATCAAGACCTAACATTGCTATCATCAGACAGCAGTTGGTGGCTGTTGGTTGACATGAACTGACCTGATTGACAGGCCCAGCTATTGCTGTCTGTACCCAGGTACAGAGTTAGTTGGCACAGTCTAAGGACTGCATTTGAGGTTTCTACGGTTTTTTTCTTGTCTGTCACTACTAGCATTATCAATTTAGCTCTTCTCATAGGAGACTTATTTGCAATTTGAAAAACTGTTGTTTTTTTCCCCGTAGGTATTTACATAAGGAATTTGCAGAGTCCTGGTCAGTTCAAAGGTTGGCAGAAGGCTTTGATGTCAGCACTGATGTTATCCGAAGGGTTTTAAAAAGTAAATTTGTACCCACTTTAGAGCAGAAACTGAGGCAGGACCAAAAGGTCTTGAAAAAAGCTGGGGTTACCCGAGAGGTATGGCAGCTTCCCGTTTCTGAAGATACCTTGAAGCCTCTCAGTGCAGGCTGCTCTGTGTCTGGCCTGCTGATGGCAGGGAATGAAGTTTCCTCTAAAAGTCAGAATCACAGTACAGCTTTGAAAGTGGTAAAGTCAAACACTCACAGCACAGAAGCACAGAAGAAACGGGAAGGAAGGAATAAAAGAATCCAAGTCTTGGAAGACAGTGTAGTGCCTACCACCACAGCCTTGGGTCATGAGAGAGAGCTTCAGAAATCCATCACCAGTGATTCCGAGGCCACCAGAAGAGCTGACAGTGATATATTACCAAGTGGTGAGAAGCTGGAAGAGCTGAAGACTGGGGAGCCAGGTGACCAGAACTTCAGCAGCAACGTAGTGCAGAGGGGGCCTGAGTTCTTTGACAGCAATGGAAACTTCCTCTACAGAATTTGAGCCTAGGCCTGGCTTTTGGAGATGTCTTGACACAGCTGGACAGGTAGACTTGAAGCTGCCAGCATTTTTGCACACCATTGGCCACTTTGGAGTAAGAGTTGGTGAGGCTAGGATGTGGGTGGAGGAGCTACTTAGGCAGGGCCAGACTTCCTGAGTAAGCTCCATGGGTCCCCTCCGTATCTAAGCACTGGTTCATCTTTATTGCTTGGTGGTCTCTCTGTGGAGAAGAATTCTTTTTTTTTTTTTTTTTTTTTTTTTTTTTTTTTTTTTTTAAATTTTTTTTTTTTAAGATTTATTTTATTTATTATATGTAAGTACACTGTAGCTGTCCTCAGACACCCCAGAAGAGGGCGCCAGATCTCGTTATGGATGGTTGTGAGCCACCATGTGGATGCTGGGATTTGAACTTATCACCTTCGGAAGAGCAGTCGGGTGCTCTTACCCGCTGAGCCATCTCACCAGCCCGAGAAGAAGAATTCTATGTATCCTGTGGTGGATTTTGTGATACTATGTTGGGAGGAAATGAAGGATTGCCTCCTGATCTCATTTCATTTCTTTTTTTTTTTTTTTTTTTTTGGTGTGTGTGGGGGTGGATTTCGAGACAGGGTTTCTCTGTATAGCCCTAGCTGTCCTAGAACTCACTTTGTAGACCAGGCTGGCCTCCACCTCAGAAATCTGCCTGCCTCTGCCTCCTGAGTGCTGGGATTAAGGGCATGCTTCACCATGATAGGCCTCATTTCCTTTCTAATCACTGAAAAATCTACTCTTGATCTGTTTAATCAATTGGTTTCCTTATGTACGAAATAAAGTGAAATGGACCAGTTTGTTGCTTGGTTCTCTTTCCGGCAGAATTTACTTGAAAAACTTTGGAGAGGGATGTAATAGAAAAGGTAGAAGGAAAAGTATTCTTTGTCATTAGATTAAAATTTGGTACATGATACAGAAGAATCCTGTCCAACAAAAGCCTCCTGTGCATAGCTCTTCTCTCAATGATACATTACTTTTTAACCTTTTAAAGTTAGATTTTGTATGTGTGCAGGGTTGCACATTGCTGATGTCATAAGACAACTTGTAGCAATTGGTTTTCTCTTTCCACCACGTGTGCCTTGGAGATAGAACTCAGGTTGGCAGAAAGAACCTGTACCTGCTGAGCCATGCCACCAACTTCCAAAACTTGGACTGAGTTGCTGGGGTTCTGACGATTTGGGAGTGGGAACAAATCACTAACCATTAACTCCAAACTAATGGTTAAAGGCTTAGAGTTACTAACACAGTCTCGCAAACTACATGCTAAAGTTAAACTGTATTTGCTATCCCAGTTGATGCCAGGTTTTTCCTAAAGATGCTGTGAGTGTATGGGTATGGGAACCCAGCCCCTGTACACAGGAACGCACCTAAGATGTCTACTGGTTAGTGGCAGTTCTGGGGCTCAAACCCAGACCTCCACTACAATTCCAGCAATATGGCATGATTGTTTTAGGAGTTACACTAAAAATGTTCTGGTGGAAAATGAACAGGTCAGCAGCAAGAATCCAGTAACAGATTTTAACCTGACTTACTTGAACACCTTGCCAACTAAAATTGGTGCTCTGAAGTTATGTTGGCACTTACAGCATGGACATCTTAACTTTGACATTTACCATGTTTAAGTCTAGCTTTCTGAAATGCTGATAACAGTAATTATAGTATCGATTGGCATCTTTTGTTTTTGAAATAGCGGCCTTACTAGCCCAGGTTGTCCTGAAACAGCAGTCCTTTTTCTCAGCCTTGGAAGTGCTGAGATTGCGGGCTTCCGCTGTTATTTCCCTAGAGGCGTCCCTAGTCACCCAGTCTAAGGCTGGGTCATCACGGTCTGTGACCCTACCCTAATTTTCTGCAGTTGATGAGATTAATACTACTAACATCCTTCACTTCCCTTCATTTTGAAAAAAAGACCCCATGAAGGGAAGAGACCTGTACATTTCCCCTGTCCCTAAGTACTGCCAGATCTCCATTTAGACTGAACTTGCTAATGATGAAGGTACTGTGGCAGCCCTACCTTACAGGTTTGCCGTCTTACCCACCCAGACCTCAGCCAAGGCACAGAAGCTAGCCTGGCCTTTCCTGCTGTGTTCTATTAGGAATGCCTAGGCTGGGAGACTAGTGTAGGCTCTAGTACAGTTCAAGTTTTGTGGGATTTTCTTTTTTTTTGTTTTTAAAGATTTAAGTGTTATGGGTATTTTGCCTTCATGAACATATATGTGCACCTCAAGCATGTCTGGTACCATGGATGCCTGGAAGTGAAGTTACAGATAGTTGTGAGCTGTAATGTGGGCACTGGGAATTGGACCTCAGTCCTCTTCAAGAGCAGTTAGTGCACTTAACCACCGAGCCATCTCTCCAGCCCCTTGGCCCTGCTTCAGTGTCCACTGGCTGTTTTAGGATTTCATGGGTTCTTGTTTTGAGGCCATCTAGTTTCACATGAACATCAATCACGCTGATGAGGTAGAACTGCACTTGGGAGTGCAGGAGGAAAGTGCAGGAGGAAGACGGGTAATGCGGTTTCACTTGAGCTGGAAATAAAGCAGCCACAGAAGACTGGGTACCTCAGCAGCCACGACACAGAGGACATGGCTGTACCACAGAGGCATGCTTTTCAGCTCTAATGAAGGAACATGAGGGAGAAAGCATCTTGGACCACCTCTATTCCTCAGTGCAGCAGACACCAACCGGGTTAAGATGGTGTGAGGTCAGGCCGAGGTCAACAAAGCATGAAGCACTATGGGCTTAGGCCTTTAAAACAAACTTATTTATTGTAATGGTGCTAGTGAGTGAGTCACCCAGCCTGGTTTTTAAGTGACTTATCCCGTTGGTTTGTTTTCTAAACAGGATTTTGTTGGTATGTTCTTTTTAACCCTTTATGGAGAGTAGGGTAACAAATTCAAGAAAGTAGAAAGAAAGAATCAAGTGTTATTTTTACCATTCTGCAGAAAGGGTGCCAGCATAGGGTAAAGGCAAAAATAGCTAACATGCTGCTTTGGTTCCAGATGATATTTTTAAACTGATAATGAGAAATTCCTGCCCTCTATCCCTATAGGCTGCTTGGGATTCACAATCTAGCATAACCCCCTTTGCATGTTCCCCATCCTATTGGCTTAAAAGGCAAGACCTTTTAATATAAGTAGTTTGAGGCTTGAGGCTGTTTTCCCATTTTGTAGCTAATTTTTAAATTATAATTAATTTTTTTTGAGTTAGGGTCTCTATAGCACCAGCTGCACTGCAACTATGTAGACCAGGCTGGTCCTGAAATCACAGAGATCCTGCCTGTCTACCCAGTGCTGGGTCTGGCTGTAGCCGTTCTTGGTTACTCTGTGGGTTCTTTCTTTTCACCCCTATCCACTCCTTTCCCACCCTTTCCACCCCTGAACACTAGATAGAGAAAAAAAGGATAGGAGAAGAAAGAGACCCTTGAATAAAATCAGGGTTCGGAAAGGAGCAACATTATCATTAGACTACTTCATGCTGATTAGGGGTGATGAGTTCCTTGGAGCAAGTTTGATCTTCTCAGACAGGATATCTAATTTCTTCACTCATGACTAAACAAATCGCAACCAACAACCCATCATGCCTCTTGGGGCCCTAGCATTTATATCCTCTAAAAGAACCCCAGGATTCCAAATGTCATACAGCTGGCAAAATCATGCCCTTGCCAGAGCACAAGGCAAATCATGGTTGATGTAGACCGTCTGAAGCAGCCTCATATCCCACACCAGGGATTAGAATGAAAACACGTTTGTGTAATATTTCCATTTTTTTTTTTTTTGAGACAGGGTTTCTCTGTATAGCCCTGGCTGTCCTGGAACTCACTTTGTAGACCAGGCTGGCCACGAAATCAGAAATCCGCCTGCCTTTGCCTCCTGAGTGCTGGGATTAAAGGCGTGCGCCACCACGCCTGGCTAATATTTCCATTTAAAAAAAACACAAAATTCCAAAATTTTTACTATACCTGGCCTCAATATATTTCTTATACCTTAAGTCTCACCTCTCACATCTTTTCCTCTTTGCTATTTATTTTTAGAAGCTAGGACATTTGTCCCAGGTGAGTTTCTGCTTTGAGGGAATGGGAGTTGGGGAGGCAGGGAAGGGGTTGGGCAGAGAGGTTGGGGTGGAGTTCTTGCTAGCTCTCCAGCTAACCTTTTGAGGCAGGGTCTTCTGATGAACCCAGAACCAGGTGATTAGGTTAGTCTAGCTAGACAGCTTGCCTGAGGGATCCCCAGCCCTGACGTTATTGAAGTGCTGAAGTTATTGAGCTGATGTCACACCCACACCCGCTTAGCATGTTTGTGGGTGCTGGGGATCCAAATCTAGTCTCCACCCTTTCATCCACTGAGCTGTACCGCAGCTTCCCTCAACCTTCTGTGGAGACCAGAGTAGCCAAGAACTCCTGATCCTTCTCTCTCCTTTGAAGGGTTGGGTTTGCAGACACCCACCAAGATGACAGATTGCCTTTGTTTTCTTTCTTTTTTTTAAACAACAAAGTATTATACCTCACCCTTTCTCCCATTGTTTCATTTATTGATTTCCCCAGTCAGCTCCTATCTGCAATAGACAGCATGGCCTACATAGTGTGACCTTGTTTCAGAAACAAAGTCTATGTAAATAACACTATATAGATGTGTTTCTGTGTTTTTGCTTGTTTTTTTATTTTTGTTTTGGTTTCTCTAGACAGGGTTTCTCTCTGTGGCCCTGGTAGTCCAGGAGCGTACTCTGTAGGACAGGCTGGCCTCGAACTTAGAGATTCACCTGCCTCTGTCTCCCAATGGCTGGGATTAAAGGCGTGCACCATCACCAGCTGACTACTTCTGTATTTTGCCTCTTTAATTTGTACAGTTGTTTTGTAGTATGATTGTGTCACAAGCTTATTCATTTTCCCATAACAGCCATTAACAAATTGAACTCTAATAGCCAAGGGTTACAGCTGGCAAGCCTTAACTTTCATAGTCTAACACATTCATTCCTCTTTACACTGCTCGCTTGTCCTCTATTGGCAGAGAGAGAGAGAGAGCGAGAGAGAGAGAGAGAGAGAGCGAGAGAGAGAGCTCTGCAGACGAGGTTTCAAACACACACACCCCTCACATTCACACAAAGTAAACCTGTAAAAAGATTAACGCATAGCTTCCCGTTTTTAAATGTCCCTTCCCGGCCGCCGTCCTCTTCCAGTACTCTAAGCGCTGACTGCGAGATCCGGACTTCCGGGATGTCTAGGAAGTGGCATTTTCCCTGGGTAGGAGGCGGGGTTCCCCATCACGCTGCCGAGTGTGCGGACGTCGTTGGGGTTCCTGCTGACAGGCTGAGTGGACTCGGGCGGGAACAGTGACTGTAGGTCTCCAAGGAGAGTCGCCTGAGCTTGCGGCCGTCTGTCCGGGAGGTGGTCGGTCATTCATCCGTCGAGTGCGGCAGAGGAGCGAGGGCCCCTTGGGGTCCTAGGATCCAGAGCCCAGACAAGCGGGGTACCAGCCTGCAGTAACACCTTGGGCTGTCGCCGGCCTTTTCAGAACAGGGAGCATTGTGCTGCTTTCACACGGTGGCTCAGGTGACCGCTGCCATGGCGTTTCCCCATCGGCTGGACGCCCCTGAGCTTCCCGACTTCTCTATACTCAAGAGGCTGGCTCGGGACCAGCTCATCTATCTGCTAGAACAGGTCAGTGCCTGCCGTGGCCAGCGCCTTTACTGCGTCAACAGTGTGGCCCTCAATGTGACTTCTTCTTGCTGAGTCCCTTGGTTTTTTTTTCTTTGAGCTTCTGAGGCAGGTCCAAAATGAGGCGGTCAACAGGAAAAAACCAGATTAGTAACAGTAGCTTGCGACCTGGTCAGAGAATAAATGGAAATTGCCAGCCTCTGTGCAACTGAAAAAGACACACTTGTTCCAGGCATCACTAGAGATGGAAATACAGTTGAAATACCTCTGTCACTAGTTACATTCCAGGAGGTGCCCTATGAAATAATGACCCCTAAGGGTGTTGGATAGTAAGTGAATTCTAGACTTCCAGAAAAGTTCAGAATAAACAACAACCGTTGGGGTGATCTAAGAGTTACCTGGGATCTGGAGTCTGAAGAATAAACCTGTTTTCTCTGGAGCAGGAACAGCATGCTCCGTTCAGGCAGTCCGGCTGCTAGATGGGGTGTCTAGCAGGGAAGGACTGAAGCATGAAGAGCTAGCAGAAGTTACATTGTAGTACATGTACATTGGAAATATAGTTTGTGGTTAGACAATTGCCCAGACAGGGTTCTAGGTTTCATCCATTGTACCCCATGGAAAAGAAAGGGACGCTTCGTACACACCTTTAATCCCAGTGCATTCATTCCTTCACAGGCAGAGGCAGGTGGATCTTTGAGTTCGAGGCCAGCCTGGTCTACAGAGTGAGTTCCAGGACAGACAGGGCTACACTGAGAAACCTTGTCTCAAAAAAAAAAAAAAAAAAAAACAGAAAACCAAACCAAACCAAAACAAAAAAAATCAAAACCAAACAAATTACCCAGCAGGCTGAAGATCCACACCCATTCGTAGTGTGAAGCAGTGTTTGCCATAGTGGTTTGTAACGTAGAACAAATGGACAGCAGGCTAGTTCAGAGAATACTGATTAAAGTAGTAAAACCGACGAGCCGGCGAGCCGGGCGTGGTGGCGCACGCCTTTAATCCCAGCACTCGGGAGGGAGGCAGAGGCAGGCGGATTTCTGAGTTCGAGGCCAGTCTGGTCTACAAAGTGAGTTCCAGGAAGTTCCAGGACAGCCAGAGCTATACAGAGAAACCCTGTCTCGAGAAAAACAAAACAAAACAAAACAACAACAAAAAAAACCCGATGGCGGTAGAAAGAGAAATGATGGAGTTTGGTTGTTGTGGTTTTTTTTTTTTTCTTTAGGTCGTTCTATGTAGTTCAGGGTATCCTCTGGCAATACCTCTGATTCAGCCTACCCAAGTGCTAGCATTACAGCAATTTGCCAGCATACCTGACTTGTGATAGATTTATAAATTACAGCGAAAGAAAATTCAGAGACATTGATTAGTTGTAAATATTGAGGAAGGAGCAAAGTTGATTTGGCCTTTTAGTCTGTGTTATTAGGACAGTAGTGTTGCTACTGTCATTGTAATGGTTTGCTTATTGTTCATGGAAGCTTCTCAGGTATAGGAATAGTGTGTGTTCTGCCCAGCATCAAGGACTGAGCTTAGAGTCAGCCACATAGCATGTGCTTAGTGAAAAGTTGTTGTACTAACATTGAACGAAAATGAAAAGCACACACATGTAAGTCAAATGCATATAGACACAAAATGCATGTGCATGTGAGTGCATGTGCACTCGGGAGCACACACACACACACACACACACACACACACACAGGAAGAGGCTAAGTGGAGAAAGTTGATTAATTTGGAGTTGAAGTGAATTTTTTTTTTTTTTATTATATGTAAGTACACTGTAGCTGTCTTCAGGCATTCCAGAAGAGGGCGCCAGATCTCATCAAGGATGGCTGTGAGCCACCATGTGGTTGCTGGGATTTGAACTTATCACCTTCGGAAGAGCAGTCGGGTGCTCCTACCCGCTGAGCCATCTCACCAGCCCCCCCCCCCCCCCCGGAGTTGAAGTGAATTTAAAGTGCTAATAGTTAGAGGCTATGGGTGTTCCTCACTATGTAGTTCCCTTTCTCTCCTTTGGAACCCTATTATGGAGGGGGGGGGGCTAGGGAAGAGCGTCTGACTAGTAGAAGGGCTGGGATGAAACTTAGAATGTGGAAGAACTGGGGCTGTCAGCGTACTTATGAAGAATAATAAGAAACGAATCCTTGGACTGGAGAGACCAACCGGAGCGGGAGCGAGCAGGTCTGTCCGGAGCGAGCGGAGCGGGATGGCTGGAGCGAGCAGGGATGGCTGGAGTGAGCAGGGATGGCCGGAGCAAGCAGGCTGGAGTGAGCGGGGGCCGCCAGAGCGAGCGGGTGGGGTGGGGAGCAACCGGAGCGAGCAGGGCCGTACGGGGGCAGCCGGAGCGGAGTGAGCCGGGTTGACCAGAACAAGGGGGAAAAAAAAAAAAAGAATGTGGAAGAACCTTAGGGGACACAGGACCATATGGTATTTCTCCTTTGTGTGTAGAGATTTGCACATGAAAGTGTTTAAAAAAGTATGTGGAACCGGGCAACCGGCGTGGTGGCACACTCGGGAGGCAGAGGCAGGCGGATTTCTGAGTTCGAGGCCAGCCTGGTCTACAGAGTGAGTTCCAGGACAGCCAAGGCTACAGAGAAATCCTGTCTCGAAAAACAACAACAACAACAAAGTATGTGGAGAATGGAAAGATAAATGCTCGAGAGTAGGAGAGACTAAGATAGAACCTTATTAGTGGAGTACTCTGGCAGAAGAGGCACCACAAAGTCAAGGTCATAAGGACTCTCTGGGAAGTATTACCTTCCCCATACTAATTTCTGCTTTTTTTGTTTGTTTTTGTTTTTTGTCTGTGCATGTGGCATGTTGGCATGCATGTTCACATGTGTATGGGTACATATACATGTGCCCATGTGTTGGGAGGTCCAAGGTTGACAATGGTAATCTTTCTGCATTTTTGTCTACCTTATTCATTGGGGCAAGTTTTCTCAGTGGAACCTAGAACTTGCTGATCCAGACTAGTCTAGCTTGGCAGCTTGCTGAAGGGATCCTTCCTCTGCCTGGAAAGTGCTGGAATTACAAGTGGCCCAACATGTCTACCTGCCATTTCCATGGGTGCTGGAATCTGAAGTCCAATCTCTACATTTTCACAGCGAATACTTCATCAATGAGCCACTTAGCCCTGGTTTATGTCTTTTTAATGAATACTGCTATTCAAGCTTGATAGATCAAAGTCATACTGGACTGTCATTTCCCTTATACTTAACTTAGGCTGCGTCCTGTGGGTACTTCATCATACATGGCTTTAAAAATAACACTTATGCCGGGCGTGGTGGCGCACACCTTTAATCCCAGCATTCGGGAGGCAGAGGCAGGCGGATTTCTGAGTTCGAGGCCAGCCTGGTCTACAAAGTGAGTTCCAGGACAGCCAGGGCTATACAGAGAAACCCTGTCTCGAAAAACCAAAAAAAAATAAATAAATAAATAACACTCATACACTCTAGAAAGTGTAGGGGAAAATATTAAGACAAAACATAGCCAAGTACTGGGATTAAATGTGGTGGCACACACATTTAATCCCAGTATTTGGGAGGCAGAAGCAGATGGATTTCTGATTTCGAGGCCAGCCTGGTCTACAGATCAAGTTCCAGGACAGCCAGGGCTACACAGAGAAACATTTCCACCAGAAACAAAACCAAAACCAAAACAAACATAAAACAAAACAAAACAAAAACCAAACCACCAAACCACTTGTCTGATGCCAGCATCTGCAGTGTTAACACTGCAGATACCCTTCCAGTCTGAAAACCACTTCTTGTGACACAGTGAGATGACTTGGTAAGTAAGTCTTGCTGTATGTGCAAGCCTGTTAACTTGAGTTCAGTTCCTGGAACTCACATAAAGGTGGAAGGAGGCAATCTACCACAGTGTTTAGCACTGCACGGCTTATACCAGGGCACACATGTTCACATACACACATCATGCACACACACAACCACATTTCATGTTCATTTTCCTCTGTTTTGTTCCCAGTGTCCATGATTTCTTGCTTGGTCTGCACTATTACCTTTTTAAAGATTTATTTTATTTATTATATGTAAGTACACTGTAGCTGTCTTCAGACACTCCAGAAGAGGGCGCCAGATCTCGTTACGGATGGTTGTGAGCCACCATGTGGATGCTGGGATTTGAACTTATCACCTTCGGAATAGCAGTCGGGTGCTCTTACCCGCTGAGCCATCTCACCAGCCCCACTATTACCTTTTTAAATGAGCCCCTACCTTGAGTTTCTCATTTCTTCACTTATTTTACCAATAGTTGTCTATTCCATCTAAACTTCCTGGCTGATTTGTGCTGAGTATACAAAAGCTTTCTGTTCCCCTTCTTCCTTAAAGGATCAAGTCCAAAAAACCCTACCTATTGGTCAGTTCTAGTCAACTGTTTCAAACCTATTTCCCACCATTTCTTTTAATATTGGTATAGTATTAATTCTTGGTACTGCAGACATGCTGCGTGCAGTAATTCCATATTGTAGGGCCTGTCCTGTACAGTGTGGATGGCTTAGGAGCATTCAAACCTCTATGCATTAGATGCCAATATCTCCCTACACTCTGTTCCAGATAACCCAAAATGTATCCTGCATTGCCAGATGTCCCCAGCTGAGGACTGCTGCCATGCACCAGATGTGTCAATCCAACTGAATTGCTTGCTCAGCCCCCTCCCCTCTACACTTATCCTTGCTGGACTGTCCTGCAAACATCACTAACAACTCTCAACTCTGTGTCAAGGCCTAGGAAAGGAAGCTTCCAATGACTTAACCCTTCCTAGCAGTAACTGTGACCCCCCCTTCTCCTGTGCATATGAGAGAGCAGCATCCAGAGTGTGGGTGCTGGAATCCCATGGTGCTGTCAGGAGATAGCTGCTGGGGAGGGCATAGGGTGGGTACTAACTGGGCTTTGCTTTTTCTTTTTTTTTTTTTTTTTTTTTTTTTTTTTTTTTTTAAAGATTTATTTATTGTAAGTACACTGTAGTTGTCCTCAGATACTCCAGAAGAAGGCATCAGATTTCGTTAGGGATGGTTGTGAGCCACCATGTGGTTGCTGGGATTTGAACTCTGGACCTTTGGAAGAGCAGTTAGCACTCTTAACCACTGAGCCATCTCTCCAGCCCCCTGCTTTTTCTTTCTGCAGGGATGGTGATTGAAATCAGGGCCTCCTGCTTGCAACACATATGCTGTATCACTGAGTCACACACATCCAGCCCTGCCATGATTTTCAAAGTTCTGCATTAAGTGTGTCATGTTTGTAACTAAAAAATGCCACTGGGAAAGATATTTAGCAGTTAGTTAAAGGGGTTGCAGAGTGCAAGGTGGGCTTTTGTTGAGTTTGTCTTTATTAGAAAATGAAGAACTGTTATGAGGCAGAGTATTAGAGGCAGTGACCAAACACAGTTGACTGACAAGGAGCCAAGCTGAGAAAGTCGGATATTTTTTACATACAAAGTGTCAGTAATGAATACAGACAGTAAATAAGATACTTAGCTAGATGTCTAAAACTGTTTTAACTCAAAACCAAGTTTTTGTTAAATGAGTGACTGCATAAATTCCCAGCTGAAGGAAGCTTGTGCAACCTTTGAGTGAGCTACCATACTTTCTCTCCTTCAGCTTCCTGGAAAAAAGGATTTGTTCATTGAGGCAGATCTCATGAGCCCTTTGGATCGAATTGCTAACGTCTCTATCCTGAAGGTACTGGCCCTTTTCTCAGGGCAACTCTTGCCCTCTTTCCTCTTTGAACAGTTTTTCTTTTGACAAGTATAACTAATTCCTGAAGACTGACACCCTCGACAGGGTGAAGACAGTCAGCTCACCTGGGCGGGTACATGGGGGATGGTGGGGATGTTTGTCTTGTGTTTTACTTTTGGTTTTTCCGTTGACAGTAAGGCAGAAATTTTAGTGGGATGAGAACAGACTGTCTTCTAGGATTAACCCTTTAAGTGTCCCTGCCTTTGGGTCACACCTGGGCTTTTCCAACTCGTGTCCATTGTCATGTTTGATTCTCTCTGTAGCAACATGAAGTGGACAAGCTGTACAAGGTGGAGAACAAGCCTGCCCTCAGTGCCAATGAACAGTAAGTGTGGGAAAGTCTGTGGCTGCCAGGCTAGAGGAGGGCCGAGGCTTTTGTTTGTTTGCCTTGCTTTGTCCTTGTCTGAGATGTGCAGCCACAGTGCCTGTGATGTGGCCGGTTCCCTGAGTGCTCACTACAGTATCATGCACCGATGGTTAAGTAATACGACACTCAGATTATTAGTCTGCCTTTCTGCACTTTCTTCCACTCTGCCTTCTTCCCTCTCTACTCCATGTTGTTATCTACAACTCAAATTATTCCTTGTCCAAAAATTGTTACTTTACTACCAACCACCTCCAGGGGTGGTAGCTGGAAAACAGCTCAGTGGTTGAAGCAATCACTGTGCAAGCCCAGTGGTTAGGGTTCACTCTTGAAGCCCATGGAAAGGTAGAAGAAGAGAGTCCTCATACAGAGTTGTCCTCTGACATCTGCATGTGTGCCTGCACTCACACATACACACTAGTGAACAGATAGATAAGTAAGTAAGTGACCTCTAGGATCAGTGACTTATCAGGCTAACAGACAACCTGAATTTTACCCATAGTGAAGAAGAGAACCTACTCCCACAAGTTGAACCTGCTTCCACATGGTCCAGAATGTGCCTTTGTCCTCCTGTCACTCACTCACTCTACCTGAAGTTCTCTCCTGTCCTTCACTCCTATAAAGAGCACCAGGCTTTCATCTGGTCCTGCTCTTTATGAAGCTCCCTCCTAGAGTGGATTGATTTTCCTCTCTAGATCTCCAGGGCACTTTGTATTGTTCTGTCCACGTGCTATGCACTCTCAGTCTGCTGTGCAGGAGATCAAACCAGGACTTCGAGCAAGTACTCTGCCATTGCACTGTATCTCTAGTGCTTTGATTTCTTTTACACACTCCCCAAACTTGAGTAGCGAATACCTTTCTTTAGCAGAAAAACTTCTAGATATGTGGAAATTATATATACACATTCTAGTTATTATATATAATTTATAAATTATAAACTTAGAAATATATAATATATAAATATACTATGTAAATATACACACTATATATAAATATATAGACAGTATATATAAATATTAAAAAAATATATAATTTTGGCCCATTGGATCATCAGATATTTAAGAACTGGGCTCTTGGATTTGACATAGAGCCAATAAAGGTACTTATATCATCACATTGTATCTGTTGTATTGAGAAATGTCCTCTGTGGATGGCATGTGGAAGCTCAGATCTGCAGGCCTGGTCAAGATGGGCAAATGATTAAATACTTGTTTGTTTTAATTTCTCCGTAAGTCCTATCATCATCTTCATGCTTTTTCCTAACTTTCCCTTTCTCATCCACAGACTGTGCTTCTTGGTCAGACCTCGAATCAAGAATATGCGCTACATTGCCAGTGAGTGAGCCATGGTACTGTGTGGGAGGAAGCTGGGAAAGGCGGGCAAGTTAGAAGGGCCTTGGCCATCAGGACCCTTTGATAAGAAAAGACCCCATGGGCCTTTTTGTACATTTTGTGCTGTGCATTTGTAATCTTGGAACTTTGGAGATCAAGGCAGAAAGAATCCAAGTTTGAGGCTAGCCTGTGCTACATAGCAGGATCTTAGTGAGGGAAGTGAGGAGGTATCAGGAAGGCATCTTTGTTTCTTGTCTAAGAAATGGCTCATGGTTTGCTGAGTTACACTTTCTCTTTCTCTCTAGATCTTGTCAATGCTGACAAGCAGGCCGGCCGCATTAGAAAATACAAAATCATCTTAAGTCCTCAGAAGGTGAGTTTTGATTTTAGAAGGAAGGATGTATGAGGTTGAACAGGGAGGAGGACTTGATGTGACACTCTTTTCTGGGTGACTTGGACAAATATCTGCTCATCTCCGATAAGAGAATTGACTACAGACTCAATTATGGATACACCAAAGTCCAGCTTGGTGAGCCATTGAGGTTTATTGGGGTTATTTACAGGCATGTGGTAGGGTTTACTTACAGGAGTAGAAAGGACTCAAAGACAGAGCTGTGTTACCAAAGCTTACCCCTAAGCATGGCTGACAGTCACAAAAGCTAGAGTCCCGGAGGGTACTGCGGTCTGCAGGCAGCTCGAGGAGTGTCCTTTTCAGGTGGCTCAGTTGGTCTCCGCTGCTTCCATGGAGCTGTGCTTGGCTGAAACTGGCTCAGAAGTCTTCATTGCTTATATGCTCTTGGGAAGGGAGGGGCCTAGTGTGTCTGGTCAATTTCAGGGACTTCTTACTGGAGGACTGAGTTACCCTCTCAGAGACTGTAACAGGACTGGGATAAATGGCCAATGGCATGCTGTCTTTCCAGTTTGTGTCTATAATTACTCAATAGAGTATCTGCCATCAAACTGCTCCTGAAGAAAGCTTGTGGAATTTGTGAATTGTGGAATAGTGACATCCATGTAGGTTTCTTTGTAGCCTCCCTCTTTCTCTATCTCTTAATCTCTCTCTCTTTATGGGGATTGGGGTGGGGATGATCTGGTGTGCCTGCCAGTGGTCTAGTTAAGGTCTTAGGTATCCTGGGCGATCACTCCACCACTGAACTATATCCCCAGTACTAAATAATTGAAATAGTTTTATATTTTTGAAACAACTTGTATCGTGTGTCCCTGCCCACATATATTCCTGTGTAGTAATGGTACTGTTTTTTCCTGCTCCTGTCTCTATGAGTGCTCCTTCTCCATCTTTTCTTCCTGTTTCTGTATTCTGTACTACCACTTTCATTTTGTTTTTCCTGGACTCCTGTCCACACAGACACAGAGACACACACATAACAGACACACACATACACACACACACCCCGCCCATTTTCTTTGAGACGTAGTCTACCTAACTAAAGCTATTCTTGAACTTTGTTTTGTAGCTGCTAACCTTGGGCTCCTGGTCCTTCTGCCTCTTCTGAGTGTTGAGACTGCAGGTGTGAATTACTATCGCTGACTCCTTATATATTTTTTTCTTGTATAAGGCTTATCATATATTGAGATAGGATCTTACTGTATAGCCTAGGCTTGCCTTGAATTTATAATTCCTGCTCCTGACTTCAGTATGCCAGGATTGCAGACTTATCTTTTCATGCCTACCTTAAAACACCGGTACAATATATACACCATTGACTCAGGACCATTGTGTGTCCTAAACAGAATTTCCTATTCCACCTCTTGCTCCTCTTCCTAGTTATGCAAACACAGCTCCTCCCTCAAAGACTGCTAAATGCTGACTCCTTTATAACGTTTCCCAGTCTCTAAAGGAGAGGAGAGAGCATATTACATAAGTACAACTGATGAAAGAGAAATGAAGTTTGGGGCTAGGTGGTTCTGGAGGTCCACTGTCCACTGATGGGTTTGGCTGTCCTGATCCATGGATTCTGTAACTAATATCCTCACCGTTGGCTGCCTCAGGCTATTTTTCTTACTACCATGAGATACCTGAAGCTATAAAGCATAAAGGCTCACTGTAGTCCATGTTCTGCAGGTTCAGAATTGAAGGGGCATGTCTTGTGATGGCTGTCTAGTCAGCAGAGTCCTGCGGTGATGCAGGCCACCATGTGGTGAAAGACAGAGAACACGTGGGTGTGCCCTGATCCCCGACTCCTTTTGTAAAGCCACCAGTGTTCACTCTTGGAGCCTCCAAACTGATGATCTTACTCAATCCTAGTGAATTCTAAAGATTTTCATCTGGACACATAATTAGATTAACTTTATACTCTTAATATCTCACAGTAGAGCTTAATACATCAGTGAGCTCTAAGAAGATGTGCTCAAGCTTTATTCAAACCTTAACACTAACTGTAGCGGGACTCCAGAGACACAGAATAGGGCCAAAAGTGTAGCTTTTGTGAGGGAGGCCCCAGGTGTTTTTTAAAAATATTTATGTATTGTGTGTGTGTCACACTCATGAATAAGGGGAGAGCAAATACCGTGGTGCTTGGGTTGAGGTCAGAGGCTGACTTTGGGGAGTCATTTCTCTTTTTCCATCATGTTGAGCCCAGGATCAAACTCAGGTTGTCAGACTTGGCAACAAACGAATTCACCTGCTGAGCCATCTCACTGGCCCTGTTTGGTTTTGAGACAGAATGTCACTAATTAATGTCTAGGGTGGCTTAGAACTTACTGTTCAGTACAAAACTGCCTAGAACTCCCAATTTTCCTACCTCAGCCTCCTGAGTGCTGGGATGACAGATGTGTGCAGCACCTCCTACTGAGGCCCCGTTTTGACGTTCACTGTGCTTGTAAACTCTTCATCACTGTGAAGGATAAAATGTGAAAAAACTTAAAGGAAGGAAGGTTTACTGTGGCTCTGGATTCTTAGAGGTTTCAATCTATGCTTAGCTAGCTCTATAGGGTTGGGTTTTTGTTGTTGTTATTGTTATTGTTTTTTGTTGTTTTGACACATCCCTACATTTCCATGGCTGGCCTGGAACTCACTATCTAGAACAAATTTGCATTGAACTCACAGACATCCACCTGCATCTGTGTCTGGAGTGCTGGGGTTAGAGGTATGCCTTCTATCTCATTTCTTTCAAGTTGTTTACCTCATGGCAGCCAGAAGCAGAGATCAGAAGTGATTAGTTCCACGATCCACTTCAAGAGCATCTGCCTCTCACATTCCCACAGAAACAGGCAGCCCCAGACTCCTCTGCATGGCCTGCCATGTATCCCAGAGTCCCTTGGCTGGGTGTGGTGGCACACGCCTTTAGCTCTCCGGAGGCCAAGGCTGATGGATCTCTGAGTTCCAGGCCAGCATGGTGTACAAGTCTAGATCCAGGATGGGGGTGTGTGTGGAGGTGGTAGGGGTGGGGTGGGGGGGTGGGGGGCATGGTACACAAAGAAACCCTGTCTCAAAAAAGAAACAAAAGAAATTATCCCTAGCCACCCACTTCCTCTAACTAGTTCCCACCTTCCTTCTGCAATTGTACCACCTTGTCAGTATATTTAGATTTTGAGTCCACAGATTAGACAGATCTATTTAGGTCAGATCACCACCTAGCCATCTCTGGAAACACCCTTACAGATTCACCAGGCAGAGTGCTTTACCAGTCTTTAGATGTCTCAGTCCAACAACCAAGATTACCATCACATACAGCATCTGAAAAAAGAAAAAAGAAAAAAAAAAGCCCTGGAAGAACAGAGTAAAGTTGTTACTGATCCGCTTTTCCTAATCAGCTAATTGACTTTTCTCTTTCAGTTTTATGCATGTGAGATGGTGCTTGAGGAAGAGGGAGTCTATGGAGGTGAGAGGAACCGAATGTGAGTGAAGGGCAAGAAACATGCAAAGAAAGAAAGAACTCGTGTTTCCCACTTCCAGCTCCTTCTCTAGGTCTCACTCCTGTTGGTGTAGTGAGAGCTCCCTAGGAATGAGATTGGAAGTAGGATCCAGTGGAGAACAGCATGCGAGGCTGGGGCTAGCATAAGGAATGTCCAGCTGCTGCCTCTCAGATGCGCACAAGCAGGCGGCCCCAGCCTCCTCAGTATGGCCTTCCATGTATCCCAAGCGAGCCTCCCTCTCCCTTCAACTCACAGTGAGCTGCTCCTTTCTTAGCTTGCTACCTTCTAGTCTCCCGGGCTCTGGCTCTGTGCTTACTTTCCCTCTGGCTTAGGTCTCTCTCTGCTCTGAGCATTTTCCCCACCGACATGTCACTCAGGCTCTAACTGAACCGTGACTTCTTTAGGGAGGTATTTCCTTCTGTAGCTCAGATGTCAACTGGTGGCTGGGATCTGGGCAGTAAGGTCCAGATTTCCTTGGCAAAGGATTGAAAATAAGGGCTGTCTGGGGCTGGAGAGATAGCTCAGCAGTTAAGAGTACTGACTGCTCTTCCAGAGGTCCTGAGTTCAATTCCCAGCAACCACATGGTGGCTCACAGACATCTGTAATAGGATCTTATGCCCTCTTCTGGTGCGTGTCTGAAGACAGCTACAGTGTACCCATATAAATACAATGAATCTAAAACAAACAAACAAACAAAAAAAAAAACAGGCTGTCATAAACCTGCAAAAGAAGCAAGCTAACTTCATCCAGAGTTAGGTGATAGTACTGATGATAAAGGGTTACACATCCAGATTGTCAGCTGTCACATGAGTGACAGTACTCAAGGTCCCCAGGCTGGAGATCGCTCTCTTTCTGTTTTGAGACAGAGTCTCTATACAGTCCTGGCTGTCCAAGAACTCACTGTATACCATGACCTCAAATCCACAGAGATCCTCCTGCCTCTCTGCCTTTGGAATGGTGGGATTAAAGGTGTATACCACCATACCTGGATTATGGTCTCTTTTTATGGCGTTTAAAGGAAGGAAGGAAGGGCTGGTTACTGAAAACCATAGTTTGGGTTATTCTCCATTTTGATTGCTATATTAGATCATATATTCATTTTTTCTATTGCCCATATCTTCCCACAGTTTGTTTAATTTTAATCATATCATGCACAATTATGCATATGCATAAAATGGTAAAGAAGATAGTCCCCCTAAGAAGTCAATCGGAGAGCCGGGCGTGGTGGCGCACGCCTTTAATCCCAGCACTCGGGAGGCAGAGGCATGGCGGATTTCTGAGTTCGAGGCCAGCCTAGTCTACAAAGTGAATTCCAGGACAGCCAGGGCTATACAGAGAAACCCTGTCTCAAAAAACCAAAAAAAAAAAAAAAAAAAAGAATTCAATCTGAGATGCAGTTCAGGCCTGATCAGCATTTCTAGTCTTTGTACCTGATATACTGGGAATACACTTGAATAAAAACTGTCTAGATTTGCAGGGCGTGGTGGCACACGCCTTTAATCCCAGCACTCGGGAGGCAGAGGCAGGCAGATTTCTGAGTTCAAGGCCAGCCTGGTCTACAGAGTTAGTTCCAGGACAGCCAGGACTACACAGAGAAACCCTGCCTCGAAAAACCAAAAAAAAAAAAAAAAAAAAAAAAACCTGTCTAGATTTGATGGTTACTAGGGATGGAGAAACCTATAATATTGTTCAGAGATGGGAGTAGGTGTAGCCCAGTACAGGTGGAGGGGGGAGGGGTCTCAAGGTTCCTACATACCTTGTTTGGAGAGGAGTGTGTATGCAAAGTGCATGCAAGCCAAGGAGCTGGGCTGCCAAGTGCATTATTACAAGGGTTGGGGAGCAAAACCAAATAGAATCTCCGGCTAAACTGTCTCCTGTGCTTCCCTGCTTTACCAGCTGACCGGAGACTGTAACCGTGCCCTGTTCTCCTGTCTTGTTGGTCTATGACATCAGGGACTTGGCTTTCTTTATTTATTTGAAAGTTCTGGCTATTGTATGAAGGGCCTTGTATGTACATGCTAGCAAGTGTTTGACTACTGTGCTCTATCATGGCTCTCTTGTTTTCTTTTTATTTATTTACCTTTTTTGGAGACAAGTGTCTCTGGATGTATCACTGCCTGGCCTTGAACTCACAGACTTCTGCCTGCCTCCCCCTCCCAAGTGAGGGATTAAGGGTGTGCATGACCTTTTACTTTCTCATACTGAGTCAAAGTCTCATGAGTTCCCTGGGCTACTTTTGCACTCACTCTCTAACCTAGACAATCCAGGCCAGGCAGTCAGTCATTCCTTTGCCCATAGTTATGTTAATCCTGTAATATTTGTGCTCGTAGTTTCCTTATTTGTTCCGTGATGAGAATTGAGCTCAGGCCTCATGCAGGCAGAGCACACACCAGCCTAGAGTGTTCTCTTTTGCTCTATTGGAAGGACGGCTATAATAAGTGTTGTGTCATAATTTGCCGCATCTGTTCACACTAAGTTCTAGAAGACTGGGGGGTGGGGAACTAGCCCATTTTATTCACTGTTGTCTCCCCGATGCCTGATACAGTCCTGTGATGAGGTGAATTTCAGAATTATCTACTGAATCAGATGAGGGTTTTTTCAGCACTGTTGTCAACTCTACTATAAACCACTACTTACTACATTGCATTGTCCTTCTATGACGGTATTCGACACTCCTTAAAGACAGACTGTTTCTTAGTTTGAGTCTCCAGTGCTAAATGTACTAATTGGGCTTAGAAGCACTCAGATATTTGTTGGATGGCTATGGCAGACCTTCATTTAGCATGTACCCAAGTACCTTCTACCTGAAGGCTGATGTTCTCTGTCCCCACAGATGTGAGCTGTGATGAGTGGGCCTTTTCTCTGCTGCCTCTTGATGTCGATCTGCTGAGCATGGAACTGCCAGAATTTTTCAGGGATTACTTCCTGGTAATTCAGGGCCCTTGAGTCTTAGTATCAGGAGATAAATATTGGGTCCAGTGGACTAGAAGTATTGACACTTTTTTCCAGCTCATATAATTTATCATGAGTGAGTTTGATTTCACAGATGAAGGCTAGAGGCTGTTTTGTATTGAACTTCTGTCATGGCTCTTAGTCAGCTGTTGCTGTGGTCAAACACCTGAGAAAGCCTCTTTTTTGTTGTTGTTGTGTTTTCTTTCTTTCTTTCTTTCTTTTTTTTTTTTTGGTGTTTCGATTTTTCGAGACATGGTTTCTCTGTATAGCTCTGGAACTCACTCTGTAGACCAGGCTGGCCTCGAACTCAGAGATCCACCTGCCTCTGCCTCTCAAGTGCTGCAATTAAAGGTGTGTGCCACCATACCTTCTTAAGGGAAGAAAGATTTTTTATTTTAAGCTAATGATTTTGGGGGGTTCCAATTCATTATTTCTAATAGGAGACAGCAGAACAGCTCATGATGGTTAGGGAGGAAGAGAGGAAGAGGGAGTGGGGAGAGGGAGAGGGAGGAGAATATGTCTGCCAGGCTTTTTCCTTCTGTCTCCCTTGTTCTGCCTGGGGATTTACTTGGCCATAGAGTGTTTATTTACCTGCAGGGCAGCTCTTACTCTGCAGTTAATCCTCTCTGGAAACAGCCTCACAGATATACCTAGGGGGTAGCTTGACTACTCTCCTAGGGACTTTCCACCGCTTTCAGAGTGGTTGTCAGGATGGACCATCATAGAGGTCTGTAAAATGAACTTCTCTAGCATTCCCTAGACACTGCCATTCCACTCCAGGGTTTCTGGGCTGCACTCTCCAGTGCTTCTGTTGGGTTAAAACGGTCTTTGTGCCCCATGTGATTGCTGTAGGAAGGTGATCAGCGTTGGATCAACACTGTGGCTCAGGCCTTGCACCTTCTCAGTACTCTCTATGGGCCCTTTCCTAACTGCTATGGCATTGGCAGATGTGCAAAGGTAAGAGTATGAGCAGAATTATTGTGCTTAAAGCCTGTTTTCCTTTTTCTTTACCCAACAAAGATTATCCCTAGGCATCTCTGACATAGGAATATTCTTTCCTTTGCTTTTATGCCCCAGGATGTTTCCCTAGAGAGGAAAATCTGTGTGGCTGACAGTTAAGCAAGAGCTTCTAGGTCACATTCCTAAGTCTGTCTTATCTTTGGGGCAGGGGAACATTTTCCTCACTGGTGTGGGAAGATAAAAGCTAATGGGAGACTAGGCTTGTATTCCTGGAGAATAGGCTTGTATTGCTGGAGAATAGGCTTGTATGCCTGGCAGTTAACTCCCTTCTTGGAAATAAGACAGGGTATGCCATAGAAGGGGTTGTCCTCTGTCAAGAGGACACAAAACAGATTGTCTTGGCTCCGGTAGATGTCTTATGACCTGTGGAGGAAGCTGGAGGAGGAAGAGGACAGTGAGACCAAAGGCCGGAGACCGGAGATCGGACACGTCTTTCTCCTGGACAGAGGTAAGTACTGCTCAGCACGCTCTTATCTTTGGGTCCTAGAAGGCAGAAATAGGGAAAATGTGCTGGCGAAGTTGGGGTCCTTAAGTTGGGCTGAGGATTTTAGTGTGAACATGGGCACATGTGAGGCATTCTTGAGCTCTGATATTAAGCAAACTGAATAGAAAGCTGGCTCTTGGGAACGTTTACGTTTGCGATCTTGGTTTCAGATGTGGACTTTGTGACAGCACTTTGCTCCCAAGTGGTTTACGAGGGCTTGGTAGATGACACTTTCCGAATCAAGTGTGGTAAGTGCCATGATCCTCCGCATCTTGGCAAAGTGGAAATGAAGCATCCTCTGGTGACTGCTGTGGTAGAGCAGTACTGTGGGGAGACTGGCGACACTGGGAGACCTTTAGCAGAGTTAAGGAATGAGTAGGAGAAGACCTCTATGCAGCTGCTAATAGCTGTCCCCTCTGCCTTCAAAGGGAGTGTTGACTTTGGCCCAGAAGTCACATCCTCTGACAAGAGCCTGAAGGTGCTTCTCAACGCTGAGGACAAGGTGAGGGTGTGGGTATGTCCGGATTTACTCAGGACCACTGCACACAAGGCTGGGGTCCAGCCCTGGGCAGGAGGCCAAACCCCTAGGAGGTTTCCCCCATCAATTAGGGTCAGACCCAAGCTAGGAATGGTGGCTCCCACCTGTAATTTTATCTTTTCAAAGATGGAAGCAGATGAATCAAGAGCTTAAGACCAGGCTCAGCTAAATAAAACTATCTCAAAATCCAAAAATACATATGTGAAAGAGTAGATCCAGGCCCTAAAGGTGGTCCTGACACCCACTTCTGACACCAGCTCTGCTCTGGTCTTAGTTGGCTTGGGCATCACTTCCTGGGCTGTTATTGTACTCATGAGGCAGGGAGGGGCCTGGCACAGATCTGTCGTTGTAAGTGGCTTCTGTCTTGTTCTCTCACAGGTGTTCAGTGAGATCCGCAATGAGCACTTCTCCAATGTCTTTGGCTTCTTGAGCCAGAAGGCCCGGAACTTGCAGGCCCAATATGACGTAAGGCCTGTGTCTCTGTTGACTTTCTTCAGTGTTCCCTTTCTAATCCTATGATAGCCCTCCCATGTCTGCTCATGGATGGGGAGCAGCTGAGAGAAAATGGAGGTTTCTTAGGAGGTGCTGACCTATGGGGACATTTCCACAGCGCCGGAGAGGCATGGACATAAAGCAGATGAAGAACTTCGTGTCTCAAGAGCTCAAGGGACTGAAACAGGAGCACCGCCTTCTGAGTCTCCGTAGGTGCTAGCCTGGGGATGGGGAGGTGACTGTCCCCTCCAGGGGAGTGTTGCTGAAGGCCATTGCTTTCTTCCAAGAGGAGATTCTTGTTCTCTTGGTATAGTCTCATTTGATTTAAAGTAAAAGAGTGCTTATGGGTTTTCCTTTATGAAGTTTTTCCTTTGGCAATCAAAGAGTTTCCTTGTGGAACCAGGAAGGTGAATTTTTTGTCATTCCTGCAGATATTGGGGCTTGTGAATCAATCATGAAGAAGAAAACCAAGCAGGATTTCCAGGAGCTAATCAAGACCGAGCATGGTAACTGCTGGAGCGTCATGAAACTCTTCCTCTTGCTCCTTTCCCACTGGTTTCCAGCCCCTGGAGAAGCTCTCTCCAGCTGATGTTGCTGGCTATGTGGAATGCTGGGGCTCCAATAGCTCCACCCAAGGATAGAGAAAAGAGATTGGGAGACAGACACATTGATCTCCAGGAATGGCTGTTTTCTGATCTCTTACAGCACTGCTGGAGGGCTTCAACATCCGAGAGAGCACTAGCTACATTGAAGAGCACATAGACCGGCAGGTGTGCACTGGGAGGCTGAGGCTGAGGGTTAGAGGTGGGGCTGCCTGAGCAGGAAGAAGAGAAGACATGCATCCTGAAATGTCAGTCCTCTTGACCCTTCCTTCCTCTGCAGGTGTCGCCCATAGAGAGCCTACGCCTCATGTGCCTTTTGTCCATCACTGAGAATGGTGAGCCCAAAAGATCAAGCCAAGAAGGCCAGATGAGAAATATGTTCGCCTCAGGGATAAAGAGCGGATTTTCGAAAGCCCAGCAAATGGGGCTTTTGTTTTGTTTTCTTTAGTTGTTGTTGGTGTTGTTTTGTTTTGGCACTTACTGAATACTTTCTCTTTTATAATGATGTTTTCTTGTCTGGTGTGGGTCATTAAGAGGTTGTAAAGGATGTATTGTTTGTCTGTAAACAGTTCCATCTTCAGTCCACTCCATGGCACCCAGCATACATAGGGTGCAGTGGCAGCTCTTTCCTCCCTCAGTTAGACCTGTGCTCAGGGATGCTTCCTGATAGAGAGCGTGTAGGACCAAGGAATTGTTCTCAGAAGCACTCCACAAATCACAGTTCTACACCTTCCTGGCAACATGGTGTACTGTTGACCCCTTCAATGCTAAGTGAATCATGCTGCTCTCCACCTGGAGACACAGTCTGCTGCTTCTAGCTCCCCTTTCTTGAAGTTGGAAGCCCAGCTTCTTATCTCTGTGGAGAAAACCATCTCTCAGCAACTGTAAATGAGTTCTAATAACTGGCGCTTAGCTGGAATGCACAGGAAGTCCATCTGCCTTCACAGCTTTCAGATTCTCTCCAGCACTGGTGATCTCCATTGTTCAGCATGCCTTCCTTCTTGCCTGTGGTTCAGAGCTCTCAGAGTAGGATTCCTGGCCTTTACCTTTTAGTAAGCAGTTAGGCTGAGCAGTCCATTCGGCATCCGCTGCATCCTGTTTGAGGGTAACACAGTTCTTCCTCCTGGTTATATATTGGTTGATTGGTTTAGCTGTTCTCTGAGATCCTTGGCTGCTTTTTGATTTTTTTCTCACATACCTGCCTTGTTTCCCTTACTCTTAGGTTTAATACCCAAGGATTATCGGTCCCTGAAAACACAGTATCTGCAGGTAAAGATGGGAAGATATAATCCTTTTTTCATTTAAAAATGATATTAATTGGGGCTGGAGAGTTGGCTCAGCTGTTGAGATTGCTTGTTGCTCTGGGAACAGAGGACCTGGTCTCAGTTCACAGCACTCACATGGTGGTTCACAACCTTTTGTAACTCCAGTTTCAGGAAATTCAACACCTTTTGACATCTGTGGGAACCAGGCCCACACATGTACATATACATTCAGGCAAAACACTCAGATACATGACAAATAAAGAACAGTTTCAAAACCATGGTTATTGATTCTGTGTGTGCATATGCTTGTGAGGACCAGAGAGAAACATGCAAGAGATGGTTTTTCTCCATCCACCACATGGGTCCCTGGGGACCAATTCAGGTCATTAGGTTTGGCAGCAAGCACCTTGCTGAGCCATCTAGCCAACCCCATCCTTCTGTCCTTAAGTAGTTTCTGCTACTTTTTATACCTCTTTGATACTGCCACTCACGAGAGCTCTTTGAGTAGACGCTATAGAGTACATATGAGTTCCTCCCCTGCCCTGGTGTCCCCAGCAGTGCTGGCTGAGTGCTGAACACTGAGTATATAACTACCTTCAAATCCCTTCAGAGCTATGGCCCTGAGCACCTGCTAACCTTCTCCAACCTGCGAAGAGCTGGGCTTCTAACAGAGCAGGCTCCTGGGGACACCCTCACAGCAGTAGAGAATAAAGTGAGCAAGCTGGTGACGGACAAGGCTGCAGGTGAGCCTCCATCTCTCCACCCTGGGCAGCTGTTCAACCTGAGGCAGAGAGGACTGGGAGGGCTGATCTCACATGACCCACAAACCTCTCCATGTGCTGACCTTTGACCTGAGTTCTCACTTAACCCTCCAGAGGCAGGTGTTCTTTCCCTTGTTTTTCTTCTAAGGAAAATGGAGCCTAGAGAAATGAAGTGGCTGTTCACAGTCTCTCAGGACATCAGGCTGGTTTTATTCTGAAGGGGATGTCTACCCTAGAAATTAAGGTCCCCTTGTAGACTACATTGATTGGGCAGTTGATGTCCTGTAAAAACAGTGGGTGAGGAGAGTGTGCTGAATGCCTTGCTCAGATCCAGAGAACTGCAGGGAATGAGCTCAGTGGCTGGGAAGACGGGCCCGGGCGTCGGTGTGCTGTTCTCTCCTACCCTAAATGGTACTGTGGATCTGTAGATCTTAGATGGAACTTAGCGCAGATTTCTTCCCCAGGAAAAATCACTGACGCCTTCAGCTCTCTGGCCAAGAGGAGCAATTTTCGTGCCATCAGCAAAAAGCTGAATTTGGTATGTAGAACAAACAAGGCTGCATGGGAAACAGTTTTGGGTTTTTTTTGTTTGTTTGTTTGTTTTTGTTTGTTTGTTTTTCAAGACAGGGTTTCTCTGTGTAGCCCTGGCTGTCCCGAAACTCACTTTGTAGACCAGGCTGGCCTCGACCGAACTCAGAAATCCGCCTGCCTCTGCCTCGAGTGCTGGGATTAAAGGCATGCACCACCACGCCGGGCTGGGTTTTCTTTTTTGTTTGTTTGTTTGTTTTGTTTTGTGTTTTTTTGAGCCAGGGTCTCTGTCTAACTCTGGCTGTCCTGGAACTCTGCAGATCAGGCTGGCCTCATATTCAGAGATCCGCCTGCCTCTGCCTCCCAAGTGTTGGGATTAAAGGCCTGCGCCACCACTGCCCGACTGTTGCTTTATAGAGTATTTTGAATCCATATTAACCTGTATGCCATTGCATTTCTTTCTTTTTTGGTGAGTAGTGTGTGTATACAGTGTTTGCAGTGTGGGTGCATGTGTGTGTATGCATTCATGTGCACACATGCAGAGGTCAGAAGAAACCTCGGTGTCATTCCTCCCCTTCTACCTTGTTTGAGGTGAAGTCTTAAACTGTGTTTCCTCTGTATAGGACTGTCTGGCTTGCCCCCAAGCTCCTGGGGGGTTTTCTGGTGTCTGCCTCTTTTTTTTAATTAATTAATTAATTTATTTATTTATTATATGTAAGTTCACTGTAGCTGTTTTCAGATACACCAGAAGAGGGCATTACGGATGGTAGTAAGCTACCATGTAGTTGCTGGGATTTGAACTTAGGACCTTTGGAAGAGCTCAGTGCTCTTACCCGCTGAGCCATCTCACCAGCCCCTGTGTCTGCCTCTTAATGTCCCCATCAGACACTGGGGTCAAATGGACTTGCACTGTGGATTCTGGGGAAGTGAGCTCAGACCTCATGTTCGGGTAGCAAGGAATTTTTACCCACTGAACCCCCAGTCTCTATTCTTCCATTTAAAAATATTTTTATTTTGTGTATTAAGTGCTTTCTTCTGTGTTCTACGTGTTGACCTAGTGCATATAGAGGCTGAAAGAAAGTCTTAGATTTTCTGGAACTACAATTGTGGGTTGCTCTGTAGGTGCTAGGAATTGAACCTTTGTCTGCAAGATCCCCATGTTATTGCTTTTTTTTTTTTTTTAAGATTTATTTACTTATTTTAATGTATGTGAGTACACTGTCCCTCACTTCAGATGCACCAGAAGAGGGCGTCAGATCTCATTACAGATGGTTGTACAAGAGTCACCATGTGGTTGCTGGGAATTGAACTCAGGACCTCTGGAAGAGCAGTGTTCTTAAGCTCTGAGCCATCTCTCCAGCCCCATGTCATTGCTTTTTTACAGTAATTTTACAGTATGAGCTTAATTTAATAATGAAACAAAGCATAAAGAACCACTGTTTATAGACACATAACAGCACCGGTCAATGCTAGAGAACATTGAGAAGTATGGGTTCCCTGCTCCCTGGGAAGGGGCTAGAGGGAAAAACTGGGAAAGAGCCCTTCCCTTCAGAGCCCTTACAGGGAGCAGAGGAAGCCCTAGCGAGAAGGGGCAGGTATTTAATACAACAGTTGCCTTGGCGTGGACCCTTTTGTCAGCACCTTTGCTGGTTTTCACTAAAGTGTGAGCTGCTGCCCATGTCGGCTGCTTTATCAGACCTCTGAAAGGTCAGAGCTCTGAGCTGTCACCTGCCTAATGTAGTACCTTTGCTTTCTAGATCCCACGTGTAGATGGGGAGTATGACCTGAAAGTGCCCCGAGACATGGCTTATGTCTTCAGTGGTGCCTATGTGCCTCTGAGCTGCCGGATCGTTGAGCAGGTGAAAAAGAATCACTTTCACTTCAATTCCTATTGCGATCTTCATGCTGCTTCTTCTTGGTCCTTGGCCATGTCAACTTTCACTTTCCAAGTAACTAGCTAGGAATTTGAGTCTCACTGTTGTTCCTTTCCTTTCCTAAACTTACTGTCAGAAGACCTGAAGCCAGTGTTTATACCTTCATAGGTGCTGGACCGGCGGAGTTGGCAGGGCCTTGATGAAGTGGTCCGGCTGCTAAACTGCAGTGAGTTTGCGTTCACAGGTATGGGGCATTGTTAGTGCACTGGGCATGGCCAGGGAGAGCCGTGTGTGAGTAAAGATGGGAGTCTACTCTGATCCCCCCAGACATGGCTAAGGAAGACAAGGCTTCCAGTGAGTCACTGCGCCTCATCTTGGTGGTGTTCTTGGGGGGCTGCACATTCTCAGAGATATCAGCCCTGCGCTTCCTGGGTAGAGAGAAAGGTAAGAACATAAAGGTGAGAGCAGGGTTGCGTGGGTTCTGGGGACAACGTGTGCTACCCAGGAAGGTTTTCCTCTTGACTGTGGTACCACTTGTACATCCTTGCTGGGAACTGCTATAGCAGGAGGCAGGGGGAGCACAGTCCCACCAGGCTTGACACATAGTAGTACCCTAGAGACTGCAACTGATAGTTTTATTGTTCTTATTTTTCTCCTCACTTGTTGCGGACAGGCAGGTCCAGATGTGTCTATGCCTGTAACCCTGCATTCTGATCCTGGGGCACTGAGACACTGTGGAAGTGGTGGGCTTGGCCTGTTGGGACCTGAGGTCTGTTTAGTCACTTCTGCTACTTCTCTTGACTCTTAGGATACAGATTTATTTTTCTGACAACTGCTGTTACAAACAGTGCTCGCCTCATGGAAGCCATGAGTGAGGTGAAATCCTGATGTTTTCCTGACCAGTGCTGAAGTAATTCCTGATTGTGGATCCCAATGAGATAATGATGTTTGGCATCTACATTCTACGATTCCTGTCACACACACACACACACACACAGCGCGCTATATTTATTACTCAGAGCTGGGAACTTTCGAACTAATTTGGGGGGAGAGAATTCATGTCCTATCCTCCAGGACTCTCCTCTTGCTTATAAATTGTATATAGTTCATGCTGCTAAGGTATGAGGGGCGAGGTATTATTTGCTGAATCCTGTTTGAATATTATTGTAAATAAAACCTCTGTTCTCTCTCTTTTTTGTTTTTTGTTTGTTTGTTTGTTTGTTTTTGAGACAGGGTTTCTCTGTATAGCCCTGGCTGCCCTGGAACTCACTCTGTAGACCAGGCTGGTCTTGAACTCAGAAATCCACCTGCCTCTGCCTCCCAAGTACTGGAATTAAAGGTATGTGCCACCATTGCCGGGCGCCTCTGTTCTCAAATGCAACATCTTTGTAGTCCTAGACATACAATTTCTTTTTTCACACAGTGAGACTTTTCTGGGGACTTCATGTGCTTCATGACCTGGACTTTCATTGTTTACTCTGGGTTGAGGTTTGGTCTTTTGCTTTATATTGTAATGTTAAATTTTGTAACAGAAGGAGTGAGTTCTCACATTTATCAACCTTTGTTGTACAAACATTGTTCTTAATTCATAACTTTTGGTTAAATAAGAATAAAAAAAATTGGTTCAGCCAATTACTGTAAGGATTAGAGATAGGTGGGTTTTGAGTTACATGGTTGGGAGTTGCAACAAAGGAGAAAGAAAGGAGACAGAGGGAGGAGGAAGCCACTGTGAGGGAAGATGGACCATGAGCACAAGGCCAGGAGAAACCGCACGTGTCTGGGATACACCACTAGGGAGGTAGCGAGGCCAGCAGTTAGAAAAGTAGATTGGGGTGATTGCCAGTAACTGTCATAGCCAAATAAAATAACCATAGTCTGGGTCTCATTCTTCTGTAAACTAGATAGGGATAAGGTTAAAATAGTTCAACTATCCTGGGCCTACCCCGTTTTCCCTGGAGAGAGTCACTACCTGCTCCACATCAGTGTCTTCACATGTAAAGGAGGAGGAAGGCTGCAGTGGCCCACAGACACCTTTCCATTCCTTTTTTTTTTTTTTGGTTTTTCGAGACTGGGTTTCTCTGTATAGCCCTGGCTATCCTGGAACTCACTTTGTAGACCAGGCTGGCCTCGAACTCAGAAATCCGCCTGCCTCTGCCTCCCGAGTGCTGGGATTAAAGGCGTGCGCCACCACGCCCGACTTTTTTTTTTTTTTTGAAACTGAATCTTTTAAGTTGCCCTCTATTCTCCACACCCGACCACCCCATATTCACACACAAATTTAATAAATGTATTTATCATAAAAAAGAAAAGCAAATAATGAGACTCTTATAGATGGTACAGTTGACCAATACAGAAAAGCAGACAATTTTAGTTATAATTCAGTATAAACCAGATTTTGTTTTGTTTTGGGCCTATAAATGGAACCTAGTGGTTTAAAAGCACATTGCTAATCACCAGTGCTTGGGTAACAAGGATACTCCAAGTAAAGTTTGGTGCTGAAGATAGGTTAATAAGTACCTCTTTGCAAAGGAGTATTCAATAAATACACTTCTACAAATCATCTTGAAGAAGATAGTAAAAAAAAAAATTCATCTCAGCTTTATTACAAATTTTAGTCTGAGTAGCAAAATGTATGATGACTGAGGAGATACTCCCATAACAGTGTATTAGGTAACAGTAAATCATTGAGAATGGGATACAGATGCTGTGGACCAGTGGGAAGCAAAGGACACACAAATACTTTGATGTCATGTTCGAATTGTGAAGTTTTCCTGATTTACCTAAATCCTATAATGTGCAAGAAAAACAAAGCCCAGATTATCATCATTTGCTCACAGCTAAATTGGGCAAGTCAGTTTTTTCCTGTAGCCCAAACTATTTCCTGTCTCTGCCGCCTACGTTCTGGAAAAGCTACTCAAATCTTTTTCTTCAGAATAGTGATGATCATTATTAACAGATGTGTCCTAATGATTAAATGAGATAAACTTGTCCACTAAGGTACCAGGACCAAGAGCCTGGTTTGTTTGCCTTCTAAGCTTTCCTGCTAGTTCCTGCTCCTCTTGGGACATTGGAGAGTAGCAAGTAGTTGAGCTGTTCTGGCAGTCTCCCCAATATTTCTGAGGAAGCACAAAAATTTGAAACCCAACGGCGGCGACAGGGTGAGCCCGGGTGACATCATCGGGCACTCCCCCACACCCCACCCTTGAGGCGGGCATAGGTGCACGCATGCGCACACTGAGGCCCGCGCGCTCCCTGGGCAAGCGCTTCCCACGCCCTAGGCGGTCTCTGTATCCCAGGCCTAGGCAGCAGCCCTTCTCAGGAGGGGCGGGTCGAGGGCGGGGCTCCGTGAGTGGCGGACGCAGTAACCAATTGTCAGGCGGCACCGCCTCTGGCTCGGTTTGAATTCCGCGGGGTCCAACGGCTCGAGAGTGGAGACGGATTCAGGGTGAAGTCTGTGGCGTCTGGTTACCGTTCTCCGTCCCGGGCGTAGCAAGTGTAGGGTCTCGATTCTGGACGGCTTGGAGCGTCCACCATGAGGAGAAGGTGCGGGTCTCTTAGGGGAGGGACCCATTAGTGCGGGTCTGGTACCAGGTTCGACAACCTGGGTTCGCCGGTCTACTGGCGCCGATGTCTGAGGCTGGGGGTCGCTCGAAACCGGTTCCGGAGGGCATCTGTGCCCGAGGCCACTAGCGGGGCGAGCAGCGGGCGGGACAGCGCGGGGTTGACACGCTTCCTCGAGGCCGGCATGGGTTTGTCTCAGGCTCTGGCACAGCTGGCGGCCGAGCGCAGGTGCCGCCTCAGGTTCCGGCTACTCGGCCGTTTCTCCGTGTAAATGCTGAGCCTGGAATGGTGTGGGCTGCACATCTCTTAAGTATAGTCTGTAATCGCATTGCTCGGGAGGCTAGAACAAAATCGATTCGAGTTTAGCCTAGGAGACGTAGTTTAAGACTAACCTGGGCTTTACAGAGCGAGACAATTCAAAAAGCCCTGAAGTTTTTTTAACCTTAAAGTTTTAAATGTATCGTTTTTCTTCGTGTCTTACGGTACCGCGTTTTTACTTGAGTTAGGAAGACAGCTTGAG
The DNA here is from genome assembly GCA_902729485.2 of Mus minutoides. Lineage (NCBI taxonomy): Eukaryota > Metazoa > Chordata > Mammalia > Rodentia > Muridae > Mus > Mus minutoides. The sequence goes on from LR749530.1 coordinate 3,102,538, forward strand.
TCGTGCAGTAGTGGCACACGCCTTTAATCCCAGCACTTGGGAGGCAGAGGCAGGCGGATTCGAGGACAGCCAGGGCTACAGAGTGAGTTCCAGGACAGCCAGGGCTACACAGAGAAACCCTGTCTCAAAAATAAAAAAGGCTTTATTTCCTTGCAAGTTAACAAATTCAAATTATTGAATTATTTTCCGGTCGTTTTAAGATTCCTAGGCGGGGTTAGAGAGATGGTTCAGCGGCTAAAAGCACTGACTGCTCTCCCAGAGGAGGTGGGTTCAATTTCCCAGCACTCTCAAGGCAGCTCACAACTGTCCAGGTGATTTGACACCCTCACATTCAGACATACATCTAGGCAAAACACCGACGCACATATAAAGATAAATAAAAAGAATACTCTATTAAAAAGAAAATTCCCGGGCCTTGCTTGGGAGTGCCCGATTGGAAATCCGATCAGAACTGACTTTGTGTAAAAGCTGAATGCCCGTTTTCGAATTTATAAAATAATTTTCTGCAACGAGTGGTGACAAGGCTTTGTAATTTTTAAGAATCTTGGTTTTATGATTATAGATTTTGATCATATTTTTTTACTTGACCTCAAGAGTCTGGGAATAGAATGAAAAGAAGAAATAGTATTGTGAAAAGAAATTGAGTACAAGGTTCCTTAGCAGATATTCCCCTCTGAATTACGTCATTCATTAAGCTTTTCTGGGATTAATGGTGCATTATGAAGACTAGTAAAATCCTAACTTACACTGAATAGAAATTTGTATTCAAAATATATTTGGATATGATTGCCCTCACCTGTAATCTACAGATCTCAGGAGTCCAAGGCAGGAGAGTTCTAGGCATCTGCAATATAAAGAGATCCTATTTCAAAATAGGAAAGCCAGACAGCTGGGTGAGGGGGCACATCTATACCCCCACTATCTTGGGAGGTAGAGGTAGGAGGTTCAAGGCCAGAGCAGCTTATAAGAGACCCCTCCCCCCAAAAATAAATAAGTCTTCCAGTATGGCTTGTTCAAGTATCTTCTGCTTTTTAAAAACCTTCTGAGACAGTCTTGCTGAGATTGCAGGAAGGCCACACCAACCCCTTGTCTTGGGTTCAGTTGGATTTGAGATCCTGGAATTTATGTCTCGATGTTGTATTTTTTAAGAATTTCTTTTATTTATTTATTTATTTGGGTAGGGTGCTTTTAAAACAGGGTCTGTACACAGCTCTGGCTGCCCTGGAACTCCCTGTGTAGGCCGGGCTAAGAATTTCTTTTATTTATTTATTTATTTATTTATTTATTTATTTATTTATTTGGGTAGTGTCTGTACACAGCTCTGGCTGCCCTGGAACTCCCTGTGTAGGCCGGCTGGTCTCAACCCCAGAGGTGCAGCTGCCTTCTGAGTGCTTCTGAGGGTGGGGGTTAAAGGTGTCACCACCATATGTGGTCCCTTTTTGGAGGGCTGGGATAGGGGCAGCACTAAACCCCTGAACTATTATAAGCCAGCCCAATTAATTGTGGTCCTTTATGAGAAAAAGAATTAAATTCAAGTCTTCTGGGAGAACAACCAATTCTCTTAACTTCTGAGCCATCTCCTCTCCACCTCCATCCTCTTCATTTGTCCCTCATTCACAGTTGTTGTTCAGACAGGAAGGACAGGGCATGGTGGCACGTACCTCTAACCCCTGTACAAGTGGCTCTCTGAGTTCCAGGCCAGCCAGAGCCACATTGGTGAGCTCCTGTCTCAAAAATAAACCAGCAAAGTGAAAGGACTGCCTCTGATTCCCTGTGCTCCTCACTTTCAGATGCTATTTAGGGGTGGGGTGGGGTGTGCCGTGGGGAAAGAATTTGAGCACACATCTCTCCAAATGAAATCTTTAAATGGCTGATTGTTCAGCATTAATCATGGAAATGTAAGTCAGAATCACAGATACTACTTCATAGCTACCAGGAGGGCCACAATGACAGTAAACAGCCAGGCATCTGTGGCAGGCACCTTTAAATCCCAGAGAGGCAGAGGCAGGTGGATCTCAGAGTTCCAGATCATCTGATCTACAGAGCAAATTCCAGAGCAGTCAGGGCTACACAGAGGGGGAAATGAAAGAACAAATTGGGGAGGAACATAACCGCATATACTGCTTGTGGAATAAAGATGATGGAGTGACATTGGTGTACCGTCTGTTACCATACAACCCCACAATCCCACTGCTAGGATTTATCCAAGACAAGTGAAAGGATGGGCACTCTGTACCTGAATTTTGTATATTATTAAGAAAGGGTTCCATGTAGGCTAGGCTGGCCTCCGACTCACTAAACAGTCAAGATTTCACTTGTAATTACATGTATGTTAATGTGTGGTTCAGTCACCAATGGAAGTCAGAAGTACTCCATTCCATGGCAGTTACAGATGATTGTGATATAGGTGCTGCAAACTGAACTCCAACCCTCTGGAAGAGGAGTATGCACTGGGTTGTTGTTGTTGTTTTTTTTTTTGCTTGTTTTTTTCTAGACAGGTGTGTGTGTGTGTGTGTGTGTGTGTGTGTGTGTGTGTGTGTGTGTGTGTGAGAGAGAGAGACAGTCTCTTTGTGTCCCCATATCCGTCTCTGGCTGTCCTTGAACTGGCTCTGTGGCCTTGAATTTACAGAGCTCAGACTGCCTCTGCCTCTAGAATGCTTGGGATTAAAGGTGTGTGCCAACACACCCAGCTCTGAATTTAATTCTCTTATTTATTTATTTATTTATTTATACATACATGATTTATTTATTTATTTATTTAATGTATATGAGTGTGCCATTGCCCTCTTCAGGCACACCAGAAGAGGGCATCAGACTCCATTGCAGATGGTTGTGAGCAACCATGGGAATTGAACCCAGGCCCTCTGGAAGAATAGTCAGTGCTCTTTTTTCTTTTTTTTTTTTTTTTTTAATTTATTTTTTATTTTTTTATTTTTTGAGACAGGGTTTCTCTGTATAGCCCTGGCTGTCCTGGAACTCACTTTGTAGACCAGGCTGGCCTCGAACTCAGAAATCCACCTGCCTCTGCCTCCCAAGTGCTGGGATTAAAGGCGTGCGCCACCATCGCCCTGCTCAGTCAGTGCTCTTAACCACTGAGCCATCTCTCCAGCCTAAAATTAATTCTTAACACCCACATGTCAGCTCAAAGCATTTTAGTGCAAGTTCCAAGGGATTTACTGTCCTCTTCTGACCTCCTTAGGTACCAGGCAAACACATACATGGTGCACAGACATACATGCAGCTTAAACACATAACAAAATATGTGATGACTGTGAGTGAAATTTTTCTAGTTTCCCAGATGACACTGATGCACATAAAGGAGCCCTAGTTTGTAGAAGTGCCCAGTGTCACCCAGAATGTGACTGGCACAGGAGACATTCTCCAAGGAATAGACACAGGAAGCTCTGTTGGCTGCACACTGGGGGGACTGATGGGTTGGAGGATAAGGTAATTGAACTGTTTTCCTGAGGAGAGTATGAAATCTTTGGGAGAAGTGGGCATTTTTCTTGGGGGCTTGGTCAGTTTTGTGTTTTGTTTTTTAAAAAATAGAAATCGAGCTGTCATGGAATTGACTAGTAAGGACCTTTAAGACTGTAAAAAGAAAAATTAAGTTATATTAATTGCCTTAATTATCTGTTAACATTTCTAAAGTGATACAGTACAGTCATTTCTAAAATGGAGTGTAGTACAATCTTAACCTTCCCTCAAAGCTGTTGGGTTAGTGTACCAGTAAAAAGTTTTAAGCACTAGATTATATCTGGGTGCTAATACTTTCCACCTTGTATAGTCAACTGTTGTGCAAAAACTTTCCTAGCACAGGCAACCAACTGGGATTTTATGACTAGACAGAACTGTTTGCCTGTGACTATACTAACCTAAGGTTTATTTGTGGCCATGGAAGAGCTTTTGAGGAGCTAATAGAGGTCTATACTGCTGTTTCTTTTTTTTCTTTCTTTTTAAATAGATTTACTTTATTATTATTTATTTTATGTATGTGAGTACACTATAGCTGTACAGATGGTTGTGAGCTTTCATGTGGTTGTTGGGAATTGACTTTTTTTTTTTTAAGATTTATTTTATTTATTATATGCAAATACACTGTAGCTGTCTTCAGACACTCCAGAAGAGGGCGCCAGATCTCATTACAGATGGTTGTGAGCCACCATGTGGATGCTGGGATTTGAACTTATCACCTTCAGAAGAGCAGTCGGGTGCTCTTACCCGCTGAGCCATCTCACCAGCCCCGGGAATTGACTTTTTAGGACCCCACTCACTCAATACCTGTTCGCTCCGGCCCGAAGATTGATTGATTGATTGATTGATTGATTTTTTTTTTTTTTTAAAGATTTATTTTATTATATGTAAGTACACTGTAGCTGTCCTCAGACACTCCAGAAGAAGGAGCCAGATCTTGTTACGGATGGTTGTGAGCCACCATGTGGTTGCTGGGATTTGAACTTATCACCTTCGGAAGAGCAGTCGGGTGCTCTTACCCGCTGAGCCATTTCACCAGCCCGATTTTGTTTTTTTTTTTCGAGACAGGGTTTCTCTGTGTAGCTCTGGCTGTCCTGGAACTCACTTTGTAGACCAGGATGGCCTTGAACTCAGAAATCCGCCTGCCTCTGCCTCCCAAGTGCTAGGATTAAAGGCGTGCGCCACCATGCCTGGCTGAAGATTTATTTATTATAAATAAGTACACTGTTGCTGTCCTCAGACACACCAGAAAAGCTAGTCAGATCTCATTAGGAGTGGTTGTGAGTCACCATGTGGTTGCCGGGATTTGAATTCAGGACATTTGACCAGAGCAGTCAGTGCTCTTAACCTCAGAGCTGTCTTGTCAGACCTAGACTGTTGTTTCTTTCTTTTTTTTTTTTTTTTTTTTTTTTTTTGGTTTTTTTGAGACAGGGCTTCTCTGTCTAGCCCTGGCTGTCCTGGAGCTCACTTTGTAGACCAGGCTGGCCTTGAACTCAGAAATCTACTTGCCTCTGCCTCCCAAGTGCTGGGATTAAAGGCGTGCGCCACCACGCCCAGCTTAGACTGTTGTTTCTTAAAATCACTGAATCCTCTGAAACACACCAGTAACCAAAGTGCCTCCAGCCCCACTATTTGTGGGTTACTGCAGCAGGTTAAATGGCTTCTTCCAAGGCCCATGTTAAAGGAGGCCTAGATTATCTATCCAAGCTCCGGTTTTCTAGCGCCAAAATAGTCTGTTTCCTTTCTTGGTGTATCTAAGAAGTCTGTTCTTTAAATGTTATATAAAGGGGATTAATTCTTTTTGTTTTCTTTTTGAGACAGGGTTTCTCTGTGTAGCCCTGGCTATCCTGGAATTTGTTCTGGAGACTAGGTTGGCCTCAAATTCAGAGATCCGATTGCCTCTGCACCCCTAATGCAGGGATTTAAGGCATGCGCCACTAATGCCTGGCAAAGATAAAATACTGCTGAGGTTGGTGGCCCAGGTGGAAGGAGAACCAAGGGGCCAAGGTTCAAGGTCATCTTGTCCCAGGTGAATCTCGTGGATAGGGATCCAACTCAGGTTGTTAGTCTTGACATGTTGAGCCATTTTGCCAGCCTAGCATGTTTTGAGCTTTAGCAATGTTGTATGTAATTTGTTCCTTTGCATTGTTGGAATGTATTGATCCATTCTGTTGACATACAAGCTATCTCCACTTCCCACGCTATGACTAAGTGCTGCTTCTTTCTATCAACACTCAGTCTTTCTTGGTTTCATTTTTGGTTGCTCACGACAGGATTTCTCTGTGTAGCCCTGGCTGTCCTGGACTGACTTTGTACACCAGGCTGCCCTCGACCTCACAGAGATCTGCCTGCCTCTGCCTCCTGAGCGCTGGGTTAAAGGTGTGCACCACCACCGCTTGGCTTGTGGAGTACATTTGGAATCCCAGCACTCTGGAGGCTGAAGCCAAAGGTTCTTAGACTTAAGGCTCGGCCTCTCAAGTGTAGGCTTTAAGGGCGCAAGCCACTGCCAGTCGTCTTCAGGATCTTCTTACCAGCAAGCTCTTATGTTAGCTTATTTCACTGGTATTTTGTCTGGTTTTCCTTTTGTAGCAGCATTTGTAATTCAGTCTTAGAGTCATTGATCAAAGTCATTGGTGTTAGGTAAATGGAATAACTGTGCTAGTGTGGCATTTGGGAGGCAGAGAATGGCTAAGCATTGCTTAAACTAGTGTGCCTCTCTCAAGGCCACTGGGAAACGCCTCGGGTTAGTTCCTAAAATCAGGCAGTGATGAGGCTGTGATGCTGGCTCTTGCAAGTGAAATGGCTTTCTATTGATTTTTCAGTGAGGTGCTAGCAGACGAGTCCATCACGTGCCTCCAGAAAGCTCTAACTCACCTTCGGGAAATATGGGAACAAATTGGGATTCCAGAGGAGCAGAGACTCCAAAGAACCGAGGTTGTAAAGAAGCATATAAAGGTGAGTCGGTTCCTGCTGGTCTCTCTGCAGTGAGGACAGTAGGGATGCTATTTGAGATAAAAAGACAGAGTGATATTTGGTGGTATTTGGGGGTGGGGTGGGGGGCTTCGTAGGTAATGGCGCCACTGCAACTCCATGGTGTAAGGCTAAAGACCTGAGCTCAATTGCCAGTACCCTATATGATATAAGGGGATTGACACACAGTCTTCCTGTGGCATTACATCATGAACACACATAACAACTAAATGTTAAGAGGAAATAATATCTAGTCATTTATACTAAGATATCACAGGCTGTTCCTGATTTTATTTAAAGCCCTTTCTGTAAAATTTGATATTATGAGGGTGTTGATATTAAGGCTAGTTAGTTTTGTGGGTTTTCTGACATGTTTTTGTTGTTGTTTTGTTTTATTCCCATTGACTCCAAAGTTTTACCAAGTGTCTTCTCACTTGTAGGATCTTCTGGATAGAATGATTGCTGAAGAGGAGAGCCTGCGGGAGAGACTTCTCAAAAGCATATCCATTTGTCAGAAGGAGCTGGGTACCCTGTGCACTGAGTTACAAGTGAAGCCATTTCAGGTATGTGGTAGACCATAGTGCTTGGGAGATTGGTTTTAACTTAGGACTGCAAAACCAAAGCTTTCTTGTAGGAGTAGGGCTAGACTAGAGACGTTGAAGTGAAGCAGCTAACAGGGTATCAAAAACTCCTTGATGTATTTCTGTTTTATAGAGCATGATAATGTTTTTAAATTAACTTTGAGGAAAATGGAAGCACAGATGTTTGTGAGAAAGAAAGGGATAGGGGAACATGGAAGAAATGGATTAATGGGTAAAGTCCTTCCCTCACAGCCATGAGAACCTGAATGCAATCCTCATATCTGCAAAAAAGCCAGGTATGGCAGCATATGCTTATAACCTCAGTGCTGGGGAGTCAGAGCAAGGTTTATCTCTGGGGCTTACTGGCTAGCCAGCCTAGCCAAATGCATAAGCTTCAAACCAATAAAAGACCTTGTCTCCAAAAAGAAAACAAAAACAAAAAACAAGGCAGAGGGGCTGGAGAAATGGTTCAGCAGGTAGGAACATTTGGCTGGATTCAGTTCCCAGCACATGTGGTTTCTTACAGCTGTGCTGAACTCCAGTTCCAGGGGGTCCAGCACCCTCTTCTGGCCTCCGTGGGTATCGGGCTCACATGTAGACTTGTGCAGGACAAAAGCTAATAATCTTATAAATAAATCTTTTTAACAAAGCAACGTGGACAGTGTCTAGTGACTGGACACCCAAAGTGACATCCATTTGTTGATAAACAGGTGAACGCTCCCATCCATTGGACGGGGTGACAGGGAACAGAGGAGGCAAGGGCACCTAGTGATAACCAAGGAAGGGAGGCCAGCCAAGCCCAACCCTTTGCTCTTTTCATACTCAAAAGCTGCAAACCCCTGAACCAACCAGAATAGTGACCTCTGAAAAGCTGGGACACAGAGGGAGCTTTGAAAGGTGGTGACGACTGGTTCCCATGTCCTGGTTCCTGTTACAGGACTGCGTCTGTAGATGGAGCAAGCCTGGCAGGCAGTCAGACTGCCTTTAAGGGTGAGGATGAGTCATCTCTGGCACACAAGAGCATTCAAGCAGATCATGACATTAGAGCCATTTCTTGAAATTATCATAAATGGCATTGATTTACTACATACAGTTTCTCTTCAGTCCTTTTGTTTTTAAATTTCAATTTTAAATTTTGTTTTAAATTGTCAAAACAGGTACATGAGAAGTTGGGTGTATACTGGTACATCTATCTTCCTTAAATATATGGCAGGAATTTTGTTTTTTTTTTTGGTTTTGTTTTTGTTTTTTTTGGTTTCTCTGTCTAGCCCTGGCTGTCCTGGAACTCACTTTGTAGACCAGGCTGGCCTCGAACTCAGAAATCCCGCCTGCCTCTGCCTCCCGAGTGCTGGGATTAAAGGCATGTGCCACCACGCCTAGCTATATGGCAGTTTTTTTTTTTTTTTTTTTTTTTTTTTTTTTTTTTTTTTTTTGGTTTTTTTCGAGACAGGGTTTCTCTATATAGCCCTGGCTGTCCTGGAACTCACTTTGTAGACCAGGCTGGCCTCGAACTCAGAAATCCGCCTGCCTCTGCCTCCCGAGTGCTGGGATTAAAGGCGTGCGCCACCACGCCCGGCTTATATGGCAGTTTTTAACAATGCTAAATGAAACTGTATTTGTAGGACATACAATTACTATTCACCCTTGTTTATCCACTGCAATAGAGAAAAATCTACTAAGTTGATATTGGTAAGTGCTACTCATAGGATTATTAATGTAAGTATTTCAGTTAATAAGATCTAGATAAACCATACTCTAGCTAATGAAAATAAGCTCTTTCTGGTCCTTATAACCTCTTACAAAAGATCCCAGGTACAGTCAGGTTCCTAGATCCAGGCAACGGAGTAGACTGGAGTGGGTGGGAGCATAAAGGAGGACCTTCTGCCAAATGAACAGTTGAGTTTTGCAAGAAGAAATGAGCTCCTGAGGTCAGTGACTGTGAGGAGGGCACAGCAGTGTTTGCAATTGCTTCTTCACTTAGGCCACATCCAAAAGAAGCCACCATACATTTTTTTAAATTGTACAACTAAAATTGTAGTTTATACTTGGTTGCTGTACAAATCATGCACAAAACACATTAGCCTAGAGTTGGCACCATCATACACAAATACTTAACTTGTGGATTAATACAAAATTGTGATCTAAACCACTGTGGATGTAGTTCAGCAGTAGGAGGTTTTACCAGCATACATGATGTCCTAGATTTAATCTCTGGTATTGGAAAAAAGAAAAGAAAGATCATCAAGATGGGTCAGTAGATAATCATGTCAAAGTCTGATGGCCTGAGTTCAGTCCCCAGAACCCACAAAAGGATGAGAAGAGTCAACTGCACAATGCTATCCTGTTTCTGTCATATGCATGTCATGACAACCTCTCCCCTACACACAATAGTAATAAGTTGATAAAACTATTTGAGTTTAAAGAAATTGTAAAGTTCTTAAAACCTGAGAACTATGAGAGCATCAGATTTTTTGATTGGTTTGGCTTTTTTGAGACAGGGTTTCCTTGTATATACAGCCCTAGATGTCCTGAACTCACTCTGTAGACCAGGCTGGCCTCGAACTCAGATCCACCTGCCTCTGCCTCTCAAGTGCTGGACTATAAGTGTGCACAGGACAGATGACATCTTACAGGAATTGTTTCTTTCCTTTTACCCTGTGGGCTCTGAGGATCAGACTCAGATTGTCAGTCTTGACAGCAAGCCTTTACCCTCCAAGCCATCCTGACAGCCTGCTCTCGGGTGTGAACTGTGTAGATGTCAATGCTGTGTTATACTGTCAAAAGGTAGCATACACATGATTTTGCTTGGTGTGATAGTGCAGGCCTATAAACTCAGCATGTGGAAACTTGAGGCAGGAAGATACCAAACTCAAGGTCAGTGAGATTATCTCAGAAAAGAAAAAGTATGGTGTAGTTTGTGTAATGTAAGTACTGTACTGAAAGTGAAAAATGGGTTGAGTTAGTACTTGAAATATAGATTGTGCTGAGAGTATATTGCCTTTGTCCCATTGTAAAGATGAAAAGTCATGGAATAAATCTATGGCTAAGTTGAAGACCACTGCATTGTACACTTACAACCTGTAAAGATGCTATGTATGTAGGGTGATAATTGGTTATTTTACTATAGTTTAAAAAAATGGAAAGGGAGTTGGGCATAGGACCCATGCTAGTAACCTCAGCGCCTGAGAAAAGGAGGATCAGGACTTAGAGGCCTTTCTTGGCCACATAGTGCAACTCAAGAGAGAAGAACAGCCTCACCCAGCTAGGAACCCTAGGTGACCCCCTTCCAAGGTCAAGACCAGGCTGGCCTTGACCTCTCAAGAGCAAAGATTAAAGGTGTGCCCAGCTTGGAGTGCTTTGTTTGTGAGTTTAATCATTTGTCATTCATGGTTTCTCCCAGTGTGCTTCATAAGTAAAATCATATTTCATACAGGAAGAAAAAGATATAACCATCTTGCAACTAGAAAAAGATTTGCGCACTCAAGTAGAATTGATGAGAAAACAGAAAAAGGAGAGAAAGCAGGAACTGAAGCTACTTCAGGAACAAGAGCAAGATCTCCGTGACATCCTCTGTATGCCTCCTTGTGATGTGGACAGCACCTCTGTCCCCACCATAGAAGAGCTGAACCTATTGCGACAGCGTGTGGCAACTCTGAGGGAGACAAAGGCATGCCGCCTGCGTTTGTTCATTCTACCCTGAAACATCATTGACATTTAGGTGTCTTGAATTTGTTTCTCTTTTTCTTTTCTTTTTTTTTTTAAAGGATTTGAGGCATAAAGAATTTGTCAACATTAAGAAACAAATCATATTGTGTATGGAAGAATTAGAACACACTCCAGATACAAGCTTTGAAAGAGATGTGGTGTGTGAAGATGAAAGTGCTTTTTGTTTATCACTGGAGAATATTGCAACGTTACAGAAGTTGCTAAAGCAGGTAATGTCTGCTCGAATTATGGTGTAGCATCTCAGTAATATTCATCAATTAAAAAAACCTGACAGCTTTCTCTTTAGTCTGATATAAGGGGCCAATGTGGGTTAAGAGAATAAGTGAACACAAAGAATGGTGTGTGTGTGTGTGTGTGTGTGTGTGTGTGTGTGTGTGAGAGAGAGAGAGAGAGAACATGAGAGAGACATGTGTCAAAGGTCAACTGCAAGTGTCACTACTAGAGCTGTACACCTTGTTGAGACAAGTTCTCAATTGGACTAGTGCTCACTAGGCTAGGCTTGTCATCTGGGGAGCCTTACAGGTCTGTCTCACTTCTCAAGGGCTAAGATTACAAGCATGGCCTACTAGGCATGCACACACTCAGTTTTTACCCATGTTCTGGCAAGCCCTTACTGACTCTGCTATCTCCCTCATGCCTATTTTCCCTTTTTTAGTGGTAGAGATTAAATTCAAACCTTGCAGTCTCATGAATCCTAGACAAATGTATCACTGAGCCCTATCCACAGTGCTGGCCTTATTTTTTATTTATTTATTTAGAGTCCAAGCTATCTATTGTGTGAATAAGAAATATAATATTCTTAGAATATAAAGTTAAAATTTCAGTTGAAATTGTATTAGCCATTTGAATTAACCTAATGTTTAATAATAATTCAAAGTTTGAACACATGCCTTTAAACCTAGCACTCAGTAGGCAGAGGCAGGTGAGTCTCTGAATTCCAAGCCAGCCAGGGCTATGTAACGAGATCATGTCTTAAAACACAACATTGGGGCTGGTGAGATGGCTCAGCGGGTAAGAGCACCCGACTGCTCTTCCTAAGGTGATAAGTTCAAATCCCAGCATCCACATGGTGGCTCACAACCATCCGTAACGAGATCTAGCGCCCTCTTCTGTAGTGTCTGAAGACAGCTACAGTGTACTTACATATAATAAATAAAAAATAAATCTTAAAAAAAAAAAAAAAAAAAAAAAAAAAAAAAAAAAAAAAAAAAAAAAAAAAAAAACACAACAACATTGCTGGGCGTGGTGGCGCACGCCTTTAATACCAGCACTTGGGAGGCAGAGGCAGTCGGATTTCTGAGTTCGAGGCCAGCCTGGTCTACAAAGTGAGTTCCAGGACAGCCAGGGCTATACAGAGAAACCCTGTCTCAAAAAACAAAACAAACAAAAAAATCACCATCAAAGCAAGTCAAACTTTGAATCCTGCTCTAGGTTTGATATCCTGTGGCAATGATAGCCTTATAGCATATGTTTAGATGGCATGACAACATATCTCTTAGCATTGAATGTAAAGTATGATAGCACATACCTAAACATCCAGCATTCAGGAACCTGAGTCAAAGTGGAAGCCAGCCTGTGCTACATAGAAAAGATATGAATATGAATATGTAAGAATCTCATAAAAGTGCTTTCTGGAGTTGGGCGTGGTGGCACACGCCTTTATCCCAGCACTTGGGAGGCAGAGGCAGGCGGATTTTTGAGTTCGAGGCCGGCCTGGTCTACGGAGTGAGTTCCAGCATAGCCAAGGCTACACAGAGAAACCCTGTCTCAAAAAACAAAAACAAAAACAAAAAAGTGCTTTCTCTTCTCATGGGTCCAGACATTCCTCTGAGATACTTGGACTGCCTTAGCTGTTTTGGTATAACTACTTACTGCCTTCCCCTGTCACAGCTGGAAATGAAAAAGTCACAGAACGAAGCAGAATGTGAGGGGCTCCGCACTCAAATCCGAGAGCTCTGGGATAGGTTACAGATACCTGAAGAAGAGAGAGAGCCTGTGGAGGCAATTATGACTGGGTCAAAAACCAAAATCAGGAATGCGGTAAGAAAAGCAGTGCATGCTGGGTAAATAGTGCTCGCTGAACATTTCTGGGTCTAGTCTAATGTCCTTACTGGCTAATCTCTTGGGCCAGCAAAGACATGTTCTATTTTGGCACATTTTCTAAATTTCTGGCTCTTACGATGTTATAAAGCATGTTGTTGATTTACCTCTTATAGGTTCATGCTGTAATTTTATTTAAGAATGGATAGACAAACAAGGTAATAGATAGAAGTATAGGGGTGTGTGTGTGTGTATATATATATATATATATATATATATATATATATATATATATATATAAAATATATAAAACCTTTGTCTTCTTTCAGTTGAAATTAGAAGTGGATCGGTTAGAAGAACTGAAAATGCAAAACATAAAGCAAGTTATTGAGACCATTCGAGTGGAGCTGGCGCAGTTCTGGGACCAGTGTTTTTATAGCCAGGAACAGAGGCAGGCTTTTGCCCCTTACTATTCTGGTGAGTACAGAGGTGATGGTCTTCATGTGGCTGCTGCCCTCACAAGTCCTTTCCAAGCTGAGACACTTACCAGGAAGTTCTTATTTCCACTTGTGAATAGATACAGCCCAGCCTTAAAAATATTACCTCACTTATTTTTTGATCCATAAGGAAAGGACACTAAAGCACAGGTTTTGAGTAGGAAGAGAGAGAATTGTAACAGCTAAATGCCTGAGTCTTTGAGGAGTCTTTCAGGGAGTCCAGAGAGGAGTTCCAAGCTGTCTTAAGCTGATCAGAGAGTGGAGGTGTCCTAACCAAACAGCTCTCTAGATATTTTATGTAGCCCAGTTTCCTACCAGCTGGGCCTGGCATAAAACAGAATAAAGAGACAACACATTTTGGAGAATGTTCATCATTTTAGACTGCATATTTGTCTATCCTATCTACTGTGACAAACCTGGCTTTTAATTTCTTTTTGTTTTAAGATTTTGTATATTCCTGTCATTTATTATAGGGGAGAAAACTTTCCACACTGGAGAGTTAGTTACTTGGAATACCAAACACTAGAGCAATGGTCCTCACTTCTTAATGTTGTGACGACCCTTTAATGCAGTTCTGCATGTTGTAGTGACCCCAGCCATACAATTACTTTGTTGCTACTTTATAAAACCTGTAATTTTGTTAAGAATCATAATGTAAATATTTAATATGCAGATTATGTGTGTGATATGTGATTCTGGTGAAAATGGTCACTCAACCCCAAAAGGGTCATGACCCAGAGGTTGAGAACTGCTAGAGAGAGGATTTAACAAAAACAACTAGTAAACATGTCTGTTCCAGAGGACTACACAGAAAACCTGCTCCATCTTCATGATGCTGAGATTATACGGTTAAGAAACTACTATGACGTTCACAAGGAGCTGTTCCAAGGCGTCCAGAAGTGGGAAGAGAGCTGGAAACTTTTCCTAGAGTTTGAGGTAATATCCCTGTTTTATCTGTGTTTCTCTGGAAAGAAACATCATGAAAGCATGCCAAGTGTGTTTGCCTATATCTGTGATGCCAGCATGTGCAAGTTGTGGGATTGTCATGAGTTCTAGCCTAGCCTCAGCCAAAAACATTACAAATAGAGAAGTAAGACTCTGAGGTGAGAAAAACTGAGGCTTACAGGTAGGCCTCTGGTAATCCCTGCTTCTGGTTGAAAGCAGAGAGCAGTCATGAACAGGTCTAAGACGGGTTCTCTGGTTGACACCCTCATTTAAGAGAGGGAATAGAAGGGATTAGTGCCCCCTGCAGTTATTTTTTGTTTAATAAGCTATACCAATCTAGCAATTTGTCAGCAATGCCTACTGATTACCTGCCCCTAGTTTTGAGTAGTACACCTAATTTATAATGTTATGTGCTCATTGCTATGGATACATTAGAAAATAACAAAAACCGGGCAGTGGTGGCACACACCTTTAATCCCAGCACTTGGGAGGCAGAGGCAGGTGGATTTCTGAGTTTGAGGCCAGCCTAGTCTACAGAGTAAGTTCCAGGACAGCCAGAGCTATATAGAGAAACCCTGTCTCGAAAAACAGAAAATAACAAAAATGAAAAATTGAAAAGAATGACAAACTTTTTTTTTTTTTTTTTTTTTTTTTTTTGTGGTACTAAGAATTGAAATCGGGTTCTTCTGTGTGTTTTGTCATTCAGCTCCATCCCCAGCCCAGCATTTTGCATTTTCTGGCTGTGCTGGGGATTTAACCCAGGCCTGCACATGTGCTATGTATAAATGGAGAGAAGCTATAGGCAAGCAAAGACACTACACTGGTGCAGTGGTGGTGCACTTTACTCACAGCGCTTGGGAGGCAGAGGAAGAAGCCAGCCTGGTCTGTAGGACAGCCAGGGCTGCACAAAGAAACCCTATCTCTAAAAACAAAGAAATCCTCTTCACTCATGATCCTGTAAGCAACCCTAGTTAACAGCTCATTGCCGGGCTGGCGAGATGGCTCAGTGGGTAAGAGCACTGACTGCTCTTCCAAAGGTCCTGAGTTCAAATCCCAGCAACCACATGGTGGCTCACAACCATCTGTAATGCCCTCTTCTGATGTGCTGAAGACAGCTACAGTGCACTTATTTAAAATAATAAATAAATCTTTGGGCCTGAGCGAGCAGAGTTGACTGGAGTGAGCAGAGGTCCTAAATTCAATTCCCTCACAACAAACTGTACAGCTACAGTGTATTCATATATACATTAAATAAATAAATCTTTTTTAAAAAGCTCATTGGGTCACCTCCTCCACAAAAGCACAAGTAGAAAGGCGAGAGTTGGCAAAAGGAAGGACATCGGCAGGAAGGCAGGAAGAGAGTGACAGGAGGGTGGGTGTGAGCAAGTACATCATGCACGTGCATGAGAGTGTGAGACATGCATGAGAGTGTGAGATGCTCGTGTGAGAACTAATGTGTGCTAATGTGGATAGTTTTATTGTTTTTAAGGAAATGCTAGTTTTCTGAACCTTATATGTGGCAGGGAGTGCCTGTAGCATAGAAAATTACTGTTTCTAACTTTATTACAGTTATCTGGTGAGGAGGAGTCTTGCCAGAAGTGATCGGTGTCTATAGTATGTTTTTTTTTGGTTTTGATGTTTTATGTGGTATATGTGTTCATGCGTGTGGGTGCACATGTGTACATATCAAGACAGAGGTTAGTATCAGCTCTCTCCAATTACTCTCCACCTTTTTCTTTTAAAACAAGGTTTCTGGCTGTCCTGGAACTTACTGTGTAGACCAGGTTGGCCTCAAATTCAGAGAACTGCCTGCCTCTGCCTCCAAGTGCTGGCTCCTCCTACCTTATCTCTTGAAATCTCTCGATTAAGTTGGAGCTCATGCATGAGTCAGGCTGGCTGGATCGAGCCTTAGGATACTATTGCCCTACAGCCCCAACCCAAGCATGGGGTTACAGACAAGCCTGGCCCGGGCAGCTCTGACTGATGTGAGTGATGTAGCTCTGACCTGAACTCCAGCCTTATGCAGCAGGCACTTTCCTGAGTCATCTCCCCGTCCTGCGAGGCTTTGCTCTAATAAGTGTATTTTTCACAGAGAAAAGCTTCAGATCCAAGTCGCTTTACAAACCGAGGGGGAAATCTTTTAAAAGAAGAAAAGGAACGAGCAAAGCTCCAGAAAACACTTCCTAAGGTAATTCTGGTTGTAAGATAACCTATTCTTTGTGCTTTCTAAACACAGGAAGGACAGTATATATTGGGCCTTATAGTGTAGCAACTGAGTATCAGTTTGCTCTGCCACAACAAGTACCAGGGATTAGTTGACTTAAGACCACAGAAATTTATGTTTTAACGAACTCAAGGTGTCTTTAATAGGGCTAAATCTCCCTCTCTCTCTCTCTCTCTCTCTCTCTTCAGACACAGACTAGAAGAGTGCATCAGATCCCATTACAGATGGTTGTGAGCAACCATGTGGTTGCTGGGAATTGAATTCAGGACCTGTGGCGGAGAAGTCAGTGCTCTTAATCACTGAGCCATCTCTCCAGCCCAGGTTAGGGCTCTTAATGAGTCTGTTTGGCTTAGAGATGGCCATCCTCTGTCCCTGTGTCTTCATGTGGTCTTCTCTGGGTCTCTATCCTAATTACTGCCAATCCTATTAGATTAGGGCCTACCCTAATGACCTATTTGAAATGGCTGTCTCTAGATAATAGCAGTGAAGTGTAGGTCCTGTTGAGACGTCACAGTGAGTGAGGCTAACTGCTGCGCCTGCCTAGGCAGGCTTTTAGGAAAGTACCGTGCACTTTGCTGTTGTCCTCTACTTTGTAGTAGTATTAAATGGCTTGTACTGATTTCTGCCAGATCCTAGTCCATGGCATCTCATTTAATCACATCGTTGCCCAATATTCCTCTAAGTTAATATTTCCATGTGTAGAGATGAGGGGACTGAGTTCAACTTACCCACCTTTCTGGGTAGTTAAGAGAGGTTGATTCATCCGGGGTGGTGGTGCACACCTTTAATCCCAGCACTTGGGAGGCAGGGGCAGGCCGATCTCTGAGTTCGAGGCCAGCCTGTTCTACAGAGTGAATTCCAGGACAGCCAAGGCTACACAGAAAAACCCTGTCTCGAACCCCCCCCCCAAAAGAGAGAGAGAGAGAGAGAGAGAGAGGTTGATTCTCTATTGAAATCCTGATAGTGTGGGTTCATAATTCTCTTTATGAATTACCCAATGCTGTTTCCAACTTTAGTCATCAAGACCTCCCTTTTTTTAGACTGGGTTTTGCCTTCCCCCTTCAGTATGTGTCTAAATGAACTCCCTAGTCTTTGATTTCCATTTGCTCCAACCTGTAAGCCTGTGGATCCAGCTATCAGAAGGCTGATGACACTCTGGGACGGAGTCTTTCTTAGGGATAATTATTTCATGGGAGATTGATGCCAATGTTGTTTGAAGTAAATAACGTGTCCTTGTTTGGGGACCAGCTGGAAGAGGAGTTGAGAGTACAGATTGAACAATGGGAACAGGAGCACTCAACAGCGTTTGTGGTGAATGGGCAGAAATTCATGGAGTATGTTACAGAGCAGTGGGAATTCCATCGGTTGGAGAAAGAGCGAGCCAAACAGGAGAGGGTAAGTGTGCACAAAGACTAAGAAAAGAGGGTGGCAGTTAGTGGTGCTGCAGCTCTGCCGAGATCACCTTCTACCTCAGGCTGCAGAGGTGTTTATCTGCGTCTCTGGTCCTGCTGTCTTAATGGGGCTGTCATTGTTTTATACAGCAACTAAAGAACAAGAGACAGACAGAGGCAGAGATGCTATATGGCAGTGCTCCCCGGACACCTAGCAAAAAACCAGGACAGACTCCCAACAAGTCTGGCAAAGTACGCAAGGTAAACCTATCTTCCTGCTGTTGCTTTTGACAAGGGAGTAGGAAAGCTTTGCTTGTTCTTGCCCTCTGTCCTGCTATGCCGAGTCTGAGAGTAAATGGGAAACACTTGAATGCTGGGTAGCAGCTCATAGTGAGAGGCAGAATAGCCAACGCTGCCAGTTTCCAAGACACTGCATTAAATGCCCAGCGGCTACTAAAAGCAACATTCATATAGTAATAGTTTTCAGAAGTTCATCCTATTATTGCAACAGGTAGCCACAGTACTATGTGAAGAGCCCGTCCATGCTTCTAGTAAATGCCTCTAGAATGCTGGCTGGGACGACAGGTATGAACCACCACACACGGTGTGTTAAGCATTTTAAAAATTAAAAGGCCCTGGCTCTATTCTTGCATTAAAGACAATGGACATATCCACAGCCCCCAAAGGTTCTTAGTGCCAGTTTGTCTAAGGAGGGAGAGAATACAATCAGGAATTTACTCTGTCATAACAGATTTGCATTTTCTAATGCTTTATACAAATAGACCCATTCAGTATATTGTAGGGTTTCTTTCATTTAGCACATGAGATTCATCTATGTTATAGAATGTATTAATAAGTCATTCCTCCTCTTTGTTGAGGAGTATTCTCTTTTATGCATATATAATAATCTGGTTGTCCAGTCACCTGCCAAGTATTCTAGTTTTTTATATATACATATATATGAGAGAGAGACAGACAGAGAGAGAGAGAGAGAGAAAGAGAGAGAGATTTTAACAGTTTCTAGTTATTGATGAAACTTCCATACTTTGTGGAAGGCTTCATATGGATACATGTTTTCATTTCTCGGGGTAAATGTTTGGGTCAAATGGTACATGTCTACTGCCATAAGTAGTTATGTAAGTTTATAGTTCTATAAGGTGGCTTTGAAACATTTTTAGTTCCCTTAAAGCTGTATGGTACTATACACAGCTACATTACTGTGGAAGCTCATTTCCTGGACACTTCATGCTTCTTTGTGCAGCGTACAGCTGGGTGGTTGGACAGGCTGATGATGTTAACCTCACTCACATCAATGTATCTGTTCTTAGATGAACACTACCACCATGTCTAGTGCTACACCCAATAGTAGCATTCGGCCTGTCTTTGGTGGATCAGTGTACCGGTCACCTAAGTCTCGACTACCCCCTTCTGGCAGCAAGGTTAGTATATTCCATTCTTTTTACTAAGTCATTCCCAAAGGTCTTCTTCAGTCTAGTTTCTATGATCATGGCTTGATGATTCTTGAGAATCTGAGAATTAGGCTGGATCCAGATAATCATTAGACCAGGACTTTTTTTTAAAGATTTATTTATTATATCTAAGTACACTATAGCTGTCTTCAGATGCACTAGAAGAGGATGTCAGATCTCATTATGGATGGTTGTGAGCCATCATGTGGTTGCTGGGATTTGAACTCTGGACCTTCGACCTTCAGAAGAGCAGTTGGTGCTCTTAACCACTGAGCCATCTCGCCAGCCCTAGACCAGGACTTTTAAAGCTTCTCCCTTGCATAGGACCTCTTTTTACATGAGAAATAACCCTGGTTATATAGGTATGTATGTAGCATAGGTATATACCTGGCTACATAAGATCATGCCACAAATACAAACAAACAAGAAAAGATACACAAATAAGGAATTTCTTTTAGGGTGGATGTTCTGATATACACTTTGAGACAGTCTCACTGGGACTATGCTATATCCAGGGTCTTAGATAGCTTGCTTCTGTTGGGCTTAAAGGTGTGTACCATCACGTCTAACTGTACCATTATATAAGCCAGGTGTATATAGGCTTATAGACTTACGAGTAATACAAATGCAGTGTCAGGGTTTCGTGTGTGACTGCATTCTAAGGTGATAGATAACATGGTTCTCTCTTCTCTGCAGTCAGTTGTCACTTCTCTGAATTCTGGAAAGAAAACACCTCGAGCTGCCCAGCTTAGGGCCAACAAGGAGAACTTGGACCTCAATGGCAGCATCCTGAGCGGTGGGTACCCTGGCTCGACGCCCCTCCAGCACAACTGCAGCATTAAGTCTGTTGCCAGCACCTATTCTGAGTTTTCGGTAATTCACCTTTTCTGATATCTACCAGTCTCTGGGGAGCACACAGTTGGCTGAGTGGGTATCTTCACAAGGGCACCCAGGATATTCAGTCAGGACAGTGACCTGAGGGCTGAGAATCCCTTTCATGCCTTGATCATGTTGGGGGGGGGGTGCTTAAGGGGGTCTACAGGAAGGGGGGGAATGTCAGAAACCAGACATTTGACCTGGATCTTTCTGCGGTACCATTCCTTGGCTGCAGGAGGTGACGTAACTAATGACTGCCCTGGTGCTCTCTTGGTGGAGTTCTTGGTAATCAATCGTCTTAATTCTTTGTTCTTAGAAGGACCCGTCCCTCTCTGACAGCTCCACTGTTGGGCTTCAGGTCTGTATGGCAACCCCTGCATATCCCCTTTCCAAACTGATCTGTCATCTGCTGGCTTCATTCCCATCTGGGCACAGAACTTCACTAACCCATAATCTCAGCTGTATCAGCATAGAACCTTTTAAAGTCAGAACAACAAGAACAAAACAACAAAGGAATCGAGAATTCCTGTTCTGGGGTTCAAAAATAAGGATCTGGTTTCTGTTTCTGATGGACATGCTAGCTTGTACAGTAACATGTTCAGACTTGAATTTGGATTCTCAGCCCCACCTAAGATTGTGCAAAGATTACTTTTCTTAACTATTTACAAAACCACATTAGAAAAGAAAAAAATACCTGGCCCCATTGCCATGCCCAGTTGTGGTCTCCAAGGGCTAGAATGTGCCAGGAGTACAGCCCCATCAAATAGGGATGGGAACCCAGCTGTGTGCTGCTTATACTGAGGCTCTTGGCCTGTGTGCTGATTATTTCCTGGAGTATACACCTTACTAACCCTCAAGGCTGAATTGCCCTATTTGTCTGACCTATGCTTATTTTCTACTTACATCTGCCAGCGTGTTGCTAATATGTGTATGAAGACTAAAAATACCTTTTCACTCTGCTCTTTCCCTGCACTTTGTCCTACCCTGAGTTTGCTGACCTCTTCCTTAACCATCTGTTCTCTCTTCCCCACGGTGTCTTACCAGTGAGGTGAGGGCTGCTCTCCCCTTTTAGGGCACACTGTGTTAACTTAGACTGCCTCCTCTCATGGTGACAGAGGGAAGGACATGGGGACATAGGCGAGCCTGGCCAGTATGGGGTTCTTCATGTTCTGGCCTGTCCTCCTCTATGACAAAGGTGGTGGTGTTTCTCTATTAGAAGAAATGGTGGTGTGTAGCTCTAGTTGGCTGATTGCTGAATAGCAGATCTAGTTTTCCCTTTTTTTGTCTGCTCATCAAAGCCCATTTCCTGTTTGAGGCTTAAATGTAGCTACAATCCATCTATCTCTGGCTAAGCCTAGAGGGTTTCTTCTGATACCAGCAGCTATGGTTGACAAACTCTATGGGGTAGCACTAAAGCCACTCACTCAGCTGATGTCTACTAATATATGTCCTCCTACGTGTCCAGTCATGCTTTCTCTCTTTTGCTTTCCACCATGTACTCCAGCATGAGATCAAATCACCAGCAGGTTACAAAGCCCTCAGCCCCAGGGATTGGTAGATAAGTCATCTGACCCTTGTTATGCAAAGGGATCAAGAAACCAAATCTGCTAGCATGTGCAAGTAACACGCTTTGGGGTTCTATCCCCAGCAGGGTGAGAAAACACCAAAGTTTGTTGCTCTCTTGGTCAGACAACTATTACCATGTGAAATGTAAGGGGTTTCTCTTGGTGAAGTTTACGATTGGACTGGGAATGGGCTATGTTGTGTGCACACGTGCTGGGCTTGTGACTGACAGAATGGTGCTAGGGTTCCTTAGCACAGCAGTGCTGGGAACTCAGGTGAACTTCCCTGGAGGCTTTGTGCTAAAGATCCTCGAGCACGTGTAAAGCGAGGGGTTTAGATAACTACTCACTGATGGTGCTTGTTCTTCAACAGCGAGAACTTTCAAAGGCTTCCAGATCTGATGCTACTTCTCGAATCCTGAATTCAACCAACATCCAGTCCTGAGAATCCTTGTCCAGTTAGGCCCCTGTGGCTTCCTGTGCCTAGACTGGACTAACATATACGTATACAAGGAGTGACTTATACGTTTCCATCAGTTTAGATGTTTGAAACTACCTTGGGCAGGTTCTGTTAACTGCACCTAACTCAGACATGAGTAGGACAGAAGGAAGCTGTTCCGGGCCGACTGAGGCCACAAAGACTTGCTTTTGATTCAAGAGAGACCTTAAAGGCTAGTTATGATAGTTAAATATAAGTTTTAACATCTGGTAGCTAATTTTTTTCTTTACCCCATAATTCTGCTTTGACTGCTCTTCCAGAGGTCCTGAGTTCAAATCCCTGCAACCATATGGTGGCTCACAATCATCTATAATGGGATCCAGTGCCCTCTTTCTGGTGTGCAGAAATAATTAAAAAAAAAAATTCTACTTATTTCAGTACTATATATTAGGAAATGAAAAAATGATTGTGGCCAGCTTTGGAGTACAGGGGTACAAGACATGAAGTAATTCTGGTAACATCTAAAAATATATTTTTTTGTTCACTGGACATTGGATTAATGCTGTAGCTATGGAAGCTTTGATCTCACCCAGAGGCCTGTACCTGGCTGGTACTATCCCAGTGAGGGTTTCTTGGGTTACAGTATGAGATGGCCTGACCTGCTGCCAAAAAGAGCAGTTGTTTCTGTAGTGCAATCTCTTGAGGTGTGTGTGTGAACACACATGCTTGTCTGACCTGTTGAGTTTTTTCTCCAGTCTCCCATCCCTGTGCTCATTAGGCCTAGTCTGTTCCCTGTAGATGACAACCACATAGAGAGGCTGTCTGGGTGCGTTGGGCCATTTCTGTCATGGAGTCAGCAACTTTGCACATCTACAAGTTAATCACGTCCACAATGAGGCTGTCTTTGCCTACCCAATCCATCACTACTCGTCCCCAAAGCACCATTATTTATTCTTTGTCTGTGCCAGCTCTGCCAACACATTAACTGATCTTGAAAACTTGTGTCAGTCTGCTCTTAACACACATATATATGTTGTTTTTAAGTATATGAAAATAAAATGTATATAGTTACCTTTCAAATACTATATTGTTTTATTTTTCTTCAAATCAATGGTTGCTTTGATCTATAGATTAAACTCACTAAAAGGCAAAGTTCAAAGGATATAGAAGAAATTTCAAGAGGCTCAGAATAGTTTGGATTTGCTCTTTTTTCATTTGGGAATATTTTCTCATTTTGCAGCTATTAAAGCCTCTGGGCCAGGTATAGCTAAGCTGTTGGTGCACATGGAAGGCCTGGCACTACTCCAGAAATATATATATATATCTTCAATTCTTTCATACATGCCTTGTAAGATTCGTCTTATTCTTAAATCTTGCACCTTTAATCCCAGCACTTAGGAAGCAGGCAGAGGAGATCGCTGTGAACCTTGTTTCAAAACTTATGTTTCCATGCACCTAGGACAACATGTTGAAGCGAGAGTTCTTTCTCACCCAGGCACATTGTGGGGATCCACTAAGGTATAGTTCAGCTCTTCTCTCTTTCCATTGCATAGACATAGGTATTCCAGGGTCCACATGTCACAGCCCTTACTTCAAGTTGTCTTTCTGCAAAGTATTCCACACAGCAGGGTCGATCCAAGCTGGTGCTGTCCTTGTGGCCAAGCTGTCCATATTTACCTAGAGTGAAAGGAAGTCCTTCCTCTGCTAGGCCTTGCTGCTTTTCCCCTCAGAAAGATGCCAGCCCACATACTGCCTTGAGAGCTATACACAACCTGTTGGGTCCTGTGTGGATTCTGAAAACTTCCAAGCCCAAGCCAGCCGTGGGGTCCCCCAAGAACAGTGGGAGTGGCTCCTCTAGTCTCTGCTGCCTACATCAAGATGAGAACAGCTCCTTCACCCTGTCATCTTATTTCTCTCATGCTTGCCCTTGGGCCTCCTAGTGTATCTGTTCTCCCACCCAAGGGAGAGTTTTTCAGTCCTCCCATTGCTCAGGCTGTGACCCCTGCCCCCTCTAGTTTGTGTAACTTGGTCATGACCTGTTCTGTTTTCTCTGGTCCTTCCCCTTGATTTAATGATCAGGAAACCTTTTTTACTTACCCCAGCCCCAGGTATAGAGTTCTCCTGTTCCTGTAACCAAAGAGACAGTAAGTAGCTGCTATCCACTGTTCTGCTCCCAGTAAGATACCACTCGGCCTGGCACAGGTCACAGAGAGCAAGCTGGAATTAAGGAATGTGCTCTATCACATGGGGGCTGGTAAAGGGGGGTAATGCCAGGGATCAAAAAGCTTAACTTTGGGGCTGGTGAGATGGCTCAGCGGGTAAGAGCACCCGACTGCTCTTCCGAAGGTGATAAGTTCAAATCCCAGCATCCACATGGTGGCTCACAACCATCTGTAACGAGATCTGGCGCCCTCTTCTGGAGTGTCTGAAGACAGCTACAGTGTACTTACATATAATAAATAAAATAAATCTTTAAAAAAAAAAAAAAAAA
>LR749530.1:3127322-3156089 GCA_902729485.2 Mus minutoides
GCTTAACTTCCTAAATACCAACTGGCCCCAATACATGGAGTCACACCCTCGATGGGACAGGTTTTCTGCCCAAAACTGACTAACCAACCACCTTTTAGAAGAACATATTGGGCCTGAAGCTGCAGAGCTGTTGTTTGAGGCCAGCCTGATCTACAAAGTGAGTTCCAGGACAGCCAGGGCTACTATAGAGAGAAACCCTGTCTCAAAAAACCAAAGGGGAAATATATAGATAGATAGAGAGAGAGAGAGAGATAGAGAGAGAGAGTGAGTGTGTGTGTGTCAGATCTCATTACAGGCGATTGTGAGCTACCATGTGGTTGCTGGGATTTGAACTCAGGACCTTTGAAAGAGCAGTCAGTGCTCTTACCCACTGAGCCATCTCACCAGCCCCCTTTTTGTTTTATTACAATGGTTCTCTCCCTTCCTAATGCTGAGACACCTCAGTATAGTTCCTCATGTGGTGACCCTCAACCATAAAATTATTTTGTTGCTACTTTGTAATTTTGCTGCTGTTATGGACATAATAAAAATATCTGATATGAAGCCCCCAAAGGGGCCGAGACCTATAGACTAAGAACCAGTGTTGGGTTTCTTTTTTCCTGCCCCCACTCCCCCAAATTTGAAGCAATCTCACTATACAGCCCAAAGCTGATCTCAAAGCCTCAGTCTCCTGCCTCATTGCAAAAGTTAGCATTAGACGTGAGTGCTGCCTTTCCCAGCATAAACTTTTCATTGAGTGAGGCAGCAGATCATAAACTGTACATCAAAAGATGCTGTAATATGGTAATGCTTGTTAAAAAACATAGCTTAAGCAGGGCAGGGGTGGCGCATGCCTTTAATCCCAGCACTTGGGAGGCAGAGGCAGGCAGATTTCTGAGTTCGAGGTCAGCCTAGTCTACAGAGTGAGTTCCAGGACAGCCAGGGCTGCATAAAGAAACCTGGACTCGAAACCCCCCCTCCCAAAAAAGAGAAGAGAGAAAGAACATAGTAGTAATGTGCTTGCTTAGCACAGGAAAGGCCCTGGATTCAGTCCCCAGCACACGATGGGGTCTACAATCACAGCTGCTCCAAAGCCTGACAACTGCCTCAGCCCAGGAGTTTCAAGACAATTCTGTATAGAGACTCTTCCTAAAATTAAAAATGGGCAGACAAGGCAAGCTGCAGTCCCCAGCTAAGTGCTGCCCCACCCTGCACCCCCCCACTCACGTGTCACCACAGCTGTGTGTCGGGATCCGCAGCTGGCCGTGACTGCATCTGAGCCCAGGGGAAGGTCCAGAAGAGCAGGGAAGGGCTGGATGGCTATGAAGTGGGCAGGAGCTCCAACATCAGCCACAGCTGCTTCCTCTTTGAGACCATCTTCATTCAATTCTGTGGCTTTAGAAGGGTTACAGTGTGTTTACTAGTCAGGGGCATGTGAACAGTCTGCATACTGACTTCCAGCTCTATAAAAGACCATTTTCTAGCTCCAGTCCTAGAGGCTGTGCAGGGCCAAAATACCAGGATGATTCTCTGTCCAGCACACAGTAAACGAACAGGGAAGGACATCCTAGAGGGTAACCTCACCTTCCTCTCTCTGTGTTTTCTTCTCTGTCCCAGTCCTTGTGGGCAGGGCCAGCTGTCCTGACTCATTCCAGCCCCAGATATAAATATCCCCTGTTTCTGCAAGAGACCAAGAGAATCCATGAGGCACACTGTGGGACCCTTTCACCCACCCCACCTCCTCTAAACATCCCCATTACCAGTTCCTAGGGGTAAGTAAAGGTTATCCTGTCTAAGCACCCCTCCAAGCAAAGATGCCCACACCAAGTCCCACTGCTTCCCTGTCTTAGATCCCTGCCCATATACACCCCTTTTCCCCTTCCCTTTTTCCCAAACAGCCTTACCATGTACCTCTCTGGCAGGCCTCAAAATCCCCAATCTTCCTGAATCCTGGCACTACAGGCATGAACTACCATGCCCAGCTTTTCTTTGGCTAACTCCAGGCTGAAGTTCTTTTGTCTCAGCCTTCCTAGTAGCTAAAACTAAGCATGAGCACCAAGTTTAGTGAGCCTTTAACTTCCATGCTAGCCCGCCTTCACTTTCATCCCCCCCACCCATCTTACTTTGTAGCTCTTGCTGTTCTGGAATTCACTGGGTAGACTAGGCTGGCAGTAAACGCAGAGATCCACCTGCCTCTGCCTCTGAAGGGTTGGCATTAAAGTCATGCACCACTATGGCCAGCTGGTTTTGATTCTCAAAACTCATCTATTTCCCCAACTCCAATATCCTTAGAACGTCTCCACTGTCCCATTCAAAGCCATGGAGTAGCCTGTGCTCGTTCAATCCCAGCTCCTGCCGGTCCTCTGGCTCTTATCTTCCTTCTCATAGCACTGCTAACCCACATTAGAGCGGCCTAGTTACTGTCTATGGTTGTGATAAAATCTATTACCAAAAGCATCTCAGGAGGAGGGAAGTCAGGGCTGGAACCTGAAGCAGAGGCCGTGGAGGAATGACGTAATGGCTTGCTTTCCTCTGCTTATAGCACCCAGGACTACCTGCTCAGGGGTGGCGCAGCCCCTGGTGGGCTAGGACCTCCCACATCAGTCATCTATCAAAACCGGATGGCCAATCTCAATTGAGGTTTCTCTTTCCAGATGACACTAGTTTGTGTCAAGTTGGTAACAAACTAATCAGGACACCTAATGTCAAAGAGTCACTAACAATGTGGGGGCAGAGGCAGGAAGATAAAGAGTTCAAGGTCAGTCAGTTTGAGGCCAAGCTGGTCTTAAATGAGACTGTCTGAACACAACATTCACTAATAGAAACTTTATAAAATGCTCAATGTTGTACTTTCCAAATGTAATCACAAAGCCCTAGAAGTATTTCTATGACAGAATCCTCATGCTGAAGTCAGAGTTTGCACCAGGACAAAGGTTTTAGGGCCACTAAGAAGCCTTGTTTGGTACCTCTATGCTTCAACCTCTTTTGCAAGCACACAGTCTCAAACTCCTGAACTTTAGGTAAGAAACGTGCAGTTGTTTCCAGCCCTCTATCCTCTGCCTCCCTGCTCAGGTTGGACCTTGCTAACCATTAAATGGGAACATGGGGGTATTGAGAACCCCAATAAGAAAGATCAATAGCTTCAGGGGCTGCAGAGAGGGCTCCGTGGTTAACAGCACCGGTTGCTCTTCCAGAGTACCAGGGTTCAATTCCCAGTGCCCACATGGCAGCTGATAGCTGCTTGTAACTCTAGCACCAGGACACACAGTGACCACTTTGACCTGTCTTGACACCTGCACAGATACTCCACCTGTATTTTTAAAAAAACAGCACTATACCTTCTCTTTCTGCTCCAAGAGCCTAAGAGATCCCAACCACCAAGATGGACCCAATACACAAAAGCCTAGACCACACCCACACTGTGGACCAAGGCACACCTCTCTGCCATCTACCATGGCTACCCGGGCATAGGCAGCCTTCTCCATTCTTCCTGGCTGAGCTGTTTCTTACCATTTCCCTGCTGAAGTGTCCTTCCCTTCGGGAGTATTTTAGATGGATGGGTAGTGAAGAGCCCAGGAACAAAGACAGGCTAAATCTGGAAACACTGAAGACTCAGGGATGACTGAGCTGAGCATGGAATGAGGCCTGGGCTACACCGTCCACAAAAACACAGAGCAAGAGGAAGGCGTGGCCAAGACCCCCAGCTTGTTTGGAGCCGCCCCAGGTCACTCACCACTCACACACACAGAGTGCCAGCCACCTGCAGCCACCTTAGCCATCCGCAGGCCCTGCAGTGCCTCCAACAGTCTTGGCTCCGGTTCTGCCTCCAGCGTCCCGTGGCCCAGCTGTCCATGCCTGATCAAAGGAGTCCCTAATCAGCTACAGGTCGGTCCAAGAGTGCGCCTCCTTGAGCGCTACCACATCACACCCAGCTGGTCCTCACCTGCCCCCGCCCCAGGAGAACACCTGGCCAGCTGCGCACAGCAGCAGCGCATGCTCAGCACCCAGCTCCAGCTGGCGGACCTGCAGCTCTGGGGCCAGAGGTTGGCAGAAGGGTGGCTCCGGGGTCACATAGGCACGGGCGCAGGGCAGCAATGGCAGGGTCCCCATCCTAGACTCCCTGCTGGGTTCATCTTCCCCTTGGCCCTTTGCCCCAGAAACCAAGTTCCGGACCCAGAGGGGCTCCCCCTGTAGCGCGGACCCTGGTTCCCAGGCCTGCAGTTCCGTGCTGGAGCCTCCCTTGTTGCACAGCAGCACCAGGAGTCCCTCGGAAGCCCACACGTCCCTGCAGCTGTCTGCTGCACCGCTCACAGAACCTGACAGCTCCACCTGGCCTCCACCTGTGTGGGCAGAGTGGGGAGGAACGGGTGCCATGGACCTGGGAAGCTCGAGGCTGCCTGAGTAAGGGTGGGCAGGTATACAGGGCATAGGTCAGGAGTTGGGGTTGTGAGGGCACTCACGGGACACCAGGGCAGTGTAGCTCCAGCTTGCGCTCACTTGGCAAATATCATCACTGGCATGCAGTGGTTCAGGACTGTGCACTGAATGATGGCTGTTCCCAGAACCCAGCGCTTGCCCAAAGCCACAGAAACCAAAGCCAAACCAGGCTCCGTGCCGTTTCTCGGCCATGTTCAGGTTGAGCTCTCTGTGGGTGGCCACTTGGCTGGGATGTGGACTAAGGGATGCAAGTTTAGGGTTGCAACCCAAGTAGACTCTTGCAAACAGGACTCCTTAGGAACGCTGGCGAATCTGGCCTTCCAGGGGGCTGTAGCTGCACTACCTATAAAATAGAGACAGTATACCATCCTAATCACCGGGGCAAACGGAGTCCATCCCACTACTGTCCACTGAGTGGAGCTTTGGCCAAACGTCCTACCAGATTTGTGACTGCTGAACTGTCTGCAGCTGATCACTTCTTCCACTTTTGGCTCAAATCCAGCGTATAGCTGTAAAAAATATTAAGTATGTGTCTTTTAAGTCAAACTTTTATTCAAGGCAAGAAAAAAATTTTTTTTAAAGATTTATTATTTGGGGTGGGGGTGTGTGGCTGGAGAGACAGCTCAGCGGTTAAGAACACTGACTGTTCTTCCAGAGGTCCTGAATTCAATTCCTTTTTTTTTTTTTTTTTTTTTGGTTTTTCGAGACAGGGTTTCTCTGTATAGCCCTGGCTGTCCTGTAACTCACTTTGTAGACCAGGCTGGCCTCGAACTCAGAAATCCGCCTGCCTCTGCCTCCCAAGTGCTGGGATCAAAGACATGCGCCACTACGCCCGGCCCTGAGTTCAATTCCTAGCAACCACATGGTGGCTCACAATCATATGTAATGGGATCCAATGCCCTCTTCTGGTGTCTAAAGACAGTTACAGTGTATTCAAACACATAAAACAAATAGCTTTTTTTTTAATGGTTTTAAAAAAAGAAGTGGTTAAAAAAAGGATTTATTATTTTGGGCTGGAGAGACGACTCAGTGGTTAAGAACATTGACTATTCTTCCAGAGGACCCAGGTTCAATTCCCAGCACCCACGTTGCAGCTCACAGCTGGCTCTATGTCCCATTCCAGGGGTTCCTACACCCTTACACAGATACACATGCAGGCAAAAAAGCATGCACAGAAAATAAGATAATAAAAGAAAAGATTTATTTTACAGTATGTGTAGAGACGTTTTTCCTGCACATCTATCTGTACACCATGTTTGTGTCTGGTGTCACTAAAGGGCAAAAGAGGGCATCAGACCCCCTGGTACTGGGGTGTGAGCTATCATGTGGCTGCTAGAATTGAACCCAGGTCTTCTGCAAGAACAGCAGTGTTCCTACCCACTGAGCTTCCCCACACCTTTTAATTTGAGACAGGGTCTCTCTACACAAGCCCTTGCTGCCCTGGAACTCACTATGGCTTCAAACTCACATAGATCTCCCCATCTCTGCCTTCTGAGTGAGGAGATCAAAGGCATGTTCCAGTACTGTTCTACCTGGCCTGGATCTAGATCTTTAACTCCCTGTCCCTTGTAAGACTATTTTGAAAATGTTACACACAGACACACAGACACACACACATCAGTAAACCCTTTGTTTTCTCAAAGTCCCATGACTAGTGACCCTGTTCTCTTTCCTCCTTAATTTCCATGGACTAAGTCTTACAAGACTACCCAGTTTAGGGCATGGTGTTCCTTAGGAACAGGTCTTTGTTGTACACTTATCCTCCTCCCATTGGTT
Source organism: Mus minutoides (assembly GCA_902729485.2). Classification (NCBI taxonomy): domain Eukaryota; kingdom Metazoa; phylum Chordata; class Mammalia; order Rodentia; family Muridae; genus Mus; species Mus minutoides. The sequence goes on from LR749530.1 coordinate 3,133,515, forward strand.
GGGGTGTTCAACTGTGGCAGAGGACGTGCATTGTTCAATATTCATTATCTTAACTTGTCTACCAGGATTAGTTACCCACACACGTTTCTTTCTGCAAAGTAGGATGTCAGTTCCTAGGGAGGTCTTGAGCATTTAAACTTTACTTGGCCCCTACTCAAAATGGAAGGTTTTTTTTTTGTTTGTTTGTTTGTTTGTTTGTTTTTTTGGTTTGTTTTGAGACAGGGTTTCTCTGTGTAGCCCTGGATGTTCTGGAACTTACTCTGTAGACCAAGCAGGCCTCACACTCAGAAATCTGCCTGCCTCTGCCTCCCAAGTGCTGGGATTAAAGGTGTGTGCCACCACTGCCCGGCCAAAATGAAAGTCTTATTCCAAATAGTTTCTTACATTGGCTCAGGTGTCTCTCTTACCTTGGGGTCCATCCCAGGGGCAGCTTATACTATAAAAGCTTATACACGGCTGCAGGAAGTGCTGCAGGGGGGTAACTATACAAAGTAGTTCTACTGACCTCTATCATGATTGGTTTCCAAGGGCACAGAACATAACTATATAATCAATCTTAGCATTAGAAAGTTCCCTAGGAACAGCACAAGCATATGAGAAAGTTTCCTCATAATGGCAGGCTGTCCAGATAACAGTTACCTAGGCTTTAACCTTCCATCTAGGCCTTAGCAGTGGTCTCTTTCTTTGCAACCCAGAACTTATTTCTATTACCACAAGGGAACTGTGAGGTATGTACGTGGGAGATCAGATACCACACTAGGATCTGAGGCCCACAGCTCCAGTTTCTTAGCCTCAAGAACTTTAATCCCGAGTCTCCATTCAGATTGGTTCCATTTTACTCCAGATTCCCAATCACACAGCAGGCGTGGAGCTGAGCCATGTCCTATGGATTTATAAGCCTCGTCCCAACGGACACAATAAACACCTGGGACCTAGGTGTGTGTGCCTGTGCACCTGAATCCGATTGCACAACTTCAGTTTTACAAGGCGAGTGGGGACAGCACTGCTTCTATTTAGCAGAATTGTTGGCAATAAATACAAATCAAAATTTAAGTGGAAACAGTCCTAGCTTAGTTAATGCAGTAGCATTTAACGACGAAAATGACCATTGGCTCTTACCGGGTTTTCAGGGGCATTTGGACAATTTCCACTGGACCATACTCGGTCGTTTATTCAAGAAGTCTTTGCTGATGTGATGACTTTGGCTTAATGTGATGACTATGGGCCCCTGGGAGCTCAGGCTGAAACAGGGAGACAGTCGCGCGGTTTCAAATGCAACGCCACTTCACTCGAATGGCTCAGAATTTTACAGACACTCTCGAGCCTCTTAAGTCAGATCTGAGACTAGAGCTCCTGGATCCCCAACCAAAGGGGGATCTTTACTCTTCCCCTTGGCCCTGTACCCTCAACCCATCAGGAAAGCCCTTTAAGCGGGAGACCTTGAAAGTGGGCAGCGCGTTGTAACGTGCAGCTCAGGAACAGACGGCCTGCAGGGTAAAGCACGTTTAAAGGGCCTCCGCCCCAAGCAAAGCGGTCATTGGGTGCGCCAGCTTTTTGGAGCCAATCGTTGGCACAGGCGGTGACGTCACCACTGGGGCGCGCCTGACGTGCACACATGCGCCCGGTTACCTGCCATCAGTCAGTGGGCCGAAGTCTCCTGTGGGCGCCAACACCAGTGGACGCGGTTGGAACCACTGAATGAATGAATCCTCATGACGATCCGAGGGGAACGGCGGGCGAAGACCAAGCCCTGACACCTTCCATTCCCTTTGAACAAGGAAGAAGAATAAGCGCAGGACTGAGGTCCAAACAGGAAGCGGTAGTATTAGTACCTTCACTGATTGGCCCAGGCTCTGTCACTTCCTTGTACTGAGCCAATGAGTCCCAAGCTTGGACTCCAGCCTCTTAAGAAACCAGTGTTCCTAGCCATATGGGGAAATCTATTTGAGTCAGCTTCTCCTTCAACCTGGCAGTTACAGAAAAATGTATTTTCCCTAAGGGAAGGGCACACTAACCCCAAATTCCAAACACAGACTGGGTAGAGATCACACAAAACGCACAATATCATGACAAATGTATCCAAGGGCCAGCATATAAGACTACTATAAAAAACGACACTGAGGGGCTGGTGAGATGGCTCAGCGGGTAAGAGCACCCGACTGCTCTTCCGAAGGTGATAAGTTCAAATCCCAGCATCCACATGGTGGCTCACAACCATCCGTAACGAGATCTGGCGCCCTCTTCTGGAGTGTCTGAAGACAGCTACAGTGTACTTACATATAATAAATAAATAAATAAATCTTTAAAAAAAAAAAAAAAACGACACTGAAATTTGATCAGTTTCCCAAGCTTTAGGCTAACTCACCAGGACTTAGAAAGAAACCAGCATGGGTGATGGCACTTGTAATTCCCACTACTCTAAGGGTTTTGAAGGATTATCAGTTTGAAGCCAGCCTGACCTACCCATATTAAGGCCTCATCTACAAAGGTTCTCCATGGGCCCACTGGCTTCCTTCTGTTACAGCGACAGTGCTCTGCAGCACACTTTGCTGATGTCCACCTGCCGCTCCTGAGTGTTCCACCCTCAGCAGTCCCACCAAAACAACAAACACACGCTTTAGTTCCACACGATTTATTAGAGGGGCGAGCCTGCTGGCAGGCTCTGGTGATGCTCCCAGCTTGTGAGGATGCTGCCGTGCTCTTCCTTCTTGATGCCCATAATCCACAGGCTTGAATGGGATGCACATTCCCCATCCTCAGCTCTCTACAGTACTGACAGGGCCCTCCTGTGTGCTGGCAGGGCAGGGCTGTGTGCTATGTGTCCTGAGAACACCAAAGTGCAGCTGTGGAGGAGAGGCAAGTATCAAGCATCCCAATGCTGACTCTCAGAGCTGTGATGGGTGACAGACACGTGAGCTGTGGGCACGGGGCGGGCCGATCGTCACTCTCCGTCCTGGTTGGGTTGGATGAGTCTATATTCCACTGCTTTCTCCAGACAGGCTGCAGCAGCCCTGGAGACTGGGCTCTCCTCGCCCTTGGCCAACACTGACAGGATCTCCAGGACCTCACTCTCCATCAGGGTGCTGGCGATCTCCTTCGAAGACTGCATCATGTTCAGCACCACCACGGTGCCCCGGTGCTGCAGCTCCTGGTTGGGGCTGAGGAGCAGGGCCTGCAAGATCTCCAGCCAGTGTGTGGTCTGTAGGAAATGGTGCGTGTGAAGACTCAGCAACTGGCTCAACTCTGGCAGAAACCACATCTACACCCTAGGAACTCCCCGACAGAACAGCCACACCACCACGTAGGGAATTGCTAGCTCCCTCAGCCTCCCCTACCCAGACCAGGCACTCACCACTTGTGGGATACGGCTGCAGAGTGTGGGCCGCATGGAGGTGAGCATGGCCAGGCCCCCAGCAGCAGCCCTCCGCAGCAGCTCATCATCCTCACCGCTGTACAGCACCAGCAGCTTCAGCCGGTCATTGCCCTGGGCTTCGAAGAGATCCTGCACCTGGGACAGATGGAGGCAAGGACCATGCTACCGGGGCTCAGAGCCTAGCCAAAGCGCAGGGCTGCTGGCACCTGGCTGGACCAACGCTCACCTCTTTGCTCATGGCTAAGTTACACATGCACTCTGTAGCCGCGCGGCGGATCATCTCATGCTCCTCAAACATGTAGCCCTCAATCATGGGCACAGCCTTCTCCTTTAGGATCTTCTGCCTGCAGGGCGAAGATGGAAGGGCATGTCTAATTAGAGTCTCCATATCCATAGGTGCTACCCTATGGGGGGAAGGGCTGAACCCCGAGCTCAGGTGCTCCCCTAGCAATGCCCGAAGACTCTGCTGTGCTGGATAGGAACTGCAGTGCTTTCTAGCCTTCTGGCCTGGCTAGAAACAGTATGGGGCTGGTTTTTGTTTGTTTGTTTTTAAAGATTTCTTTATTATATGTAAGTAGACTGTAGCTGTCTTCAGACACTCCAGAAGAGGGCATCAGATCTCATTACGGATGGTTGTGAGCCACCATGTGGTTGCTGGGATTGGCACTCGGGACTTTCGGAAGAGCAGTCAGTGCTCCTAACCACTGAGCCATCTCTCCAGCCCCAGCATGGGATTGCTAAGCATCCCAGAAATTGGCAAAGCAGGGTGGTTATGAAGACGGTTCTGTAACTTGAGCACTGAACCTGCCCAAGCCACTCGAACTATTCCACCTGATACTCATCACACCCCCATGCTTGAATTACCTTCCTCAATGTTCCCCTCACTCCATGTTTAGTGCACAGGTGGCTACTGTCACTATTTAGCCAAAGCAGAAACTGGGCCGCGTGGTGAATGATGTGTTCAAGGTCACAATTAGTACTAACAGCTAATACATGTTCACTGTGACTACTGCCAGGGCCAGATACTATGAACTAAGGGCTTTCGGGAGAGGTCGGGGAGGTGGCTTTTCAGACAGATTATAGCCTAGCCTGGCCTAGAACTCACAGCCAAGCTTCCTCCCTTGGCATGAGCCACCACACCCACTTGTGCCTGATAAAGAGTTTAATAAGCATTTTCTCAGCCAGCTCTCCATGCTCCTACTTCATGGGTTTAATAACTAACTCACAGAGTGGAAACTGAGGCAGAATGACTACAGAGTGAGTGAGTGAGTGAGTGAGGCTCACCCCAAATCCCCATGCCCGGCTCCCGAGGGGCCTTACCTTAGCCTCTCGCTGATCCCTGCCAGGTTTGTTAGGGCCATGAGGGCCTCAAAGTTCTGCAGTCCTGAGCAGCTTAGGTGCAGCAGAGAGACAAGGGGCCGGACTACTTCATAGATCTGTGATAGAACCCCACTTGTCAGTGCTCACCCAATCCCAAGGACCCCAGCAGGGAGCCCACCCAAGACAGTGGCTCTGTGCCTGTCCCCTACCCCTGGACTCAGCAAAACTGCCATTCCTGATGGCCATGAGAAGGAGCCCAGGCTAGGGGTCATCAGGGTATAATAAGGGAACAGGAGGGGGTCACAGTCGGAGCAAGGAGACACATACCCGCTCACCAGGAAAGGTCATCTCTGGGTTGGAGGTGATGGTCAGCTTGGCAAGAGCCTGGGCGGCCTTCGTCTGCCCAACATCAGTGCCTTCCAGGGCCAGTGGGAGGAGAGCCTGTCAAACGGTCCCAGTCCTGTCAGCGCCCAGGCTAGCCCTGGGAGCACAAGGTCCAAACCATCGATCCTCCCTGTATCCCCCCCAGCCCCCCAACTCTCTCCTTGGGCCTGGGAATACTTCCTGCTAAGACTCCACTCCCCTCACTCTGAGGTCTCTCATTAAAACTACCCAAACCTTCCTCAAGCACCCATTAGGTGCTAACCATGGGCTGTGCTGGGCCCTGGGGCCACAGAGGGAAAAGGAGGCAAGCTCAGGATCTTTATGGGTCCAAAGGACTCCAAGGAGCCTGTCCACAGAAGCATCACACTCCACTAGCAGAGCTTCCTGCTGGTCACTCTTAGTGTCCTCCAGGGCCAGCGGCCACTGAGTCACGTCTTACAGGCAGATGGCTCAGGATCAGGAAGGGGTCAGAAACCAGCTTACCTTGCCCCCTCCCTGGGCAACCACAGTACCTCGATCCTCAACCTCTTCCACCAAAGCCAGGAAGACCCTGTGGGGAGAAGGTGTGATGGGTGGGTGGAGCCCAGTGGCAGGCAGGCATTTCAATCTTAAACTAAGCAAAGTAAGGCAGCCAAGTGCTCTAAGACCCACACAGTCCGCCACCCATCCCTACAGGCATACGGTAGGCTGAGGCAGGAGTCAGCAGGGGCAGGCCGGCTTACCTGGAGAGTAGCTCCTTACAGGAGTTCGTCAGCACGGGGCTCTCAGTCTTCACCATACACGTCATGGCTGACACCACACCTGCGGCCAGCAGCTTCTTCACACGAGCCCGCACGAAGCTCGGTTTGTCCTGCGAGAGAAGGCAGTCCAGGAGGGAGCTCTAGCTGGCTGGGTGGGAAAATGTATGCTTTTCTCACAGAAGACATTGAGGAATGTGAAAACAGGCAGCCAAGACACAGCTTGGAAAGAGCTTAAAGGAAAACTTTCTGCTGAGGATCAACCGGCCAGCTCAACTGCTGCCAATAACAGGAAACACAGCCCCCGCCCCTGCCCCCGCCCTCCCGAGTGTACCCATACCTTAGGGTGCTGTTCTGGAACGTGCTGCTTGGCATACTTGGCCAGCTCCACCATCTTGGGGTCAGGCTCCTCATAGTCGTAGCTGTTGGTGCAATTGACCAGTGCCGAGCCTACGGCAAAGAGCACTGACCTTTCTTCAGACTGCCAGGAGAGAGGGGCATTCAACAAGGCAGTCCCAGCAGGGCAGCCCAGCTCAGAGCAGCGGAGCTAGGCCGCCATCCCACCCTCCACAGCCCCATCTGTGAGGAACCCAGGGGAAGACTGGAAACCTGCTCCAACCCCAGACTCAGAGCTCATAATCCTGCCTCCTTAACTCCTCCAGGCCAACTGTGCTTCCAGACCCTACAGGCACCACAGAGACACTGCAGCTGGCTCTGCTTCCCCAGGGTCACAGGGACATGGGTGAGACTTGCCAAAGCCTAGTAAGCTCTCATCCTAGATCCCGCCTAAGCTCTCATCCTAGATCCCGCCTAAGCTCTCATCCTAGATCCCGCCGCCCCTAGACTGAAAGCAGGAACCGGCAGAGCTACCCTGCTGAGCTGGAACAGGGCCTTCAGAGCAGCCTCGTCCTCCACAAACTCTTCCTTCACGTCCGCATCGAAGGTGAGGTAAGCCAGGCCCTCCACTGCCCAGCGCCGAGTACCCGAATCAATCTGGTCATTGCATAGCCACCTAGGGACACGGATGATTGTGAATGGCAGTGAGAGATGTCAAGCAGGAGCCAACCATGGGACAGATACAGGCCTGGGATCTCAGCACTCAGATGGCAGAGACAGGAGGGTCACAAGTTCTAGTTTGGGTTTAGTGAGACCCTATCTCAAACAAACAAACAAACAAACAATACAACAGTAAATAATATTGGGAGAAAGGAGGAGTAACCTGGACAAAGAGGAGAGCCAGGGGCTTGGGTCTCCCCTTGACACAGTCACTTATAAGCGAGGATCTAGGAGGATTTGTCTAAGGGAAGGCAGCTCCTGTCCGGGACAGACATAAGGAAACAAAGGAGCTCTACCTTCCACCCACGCCCCTTTAAATATCGTGTGTGTGTGTGTGTGTGTGTGTGTGTGTGTGTGTGTGTGTGTGTGTGTGTGTGTGTATGCACGTGCATGCGTGCATGCCTGCGTGCAGAGGCCAGTGGATAATGTCAGTATCCTGTTGACTTCCTCCCTTGAAAGAGAGTCTCTGGCTGCAGCTGAATCCAGGCTAGCAGTCAGCAAGCCCCCACGACCCTTCTGACCCTGCCCACCACAGCAAAGGTGTTACAGGTACAGGGGAAACCACACCCAGTTTTTTGTGGTGTTTGGTTTTTGTTTTTGTTTTTTTTTGTAGACCAGGCTGGCCTCGAACTCAGAAACCCGCCTGCCTCTGCCTCCTGAGTGCTGGGATTAAAGGCGTGTGCCACCACGCCTGGTCCACCCCCCCCTCTTAAGGCCTGTCCCAGAAATGGAGAAATACGACTCACTTCCTGCACTGCTTGGCCAGTTTGAGAGTAGAGCCTTCAGCAAACTGCTTCATGCTGAAGTCAGTCCCTCCAGCCGATCCGAGCTTACAGAGTCCCTGGAGGAAGAGGACAAGACCAGCTGGTTGGTGCCTAGGATGGAGACTACAGCCTGGCTCTCTTACCAGGCTTGGGATCCTTCCAAGACCCTCTGCCATTGCTCTGACACATGGAGTGTTAGGCAGCAGCCACCTCCCGAGGTGGGCACAGGACATGGTGATTGGTACCCTGAGCCTCTGACCTTTCCACACTCATTCCTGCTCTACACTGTCCCTTTTGTGTCATAAGAAAAAGCACTTTGTGCCAGACACAGGGGCTCATACCTATAATCCCAGCCTTTGGAAGGTAAAGGCAGAATGAACAAATGTTTTAGGCTAGCCTGGGGTCTATAATGAGTGTGGGGACAGCCTGGGCTACATAAGCCAGCCCTGGCTCAAAAGAAAACAAAAAGGCCCTGTACAAGTTCTTGAGCCATGTCCTAAACCTCGCAAGACAGAAACCCAGGACTATGCCTGTGCTAGCTGGTTTCTTTGTTAACTTTACACACGCTGGAGTCATCTGGGAACAAGGGGACCTCAGTTGAGGAGTGGCTTCCATCAGGTAACCTGTAGAAAGGCTCAGGCCACTGGTGGTGGCGCCATCTCTGGAAGGTGGTCCAGAGGTGGACAAGAAAGCAAACTGAGCAAGCCACGAGGAACAAGCCAGTAAGCCAGTGTGCCTCCATGGTCTCTGCTTCACCAGAGTGGGCTCCTGCCCTGCCTCCCCCTTTCAAAGAAAGCTATAACATGAAATCAAGCCTTCCTCCCCAAGCTGTTTTTGTTTGTGGTGTTTGCCCCAGCAATAGAGACCAAGCTACCACAGTGTCCAAGGAGGAGAACCAGACCCTGCAGCGATGGCTACAGCTGACTCGTGGGTGCCTAAAAAGACCCCCAAACGCACAGCTTCTGCTTCTCCACAGGCCTTTCTAACCAGCAGGGTACAGGGTGAGGCAGCATACATTCCTAGGCATCCTTTGTACCTGGATCATCTCCCACTTGATCCTAAGCCCTTCCGTGGCAGGAGCCAGGCCCAGACCTGGAGCCCCAGTGAGGTCCTGTGTGTGCTTTCACCTACGGCGGCGCTGAGGCCACCCCATGAGACACAGCTGACCAGGCCCCTCCCATCTCACCACTAGTGCTCTGATGCGGATGCTGTCCCTCTCGCTGCCCTTGTACAGGTCCTTGAGCAGCGAGACACCATTGGCAGTGATGAATGAGGCCCGCTTGGCTTTGCCAGCTGCGTGGATCAGCGCCTCCACGGCCACCAGCTGCTCTTCCTCCTGCTCAGAGGCGCACAGAGCGATCACGCTCTCCATGACACCGCTCAGCTCTAAGGCCCGGTTGCCAGCATCACATGGGCCCTGCAGAAGGCAGGACACTGTCTGGATGGCTCGTAGCTTCCCGGCCAGCCCTTGGCCCTCAAACCAGCTCCTGAGGGGCACAGAGTCATACCTGTCACGTCAAAGCACACACAAGGGGCCTCTTCTCCCTGCCTTCCCTAGCTCCCCTAGGTGCGCACTTGGTGCTAGATGGGCAGAAACAGCAAGAAAAGCTGCCAACGGAAGCCTGACCATCCTACGGCATCAGCAGTCACCAAGCTCCATTACTGCCCTCCACTCGTGCCTTACTCTCAGACACACCGTCTTGCCCAACTCCTTCCCTGTGCAGCTTAAGATCTTCTCACTGCAAGCTACTGTCATCCCTTCCCCTCAGCTGCCAACTCCTCTAGGGTAGACTGTCACTTCTAGTTCTCGGGGTATAAAAGAAATCCAGAAAGTGTTTGGCTCATCTGTCATGCGTGACACATCTGCTGTGGTTTTCCTGGTGTTCTCACTTTGGAACAAGAAGTAGGTTTTTGAGCTGGGCACACTGGCATACAACTACTTGCCCTGGCTACTCAGGAGCCCAGGAGTTCTGGGCTAGCCTGGGCTACACAGCCAGATTCCCATCTTAAAATGATAGGCTCTGGTTATTTGAATGTATGACTCCCATAAACTCATATATATGAATGTTTGGTCTATAGTTGGTAGAACTCTCTGGGAAGGATTGGGAGGTGTGGCCTTGTTGGAGGAGGTGTGGCCTTGTTGAAGGAGGTATGGCCTTGGAGAAGGTGTGGCACTGGGGATGATGAGCTTTGAGGTTACAAAGCCCCCTCCTTCCAAATTAGTGGGCGCTCTCTCTGTCTCTGTCTCTGTCTCTCTCTGCCTCATGGCTGTCTCAACTTGTAAGCCCACGCCTGTCTGCTGGCTGCCAAGCTCTCTACCATGATGGTTATGAATTCTACGCACCCCCTGAAACTGTAAGCCCCTAACAGACTCTTTTATAAGCTGCCTTGGTCATAGTGTCTCTTCACGCCAATAGAAACGTGACCAGTGCCTGCGGTGGGGGTGCTGGGGACTACTTTAGCTTCCTAGTCCTCCCTTAGGGTTACCCTCCCTGCTGAAAGACTGTCAGCTTTCTTGCCTGCAGCCCCGGCCAGGAGAGAGACACATATGCCCTCACCTGATGTAGTTCTCACAGAGTCGGTGGAAGTTTTCCCGCTCGGCATCACACTTCAGATCATCGAACAGCTTGCTCAGGAGGATGGAGGCACTCATGCGGCTGTTTGCTGTCACCGTGAGCTCACCGGCAGCATCCTGCAGGGAGCCGCCCACCTCCAGAATCTTCTTCAGACCTGGAAAGATATTGACACAGTAGAACACTGGTGCGCACCCCTAAAGATAGCGACAGCCCAGGAGAGGCAGAGAAAAGCAAGGCCAGCTCTCTCATCCAGGAAGGTCAGAGTTCAAACAGGGGCATGACAGTGTGAATCCATGGAGGAAACAGAAGCAGAGGCTCAAAGCACCACTGCAGAGGGCTGCTATGCAGGGCCATGCAAGTCCTTTCTTACTTATTATCTTTTTGGAAAAGGAGAAGTGTAAATTGCTGTTATGACTTGGTTGTCTTTTTTTTTTTTTTTTGGTTTTTACAAGACAGGGTTTCTCTGTGTAGCCCAGGCTGTCCTGGAACTCACTCTGTAGACCAGGCTGGCCTTGAACTCAGAAATCTGCCTGCCACCTGCCTCCTGAGTACTGGGATTAAAGGCGTGTGCCACCACTGCCCAGCAATATAGTCTTAACATGTCTCAGTAATGATACATAAACACTAAGAAAAACTTCAAACGGGACAGTGAGATGGCTCAGCAGGTAAAGGTGCTTGCTTCCAACTCTGACTGACCTGAGTTCAATCCCCAGGACCCACATGATAGAAGGAGAAAAATCAACCTTGGCTTGTTCTCCTGACTTTGGTCAGTGTCATGGCATTTGAACACATACACACACACACACACTCACACACACACTCACACACACACATGCACACTCACACACACAAGCACACTCATACATACACACACACACACACACACACACACACAACTTCAAAAAGAGAAAAATGACACTGCCTTTATCCTAACCTTCTTCAGGACTGTCCAATGTACACACATCTATACACTCACACATATGACACACATATACACACATCTGGAAGGTCTCACAGGAGCCACATAGGCCACAGGAGGGTAACTCAGGATAACTCGTTGCCCTGTGCAGTTATTTTTCTTGTCAGTCCCACAGAAGAGCAGGCCTCAGACACCCAAGCAGGTTTTTCTAAACTACCACCTACCTTGATCAATGACCCAGAGTGTGAGGCTATTGTTGGGGTCCTTTGGTGATTTCCGGGGTACCATTTTAATGAGGAGGGTCAGGGCATTGTCACGGCCTTGGCCAGAGACCCCCACCTCAGTCAGTAGCTCCAGGAGGTTACTGATAAGAACCTTCAGCTCCCGGGCAGGGTCTGGCAACAAAACACATTAGTGATCAATGTCCACGACATAAAGGGTTCAGTCCTCCACACAATGGAGAGAGGTGCATTAGTGGGCTCTGCAGTGACCCAGTCCTGCGAGATTCAGGCAAAGGAGGCTTCCCTCCTGGGTTCTGAGCTGAGCCTACCTCTCTCCTCAGGCACCCTACCTGGTAAGTTCTAAACCAGCTTGTTCTACAGTGAGACTTTGTCTCAGCAAAACAAAAACATCACCCTGAAAGACTGGCTGGGCTGGGTCACACACACACACACACACACACACACACCCACCACAACATGACCATCCAGGGAACGAGAGACCTGCTTCCACTCACCCACGATAATAGCACCTTCTTTGCCACGGAAGCCTTTCTTGACGCCTTCCTTGAGGGCATCAAACATGACCTGCAGTAGGTGGCAGGCTGCCAGCGACACGGCCTGGTTTTCCACACCCAGGATGGAGACGACTCTCCGAGTTCCCAGGACACTCAGGGTTGCCACCGTCTAAGGAGGGAAAGAGTCGGACAGAGGCTCTGGTTGGTAAAAGAGAGCCATGGCGATTTCTAATGGTGAGTGTGTGAGTGTGGTCAGAAAGTGAGTAAACACCTGAATGGAAGGGCCAGCTGGAAGGAAAGAAGGTGTGTCTAATGGTTATGACCTGGGGTCATGCAGGTATGACCTGGGGTCATGACGCCCTTCCTGGATGGGTGGGTCTAAGGAAAGCATCTCATTTGGTAGTGGTGGCATCACCTGCAATCCCAGACATAGAGACTGGATAGCAGTCAGTTCTAGAACAGCCAAGGCCACATATCTAGACAGTGTCTGAAAACAAGGAGGAAGGGAGGAGGAAGAGGAAGAGGAAGAGGAGGAGGAGAAATTCCAGAATCCTCATCCACCTCAGCTCTCTGTAGCTCGAGAGAAGATAAGCTCCAAGAGTGTCTATTTGGTCTCATGACTCCTCCAGAAGGAGGCTCACCGCGACAGAGCTTCCCGATTGATGATCGATGCCGGTTCCTTCCCAGGCCCAGCACTAAGGTCTGCATGAGCCTGAGGGCGTGAACACGCATGGGCAGAACTGCAAGGCCTCGTCATCTTTCTTGTAGGCCAGAGAACCCAAGAGGCCTGATGGGTTTATCCCAGCTCACAGAGACTGGTGTGGGAGCTAGAGGATGCTATGGGGTGTGTATAGCCCCGGCTTGGCCTCAAGGCATTTCATTGACTACATCACAATCTACCCTTCTTGGAACTGGAGCTTCCTCTAAAAGCAATCAAGGAGCTCAGCGTGGCAGCACATGCTGTAATCCCAGAGGGACCATGAGTTCAAGGCAGCCTAGACTATGGAAGAAGACCCCAACACATTTATACACATAATAAGCACATTTATACACATAAAAGTAGATGAACCAGAGGCCAAGTTCCTATCTCCTGGGTCCAGCCAGCAGTGGCAAGAGCTGGGGCCATGGACTTTTCTGGCCCCAGATCAGGGCTATCCTTGCCAAACTGTCCACACGATGACAACAGTCCGTGCTTCTAATCGGGTCACTAGAACAAAGGGAGAAGTGCTGTTGGTGACATCACTGTCATCTCTCCTCTCCAGAGTAAAAGGAGTCAGACCTTTAGAGCACACTCAACGCCCCTCTCTAAGGAGCCTTGAGTGGGGCAGTGACCAGGTGTCCCTATGGACTGGCTTCAGGAAAGGTAATGTTCAAGGTATGACAGGGCTAAGTCTGTCCTTTCTGGGCCTACTCTGTCCCAATGTGTGGGTCTTTTCTGTCCTTTTTATTTTTCCCTCTGGTTGTGTCTGTGTCACAGACAGACCTGTTTGTGCCTTAAGCTGGTTTTGGAACAAAATGAGGAATGGAAAAGCAGACAGGTAGTAGACATTAGTAGACAAACGGACAGACATACAGACCAAAGCAGTAACTAGACCTCTCTACACCACATACCCGTGACTGGTGCTCAGAGCAAATGCCGACCAGTGTGCGCAGGGCTGCCAGCATGAGGTCAGTCTCTCCTGTGTCCAGCAGGCGTTGCAAGAGCTGAACCCCATTGCTCCGGAAGATCTTCTCAGCTCCAGCATCCTCTCGGGCCAGTACCACAAGGTTCTGAGAAGCCTATACCAGAGGAAGTAGATTCTAATGTTGACACGACGTATATCCAAGGGCAGGGCGAGAAGAGAGGCCCTGAGCTCCGGACCTCACTGCTTCTCCTGAGCATCTGAGAGGTGCCAGCTATAAACTCAACCTCTTGGAACTTCAGCTTCCCTCTCTTCAAGTAGACAGAGAGCTGGCTCTCCTGGGTGACGGCTAGAGTGGAGTGCCTAGCAGGGACTCAGAAGCAAAGATAGCGTTTCAGTCACACTGTGTGCTAAATCCTGGCTCTGGGTGGCCGTCAAGGTGTTCTGTGAACTCCAGTTCCTGCTCCTTGCTTCACACTAAGGTCTCAAGAGCTCCTATACAGGAGGCGTGCCCCAAGGCTCAGCCTACAACACAGCAGGCCAGCAGGATACCGGAGGCCCACACTAGTGAGCACAGGAGTGTGCACAGGAGCTCTAGTGGCCCACTCCAGGACCCGTACCTTCTGCTTCTTCTCCGTGCCTTTTTCTTTGGGGTCCAATAGTATCTGAAACATCTGTTCTACTTTGGCATCTGTGGAGGACATGTACCGCACCTATAACAAAGCAACAAAGCACAGAATAAATCACCTTTCTTGGTCAGACATGTCATATTTCCTATGCATTCTCCGGAAGCTCTCCTCCTGGGTGGCTCAGAGCTCAGGGCCAACAGCTAACAGCTAGCAACCAGGGCAGGCAGGAAGAGACTTGCCAGGCATCTCCTCCTAAACCTCCCCAGGGCTGTTTTCCTCTCTGAACTGTCCTGCTTGGGCAAGAGGACCTGCTGATGCTAAAGGAAGTGCCTTCAGTCAGATGGTAGGCATTTTGTTAGCCATGAGGAAACCAGCTCCAGGGAGTGCCAGCCATACATACTATAGCAGCGTAACAGCACAGACATGCTACTATAGTGCTACACTTGACAGTCATTCAAAAGAGGTCAGGAAGGTTTTGAGGTAGCTGCTAACACTCCTTTTTTTTTTTTTTTAAATTTATTATTATATGTAAGTACACTGTAGCTATTTTCAGACACTCCAGAAGAGGGCGCCAGATCTCATTATGGATGGTTGTGAGCCACCATGTGGATGCTGGGATTTGAACTTATCACCTTCGGAAGAGCAGTCGGGTGCTCTTACCCGCTGAGCCATCTCACCAGCCCTTTTTTTTTTTTTTTTTTTTTGAGACAGGGTTTTTCTGTGGAGCCCTGGCTGCCCTGGAACTCACCTTGTAGACCAGGTTGGCCTCGAACTTAGAAATCCACCTGCCTCTGCCTCCCGAGTGCTGGGATTAAAGGCATGCGCCACCATGCCCGGCCTAACATTCCTTTTAATGGTGTGTGTGTGTGTGTGTGTGTGTGTGTGTGTGTATGTGTGTGTGTGTGTGTGTGTGTGTTAAAACAGGTATTTTTTGGAAAACCTCTTTAACCCCATTCTTTTCTTCCAATGTTACCATTTTGATAAACACAAAACACACACACACACATACCCTTTTTTCTTTCTTTTTAAATGTAGCCTAGGCTGGTCTTGAACTCACAAAGATCTGCCTGCTTCAGCTCCTGAGTGCTGTGATTAAAGGTATACAACACCAGGCCTGGCCTTTAGTGGACAGTTTTTGTTGTTGTTTTTTCAAGACAGGGTTTCTCTGTGAAACAGTCCTGGCTGTCCTAGAGCTGTGTAGATCAGGCTGGCCTTGAACTCACAGAGACCTGCCTTTCTCTGCCTCTGGGATTAAAGGTATGCACCCCCCCCCCCCCTGGCTTGATGTGCATTCTTTTTTTTTTTTTTTTTTTGGTTTTTCGAGACAGGGTTTCTCTGTATAGCCCTGGCTGTCCTGGAACTCACCCTGTAGACCAGGCTGGCCTCTAACCCAGAGGTCTGCTTGCCTCTGCTGGGATTAAAGGTGTGCACCACCACCTGGCTTTAAATGTCAAGCTTTACTGACATTTTTCATTGGACTTACACGGATTCAGCCAGATGTTCCCAGACAGGATCCACTGTTTGGGTTGCCCCCTCACGGACATAGTACTTTCCTATGTGGATTACCGCATATTTTGCTTTTCCATCTACCAATCAGCAGAGCCCGCTGTTTAATCATACATGATCCATTTCTCAGAAACAGCACTAACCTAGTCTGTTTAATTTTTTTCTCTCATTGCTGGGCATATAGGCAAGTTCCAAGCCTCTCTTACTACAAACGAGACTGAAACAAAAGTCGGACGCCTGAAATTCCAGCTCTTGGGAAGTGTAGGCAGGAAGTCAAGGCCATCCACAGCTACACAGCAAGTCCAGGCCTAGCCTAGGTTATGCGAAACCCTGTCTTAAAAAAGTAAAAATAAAAATGTTTTTGGAAGCAAGAAAATCAGGGGTTCGAGGCCAGCTTCAGGCAGGTAGTGAGTCTAAGGTCGAGAGGGGCTAAGTAGATCATCAGAGATTCATTTACAACTTTGATATGCTAAAGCACTGCAGCATAATGGAGCCAAATCACTTCATACCTTCCCCAGGTACTGTAAGAGTCCACACGCCCACACCACTTACATACAAGGACAAACTTATACATACACGGAAAAAACATGCTTTAAATTTGATTCCCTCCATCAGGCTGAGCTTTATTAATTAGTGTGTGTTTGTTACCAGCAGCTCCTCTCTAGGGCACTGTATCTACATCCTTGACCCAGACCCAGACAACCCCAACTTCTCTTAGTCTTTCACACACCTTCTCCTGAATCTGGCCCCCAATGTTCCTCAGCGACTCCTGGAAAACTTTGTTCTTGGGTTCTAGGCTCACACATCTCTTCAGGTCAAGGACAGCCTGGTCCAGGCGGCCCAGCTTCTCTAGGGCTTGGCTTCGGCGATAAAGTGCTTTGACATCCCCACCGTCCTTTTCAATGGCTGAGCACAAACAGGGGCTCTATCAGCACCCAGAAGGCCACCGTCTCCAGGCAAGAGCAGTAGGGATAGATCTCGAGGGCCAAAGGAAGATAGGGGTACGAATGTGGAGCTCGGTGCTTCAGCCTCAGAAAAGGTGAGGGCGGCTGCAGAAAAGGAAAGGCCGAAGAAGTGGGAAAGCAAGTAGAAAGACGTGTGACTGGGACCAAAGGAGGAGAAAGGGATGGCTCGGTGGCCCCAGAGTCCTTTCCCACCACAGAAGACCCCATTGCTCCATACGAGGACCCACATCAACCCTACCTTTAGATGCCTCTGATTCTGCTTTGCTGTAATCTTCCTGTAAGAGAAAGATCAGAAGCCTGAGAGAAACTAATGTGGCAATGGCACCCTTGTTTTGCTGAGCCACCTGATCCCCCACTACCCATACCTAAAGACCTCTGGCAATCGTGCGTGCCTAGGAAATGCCCAGCTGGTGCGCAAACAGCAGCGGCTATGGGCAACCCCGGGCCCAGGTAGAACCAGGTTAGAGCAACCCGACCCCCTCACCAGCTTGAGGTGGCAAGCAGCCAGGTTTCGGTGCAAAATGGCCTGGTCTTGGGGTGTCGCGCCGAGACTCAGGGCCTGGGTGTAGGCGGTCAGGGCGCCCTCGTAATCCCCGCATTTGAACAGTTCGTTGCCCTCCTTCCGCAGCTGCTCGGCTGAGCTGGCCTGTGGAGAGAGAAAGAGAGAAAAAAGGCGGTGGGTAGAGCAGCGCGACTGGGAGAAGAGCCGGGTCTCGGCCGAGTCTTGTGAAGAGCTAGAATAAGGTGACGGCGACCAGGTGCGAAGGCGCATGTGCGAAAGGGGAGATGCCACAGGAGAATCAGTACGCACCCCGGGGTCGGAAGGTCGGCGCTCGGGGGTCCCCGGGCCACTCACAGTCATCTCGAAGCTGAGCTCCAAAAGCCGGTGCAGGCGCAGTCTCTAGAGCAAAGGTGGACCTGGGCTCGGCGAGATGCGGGTGACTGCCCCGCCCCAGCAATGCGTCAGTGTTACGCTAAACAAGGCGAGGCCAAGAAAGTGGTTGGGTCTGACCAAGGGCGGGGTACTCGCGTTGCGCAGGCGCAGGCTCAGGCTCAAGGATGCTTCACGAGCGCCTAGTCTCTTCCCACTGGGACCTGTAGAGGGCGCGCGGAAGAGGCTCTAAAGGAAAGGCAACGGCGGTGGCCACTTGAGTTGTGTTTTTCTCTCCGTCCCCGACCACGGCAGAAGTGCACGAAATCTGTAGTCATCAGTGCCATCAGCAGTAAAGTGTAGATGCCCAGTGCTAGGAGCGGGCCTGGGCCCCTGGGGAGAGAGGAGAGAATCAAGGTTGTGTACTGGCTGCTACAAGTCAGGGTTTGCAGAGCCCAGAGTCCCTCGAGAGCATGGGATAAATACAGACTGCATGTGCATATTTTGCATACAAATTTGGGAGCTCGCAAGTACCTTGATGACAAACGCGGCTAGATTCAGAATTAAACCTCCTACTACAATGTGTCCAAGATTAACAAGATCCTCCTTATTAACACCATCCAAACCCCTTAAGACATAAAGCAGCTTCTGTTACTTGTTCTTCATTTACAGAACTGGTTGTAATTATGATTTCGTGACTTCCTCTCCACTAATCTGGAAGCTACAAGTCTACTGCAGAATTCAAGGACAGAGCCCAAGACACGGGAGCACTCTGCCAGTGTTCTGTGAATCTGGGACTAGAGTTCTTACCTGAGGATGGGTGGTGGCTGAAGAGAAGACAGGTTTACTTGGTATAGGGCCTCAAATTCATCTAGGGTACAGCAGGAACCCCCGGCAGCCTGCAGGTGGCAACAGTAGGCTTCCTCGGGAGTATCAGAGAGGCGCGGACAGAAAAAACCAGGGTAGTGGCCGCCTTCTGCATCCCGTGTAGTTTGGCACAAATGGGGGTGGTGGGCCAGTGCTGGAGAGAAACAAGACGTCCATAGAGAAGGGAGGTTACCCACATCCCCTTCACCCTGTTCAAAGTGCAAAATGGGGTCCAAGTCCCAAAGAGAAGAGAAGAGAAGAGAAGAGAAGAGAAGGCTCTCTCCACCCCTCACCGTCCGCTCTCCCATATCCCAAATCACCCTCAGAGGATAGGGAAGGTATACCTGAGAGGTCGGTTGGCTGGGCAAGGTTCATCCAACTGAAAAGCAGTCCCCCACACAGGCCTGTCAGCAGCAGCCCTGGACTCCTCCTCTGGAGGCCCATAAGAAGTCACCTCCACCTCAGTTGTAGTCTTGGGAATCCAATATGGGTTCTGAGACCTAGCTACAGACAAGAAGGAAGCTGAAATTAAAGTCCCAAGATTTGCAGGGGTGGAAACTCCTCTACTATAAGTTTGTGGAGCAATGAAAGTGATTGGGTCCTATCGTCTGCTGGGAAATGTGAGGCCTTTGGCTCCAAACTGCCTATGATTTCCTAAGCAGAAGGGAGGAAAGGAATGCCAGGTGAGAAAGAAGTTGAGCCATTGTAAGAAAGAAAGAAAGAAAGAAAGAAAGAAAGAAAGAAAGAAAGCCTATAAAGCCAACTGTGTTTCTATCTATCCCCTCAACTTCTAGGCTGCATGGACACCTTGGGGATACAGACTATTCCATTTTAGGCCCCAGAGACCTCTGTTCAGTCTGTGGGGCATCCCTCTGTAACTGCAGCGCCATGGCAACCACCAAGCCTGTAAGAGAGTCCTGACATTAGGCTTCCCCTGAGCCTTATCTCCCCAGCTGCCAGCCCAGACACAAAAGCTACCTGCATGGTGGAATACACTTAGCAGCTGGCTGTCTCTACTTCTCAGAACCCTTTGGGGAGATGCCAAGGTCTTGCTTATCCCTCACACTTCAGAGCTGCCAATGATGGGATTTCTCCAGAAAATCCAAAGCTCGATGGCCGGTAAAGAGAGAAGGATTATTCCAGTGCCTACCCAAGCTAGGCAACATTATGCTCCTGAAACCTTGGGAACAAGACTCACTACCGCAAAGGCCCTGACAGAGGTCTGGGGACTGAAGCAGGCTCCCTCCTGGTTCAAGAGATGAATGCAAACGGTTTCTGTAGAAACAGTGTTGTGTCCCAGGAGCCCACATCTGAAGCAATTAAGCAAGATCCAATTCTCCAGAAGGTCAAATCCTAGCATCTCTAGGGCCAAGATGTTAGATTCAGATGCCCAAGGTAACAGAGACTGACCCTATGGAGAGAGCTATGTTTGAAGCACTTTGAAAACGTTCTGGGTATTGTGCCAGGCTGTAGATGGCCTTTTTCTCATGGAAGAAGCTGTCTCTGCCTCCCAGGCTAGATAAGATGGGCTTTCCCCCACGATCCCACGGCCGTCCATGCCTTCCAGCTCTGTACCCAGTACTCCGTGAAACCATCACTTTTGGTTTTTGTCTCCTTTTTCTGCAAAGACTCTTAGTTCATGTCCTTGGGCATGGCGGGGAGAGCGCTGCGCCAGCCGCTGTGATTGTTGAAAACTGTTTTCTATATCCAGGATCTCGGACTTTAAAAAAACCTCCGTTGAGACTGGGATGATGGTTCAGTGGGTAGAGTGCTTGCTGCACAAGCATAAGGACTTGCATTCATTCAGATTATTACAACAGCTGGGTAAAAAAAGCTGGGGGTGGCAACCTACGCCTGTTGTGCTGGGAAGACGGAGACAGGAGACTCCTTGAAACTCGTTCAGTTGCTAGTCTTGCTAAATACCTGGGCTACAGGTTCAAGGAGAGTCTTTGTCTCCAAAAAACTAAGGTGGAGACTTATAGCCTCTATAATCCACACGCACGCGCACGCGCACACACGTTGGGGGAGGGGGGAAATGAATGAATTACAGCTTGATAGAAATAGTTCCGTTCTCCGAGCCTTCGAAGCGCCAGGCGGCGCTATAGTTGAGTCGTTCGGACTCCGAAGCTTCAGTCCCCCGCGCCACCAGCGCGATGGGCTCGGAGGCAGCTCAGCTGCTGGAGGCTGCTGACTTCGCCGCTCACAAACACCGACAGCAGCGACGAAAAGATCCTGAAGGGACTCCCTACATCAATCACCCCATCGGTGGGCGCGCCGGTTGGGAAACAGTGCTCGCGGCCCGTGGCGGGTGGGGACTGACTGGGACGGGAACACAAAGCGCGTATAAATTACTGAGCGTCTTCTTCGAGTCCCAAGCGTTGTATCAACCACTTTTCATGCGTTATGCGTGTAAGCTTCACCTAGGGTAGTAGGCAGGATTGTTCCCTTGGTACAGTCGATATCCCAAGAGGGTAAAGGACTTTCCAAGGTCATCCAGCTGGTGAGGTGCTACATCTGGCTCCCTCTAGACTGACTTCTGCTTTGCCCCTGCCAGGTGTAGCCCGGATCCTAACCCATGAGGCTGGAATCACTGATATTGTGGTGTTACAGGTAACGTTACCCTTCTCTGCCAGGAGGCTGGTGTGGTAAACCAGAGTACTGTTGAACAATGGGTGCTATTTATTTGGCTAGTAGGCTAGTGTCGCTGGGCTGAATGGTAGCCTATCCCCAGGCAGCCCTGCTCCATGACACAGTAGAAGACACAGATACTACCCTGGATGAGGTGGAGCTGCACTTTGGAGCACAGGTTCGACGCTTGGTGGAGGAGGTAACAGATGACAAGACTCTGCCCAAACTGGAAAGAAAGCGGCAACAGGTGGAGCAGGCACCACACAGCAGCCCAGGGGCCAAACTGGTGAAGCTGGCAGACAAGCTATACAATCTGAGGGACCTGAATCGCTGCACCCCTACAGGTATGCTCTCCTACTGGCTCTGAGGAGAGAGGGGAAGGGGATTTCCAGCTTCTGAAAATACAGGTTGGTCAGATTCCCAGAAATAAGGGGGGGGGGCGGTAGAGTGGGGAGGGGTGATCTTAACACCTCTGACTAAACCTCCTAGAATAGTCTTCTTCCCTAAGGTGGGAACAGAGTCACTGGGTCATGGAGAAGTTGTCAGATCATTCCATTGCAACTCATCTTATGGCCTTGTACCGAAGCCTGCCAGGGAACAGGCAAAAGCCAATGCTGCCCTTGACATCACACGAGCAGATTTCTGTCCACTCTGGTGCAGGATGGTCAGAACATCGAGTCCAGGAGTACTTCGAGTGGGCAGCACAGGTGGTAAAAGGGCTTCAAGGGACGAACCAGCAACTAGAAGAGGCACTAAAGCAGCTGTTTGAGGAGCGAGGGCTGACTCTCTGAGCTGTTCTCCATGTAATCCTGCAGCATGGCTCCAGCAAGGCCCAGGAAAGATGGGATTCTTACTGCAGCGTTCCAGAGCCTACTCATCTCTCACATTCCATCATTCAACCCGACATCCCAGGCTAAAAACATCTGCGTTTTTTTCACTCAGCTGGGACCGGAATATGGAAAGCAGATATGCCCTTCCATCCGGGCACTAATAACCTTTCTTTAAGTCTTGGGTCTGTTTGCTGTTTTGCATGGTAGGACTTCTGGCCCCTCAGGAACCTAAGATTGGATAAGCATTGGTTTTATAAGTCGTGGAAAATAAAGCACTTAGGGTAAAGGCTTAAATTGCTGTTCTTCCTTCTCGGGTCTCCCGAAGAGGACCCACATGCTAAATAGTCATTTCCCATGTGTCTTTTGCATCAGTTCCTTTGGGTTAAAAAGCATCAACCCGGGGCTGGTGAGATGGCTCAGCGGGTAAGAGCACCCGACTGCTCTTCCGAAGGTGATAAGTTCAAATCCCAGCAACCACATGGTGGCTCACAACCATCTGTAACAAGATCTGGCTCCCTCTTCTGGAGTGTCTGAAGACAGCTACAGTGTACTTACATATAATAAATAAAATAAATCTTAAAAAAAAAAAAAAAGGGGCTGGTGAGATGGCTCAGCGGGTAAGAGCACCCGACTGCTCTTCCGAAGGTGATGAGTTCGGATCCCAGCAACCACATGGTGGCTCACAACCATCCGATCTGGCTCCCTCTTCTGGAGTGTCTGAAGACAGCTACAGTGTACTTACGTATAATAAAATAAAATAAATCTTTGCCGGGCGTGGTGGCGCACGCCTTT
>LR749530.1:3156189-3284445 GCA_902729485.2 Mus minutoides
ACCTCAGTGCTCCAACACCAACTGCAGCAATTGCTCAATGATTCATAGCCGATGCCTGGACCCTTAAAAGTTGCTGGCTTCCAGCCGGGCGTGATGGCACACGCCTTTAATCCCAGCACTCGGGAGGCAGAGTCAGGCAGATTTCTGAGTTTGAGGCTAGCCTGGTCTACAGAGTGAGTTCCAGGACAGCCAGGCAGCCAGGGCTACACAGAGAAATCCTGTCTCAAAACAAACAAACAAACAAAAACAAAAAAAAATTGCTGGCTTCCTGGGTTGCTAAGTCTCAACTGGGTACCCGGAAGAGGCCTGAAGTTGCCCAACTCAGAGGTGGGTGGAGTCTGTAGAAAGCTCACCCCCCACCCCCCAAAAAACTGGAGGTTTGAGTTCGTGTGCACATGCATGCGAAAGTCCTACAGTGTGGGTGTGGCACTCAGAGAACTTGTGGGGAGCTGGATTTCACCCTCTATCATGTAGGTCTGAGATATCCAACTCAAGTTTGTCAAGCTTGGCGGGCTGGCGTCTTTACCCACTCAGCTGGCTCTCCTCGCCTTTGTTACCCCTTTTTTGTTATTGTTCTGTTTTTGTTTGTTAGAGGGGGATAGGGCCCCACAGCCATTCTGCCGTCCACCTGCCTCTGCGATAAAGCACGACCATACCAAGGCTCTCCTGAGGGCTTCTTACATCTCATTGGCTATACAAAAATCTATAGTTTTTACGCTGAAGCTGCACTTGAATTTCCCATTCCTAGAAAAACACCTGAACACATGCACACACTACACACACACACACACACACACACCAGGGCAGCCATCCTTCACCCTCTTCTGGCTCATTATTTTTTACACCTGTTGGTCTCTGAAGGCTGGTCCTTCCTGCTTCATTTTTGCCCTTGGCATGGTGTACAGCAATCTTTCCACGCTTTTTGAGTCTAGCTGCTTTCTGCTCATCTGGTTATCTTTGGCTATTCCAACATCCTCACCCTGCCCCCACCCCTGCAGTGTCTCTAATAGACACGCCTGGGTGTTCAGTTTTGGCCTTTGAGTGATGTTCAGAGCAAACAGGCAGGAGACAGATGGGGTCTTTAGGAGTTTTAGGGTTTTTGGTTTTCCTCCTTAGTCCCTTTGGGAGGGACATAATTCATTTCCAGGGCACAGTGAGCCTCATTGCTTTGGACCATACCTTCAGACATCAGCTTTTCCTTTATAGACATGGTCCTCCATCTTTTGCAACATTTTCCTGAGAACTGGAGTCAGGGTGTTTCTTCTCATGCTGATCTATAGAGCAAGTCGCAGGAAGGTGCGGAAGACATTCCCCACCCCCGCCCCCCCAGCTTGTTGGGTCTCAACACCCAGGTGGACAGAACCACCTCTGCCTGAAGCAAACTTCCCGGAGTTAGGCAGAGATCCTTCCTTCCTTAGGGTGAATTGAATGGTTTCCTCTTTCCTTGTTTTATAATGGTTACCATTTCCCCCTCCCCCACTAGAGAGAAGCCTGCAAGACCCAATCACCTCCCACAGGTTCCCCTTACACTATTTCTTTGAACTACAGAGGGACACACATACTCAAACTATAGCATTCAGTGCTTACATAGACACTCACGGGTTTCATTCTCTAAGGGACTGTCTCACTGGCTACCACCGCTAATCTTCAACTGTATCACAGTGTATACATTAAGAAGCCCTTCTTGGGGGCTGGTGAGATGGCTCAGCGGGTAAGAGCACCCCACTGCTCTTCCGAAGGTGATAAGTTCAAATCCCAGCAACCACATGGTGGCTCACAACCATCCGTAACAAGATCTGGCTCCCTCTTCTGGAGTGTCTGAAGACAGCTACAGTGTACTCACATATAATAAATAAAATAAATCTTTAAAAAAAAAAAAAAAAGAAGCCCTTCTTGGGGCTGGAGAGATGACTCGGCCATTAGAGGCTTGGGCTTCCTGTTTTTTTTTTTTGGGGGGGGGGGGGTTGGTTTTTTGAGACAGGGTTTCTCTGTATAGCCCTGGCTTTCCTGGAACTTACTTTGTAGACCAGGCTGGCCTCGAACTCAGAAATCCACCTGCCTCTGCCTCCCGAGTGCTGGGATCAAAGGCATGCACACCACCACCTCCAGGCTGGGCTTCCTTTTCTTAGACTATCCTAATTAATCAGGGCAGTACAAAGGCAGGAGCAGAAACAGACCCAGCTGTTCCTGGCAACTGTCAAAGTTTGAACTTTCTTCCCGTTGGACCTAAACAAAACTAGTTCCATACTAATGTTGGAATATCTAGTCTCTGTCATCTCTCACGGTGTGAGACTTGAACTTTCCGTACATTTTTGTTAAGAACAAAAAAAATTCAGAGACCTCTCGTTGAAATGTAAGCCTCACCCCTCCACTACATAGTTTATGATTTCCTCTTTGTGTTTGTGACAGTTAGTGGCTTTTTGCTTGTGTGAGATGGAGTCTCAGTGTTGCTTGAGCTGGCTCTAAACTCCTGGGCTCAACAGACCCCTCCCCTGTCTCCAGGGTAGCCTGGCTTCCTAACCACCATGACAGCAAGCTAAGCCTTTCCAGCTCGGTTAGAAATGCTGCTCTGCCCAGGAATTCCTACTCCTCTTCTTGCCCTGGGGAAGGCAGATCCGGACCTTCTGGGCCTGATGCCCTGCAAGATGGTGAAGTTCCTCACATTTGCCCGCCTTTCTCTCTGTGTTTCCAGCTGGCCACTCAGTCCTTTCCTCCTTAAGGAACTGGATGTGTCTCCGTGAGGGCGTCCTTCCCTTTCTGGTGAATGAGGTTTTGTTGTATTCTGGTTCCACTGTAGACTGTTAGCCTCATGCTGGCGAGGCATCCGTCCCTGAGCTCTGTGGACAACAGCTGCTGCTTACCTTAAAACAGTACACACTCACTGTGCCCTTACCAAGAACGATATGAGCCAGGGATGGAGGCATGCACTTGTAATCCCAGTACTTTCCAGCTAAGGCAGGAAATGCCTATAAATCGGAGGCTAGCTTGTGCTACCTGCCTGGGGGGGAGGGGAGGGGAGGAGAGAAGGAAATGCTTTAAAGGGCTTTGGCCCGTAACTCTCCCAAGGATTAGTTCAAAGGCTTTACCAGAAGTTGGCTTTTTTCCTTGATCCAGTTACACGTGGCCCTCCCCCACACATCACCTTGGCACCCAGACCGCAGAAACAGGCCTGCCTATACAGGACAGGACAGAACCCTGCACTTTCCAGAGGCAACTCCGCTGAAGGAACTTTTGAAAGGACAGGGCTCTAAGTACTATTTAAGTATGTAAACAGCAGCCCAGAGGGCACGGTGCACATGCCTGTGGGCCTAGCCTGTGGGCAGCAAAGGCAGGAAGATTACAAGTTCAAGGCCAGCCTGGCTCTCTCTGGCAAGTCTGGGTTAGTCAGGGATACACTGCCAGACACTCCCAACGAAAGTGTGTGCTTATGATTAAAATTTGTCCTGTCAGACAAATAACTTCACTGTACATCTCTGACCTCCAAAGAACATCCTTTATTCTGCGCAGTTCCCTATCATTGGATTACAAACCATATGGTAGCAAATAAGACTTGCTGTAGGCACGCATTCTACCGTGTGGAGGCTCCCGCTGAGGAGCTTGGCCACAACATGATGCTAAGATGCTAAGCATCTTCATCTTATTCCTGTCACCAAGACATGAATAGGAAGCCAGGAAGCCGTATGGCCTGAGCCTGGCAGCATAAACTTTGGAAACCTGCAAGAGCCCAGCCCTGTCACTGCTGAGTGTTTGGGTGCTGCTGGGCAGACCCTAGTGACGTTCTCTGAGAAGTCAAAACTCGTTTTTCTCCAACAGTGACATTGCTCACTGCTGACTCGTTCCCACCCACACAGCTGTATTGATTTAACCTGTTTCCTATAGCATGCTATCAAGCTGTGTGTGTGTGTGTGAAAACCTATTTTTTAACGTTCCCCCATTATATATTAGGTTTCATGTTATGTCTAGAAAAGGGTTTCCTAAATCAGGTATAAAAATATTTTTTCTGCCGGGCAGTGGTGGCGCACACCTTTAATTCCAGCACTTGGGAGGCAGAAGCAGGTGGAGTTCTGAGTTCGAGGCCAGCCTGGTCTACAGAGTGAGTTTCAGGACAGCCAGGGCTACACAGAGAAACCCTGTCTCAAAAAACCAAAAAAAAAAAAAAAAAATTTTTTTTTCTTCCCAGGTGTGATGATGGCGGCAGGTGGGGATCTCTGTGATTTCCAGGCCAGCTTGGTTTACATAGTGAGTTCCAGCACAGCCAGAAGTACATAGTGAGACTAAAATATTTAATAATAATAATAATAATTTTGTTGTTTTTCTTTTGCTTTTTCCCTCTAGCCCTAAGTTTTTGTTTTGTTTTTGAAACAGAGAAGTCTCATAGGTGGGTAGCTGTCTCAAAGTACTATGAAATAATCCATCTCCCCCTCCCCTGCACTTGAAATCATATACTAAATTTCTATGTGCCTAGGTCTGTCTGACCTGACCTATGATGGCAGCTGAATTCACGCTGGCAGAAGAGTCCAAGTCCCTTGAAAACTCTGTTAAGACAGCTCCTGCCTGTTGCCCACCTTAGTGTCACCAGCTGTTCACCACCATGGCCATTCAGAACTACTTCACATCCTCAGCCTGTCACCTTCCAGATGAATGCCGGAACCTGAAGAGTTCCAAAAAGTGTCCAACCTCGTAGGAATTACACGGATGTTTATGGGTTGATTTGGGGAGAACCAGTCTTTACAGGGCAACTCCCAGAATGCCTTGCTGGGTCTTCAGTTGACACAGGTTTCTTAGGTCGATTACAGTTTTAAAACAGTGGCAATTATAATTCTTGTTTCCATCTGGAGTATGGGTTAGCGACACCAGGACACTGTTAACTAATAGCATGCCGCCGGCCAGTTTCTGACTCTGAGGGGAATGCCTGCACTGTCCGATTCTTTGGGTGCTTTACTTACTGGTGACAGAGATCTTTATCTAGATTATGGTGCTTCTTTCTAGTCTTGGCTTCCTAAGTTTTCATAAGGATGGAACTTCACTTTTGCCAACTCTTATTGTTTATAGACAGATTCTCTATTGATTGAAACAAAACGAAGGTTCATCAAAGCACATGACCTCCTATTTGTCTCTGCCTTCCTCGTCCCCATACTGGGCAGGTAATACTTCTGCAGGTGGAATATGAGTGAACCTCCTCAGCCCACCAGGGGCCCCAGCACGAGATGCCTTCCCAAGACGCCCCAACACAGGTCTTGGAAGCTCTGTTTCCATTCTAAGGAAAGAAACCCTGCAAGGATCCCCACAATGGGAACGTGTGGGGAGACTGGTGTGTGAGATAAGGAAGCAGGTCAGGTGGAGACACTCCTTACCCCTGCCACAAACCAACACCAAATGATCAGTTGAGAACTGGTGCTAGTACCTGAAGTGTTCCATGGCCTCTGGCCTGGAGAGTCTCAAGCAAGCCCTTCCTGCCATCCAGCAGCCCCTAGCCAGGGCATGCAGGCCCGGTGGCACTTGGAGCAGAGCCAGAACAGAAAGCAGCAAAGCCTTTAGGCTCTTAGGAGAATCAGGGACTCCTTCCACGCCTTTACTCCACTAATAATGGGTGCCTACCCCTCTCCTCCCATAATCACCCTGCTCCTGTACCCTCATACCAGCACTGTGGGGTCTATATCACCCTGCAGAGCAAGCTCATCCCTGCAGTCGCCTGGCCTGAGGTTGTTCCCCCAGCCTCCTTGACCTCTTCTGTTTGTCCCCACTCTTCCTAAATCCCATTTTGGGAAAAAGATGGGAGCCTGAGCTGTGCCCAGCTGGGCACCTACTCACAGCCCAGGGCAAGAGCCTCCTCTCCCTGTCTCACTGCCCCCGCTGCCTGCTGATGTAAGGGCTGTTCCAAACACAGGAGCAGCACTACACAACGGACGGGTACAGCACAGTCTGTTGGTTCTGAGGCAGAGCGGAGGGGAGACTTAGCGTGGCTTGTCCTGCTCAATCTTGGTGTTAGGAGGCAGTCTCTGTGGATGAACTCTCTCTTCGTCTTCAGGCCACAAGAAGCCCAGACCTAGCCCAAGCGTAGGCGGAAGGTGCTGATCTCCATGGGCTCCAGAGAGATGTCAGTGCTGTTGGAGGGTGAGGCCAGGGGGTATAGCAAAGTCAAGGAGGTTGGCTGCAGGAATGTCACATCCAGGCCATGGAAGAGGCTCCCTAGGGCCAGCTGTGAAGAGAAAGGGGGCAGGGTGAGCAGGGCACTGCTAACAGTGGGTAAATTCTTCCTTACACCGAGTACTACTTTTGGGTTTATTTGTTTTTTTTGATTTTTTGGGTTTTTTTTTTTTTTTTTTTTTTTTTTTTTTTTTTTTGTTTTTCGAGACAGGGTTTCTCTGTATAGCCCCGGCTGTCCTGGAACTCACTTTGTAGACCAGACTGGCCTCGAACTCAGAAATCCGCCTGCCTCTGCCTCCCGAGTGCTGGGATTAAAAGCGTTCGCCACCACGCCTGGCTTTTTTTTTGTTTTTTTGAGACAGGGTTTCTCTGTGTAGCCCTGGCTGTCCTGGAACTCACTCTGTAGACCAGGCTGGCCTCGAACTCAGAAATCCACCTGCCTCTGCCTCCCGAGTGCTGGGATTAAACACGTGCGCCACCACGCCTGGCCTTTTGGGGTTTTTTTTGAGACAGGGTCTCACACTGTAGTCCAGGCTAGCCTCAAACTCAGAGCAGTCCTGCCACAGTGCTGGGACTGTGTTATGAGCTGACACATCTGGATTTCTGTCAGATTCTTAGAGCTAAGATGGTGTAACAGGACTCCAGCTCTTGGGAGATAGAGGCAGGAGGTTCAGAGGTTCAACTCAGCTTTCACTACCCAGTAAGGTTGCATCGAGCCTAGGTTATGTGTGACTTTGTCTCAAAAATAAATAATAAAAATAAGATAGAGAAATAAATAAGTAAGAGGGAAACGGGCTGCAGGAAGCCACAACCCTCCCAGGAGCAGCGAGCCTCAGACAGGGCACTGCTGCAATCCACTCAAGTCCGAAGCTTGCCCAGGCTCCTCGTAGGAACTCTCACACCACGCTGTGTGAGCTGAGAACAGGGGCTGTCTGGGTTCACGTCTGAGTCACCAGGGCAAGCAACGTGCCAGCTTACACCACGAGCGATGCTTTGAAAATGTGCAGGGGTTTTTCATCCTCAGGTTTCACACTTCACTCTGAAAAGGTCTGTCCTCAGGAAACCCGAGGTTTCTAGCTCCATGCTGGTCTGAAATGGCTCCTGCCTACTCCATTACCAAAAGCATATGTCAAAGGCCTTCCCTTAGTCCCCAGAGAGCCCTGAGGCTACTCCTCCTTTCTTCCTACTGCCAACCGGAGTCCAGCCCTCCTCTAGGCTCTCAGCCTAGAGCTCTGTTGTCCTGACCAGGGCCTGTGCCTCCCGCACCAGGTCCCCACTCACCTTGCCTTGGCTTGTGGTACAGTTAAAGCCCAGGTTCTTGGCTTCAAGGCCACAGTCAAAACCCTTGCGGTGTAAGATGAGCGCAGCATCAGTTGCAGGCAAGGTGTCCTGGAAGACAGTCGGGGGCAGGGGCAGTGGAGGGTCAGCAGCACATCTGCCAAGAAGGCTGGACAGAGGAGAGCTGGGAGGAAGGCTGGAGCCTGGGAGTGAGGGTTAGCCCTGACTGGGACACTCACCTCGGCCGGGAGCGTACGCAGATTGAGCAGATGGAAGTCACAGGGCAGTGGAGAAGCCAGAGGGTGGAAAGAATGCAGAGCAGGGCTGGTGCCCTGCCTCTTGGCCACGGGTAAGACAAGAGGAAGGGTGCTGAGGTACATGGAGGTCAGGTGGCTGAGGAGGGACGGGTAGCTTGTCGAACGCTTCTGCTCCTGATGCACCTGCAAGATGGACCCAAAACGTCAATGAGGGGACAGAGCCCTCTGGGTGTCTGGGAGGCAGGCCAGCTCTTTTCAGAACAGCTTTCCTAGTTCACTTGGACTCCGGCTGCCTGGTTCCAGGCCCTGTACCTCCAACCCCTCGGAGGGGTGGCTAATAACCATGGCGCTCGGCTCACGGTCAGTCAGGTGACCAGGCCTGCTTCTGTTTTCTTTAACACTATCATGAAGAATATACTCTCATTGGTGCCATCACCCCACAGAGAGGAGTAGGTATGGACGACAGACAGACAGACAGACAGACAGACAGACAGACAGACAGACAGACATGCCTCTCTACGGACAGGTTTCTAATAGTGAAAGTCCTGAGGTAAGATGCTACATCTCTGTGTCAGCCAGACACAGGTCCATGGGCCCCAGCTGGTAAGACTCCTCCTCAGGTGGCTCCCAGGAGCCCACACTCACAGGATCACATGGACTTTCTTCCACAGCAATGCCATTTCCGTGTGGCCATCTCTGTTCCTGGCACTGCCATCTGAGTGCCCTACACAGTCTCCCTTGGCCCTTCAAGCCCAGGCAGGGACTGTTCCCCTTCCACACATTTCCTCTCCAATTTATTTTTCCTATTCTTGGCTTACTTCAAGTCTCCAAGGCTTCCTGTTTCAACATCTGAACCTGTCACCCCTACCTTGTCTCCCTCCACAACCACTCTGCTCCTTGTGGTCCTGACAGCTGAGGACAAACTCCTCCAGTATCCCTCTCTCCCCAGGTCTCCCCCATCTCCAGACTCTGGCCAGGCACTCGGATCTTTGTGGTCTGCCCTGTCCCACACCCCCATGTTTAAGCCCAGTTTGGCTCACAGAGTTTTCTGAAATAATAGAAACATTGCCTGCCACGCCTTCTGTGAGAGCTACTGACAACCTGGGAACACGGGGGTGGGGGGGTGGGGGGTGTTAAAGGTAATCTTTTTTTTTTTTTTTTGGTTTTTTGAGACAGGGTTTCTCTGTATAGCCCTGGCTGACCTGGAACTCACTTTGTAGACCAGGCTGGCCTTGAACTCAGAAATCCGCCTTCCTCTGCCTCCCAAGTGCTGGGATTAAAGGCGTGTGCCACCACACCCGGCTTAAAGGTAATCTTAAAAAACAATTTATTATGATCATTTTGTGTGTATGGGAGTTTTGTCTGTGTTCTTCTGTCTGTACATATATCTGTGTACTTTGGAGGCCAAAAGAAGACATTGGATCCCACGAACTGGAATTACAAATGTCCCTGCACGGCCCTGTGGGTGTTGGGGTCCAACTTGAATCCTCTAAAAGTGCAGGCTCTTACCTGCTGAGGAACCTCTCAGCCCCCTGGAACTTTTTTTTTTTTTTGAGACAGGGTTCTTACCATGGAGTATTGGCTGCCCTGGAGCTCTCTATGCAGACCAGGGGTCAACTTCACAGAGATCCACCCCCTTTAACTTGAGACTGAGTCATGTGCCCAAGGAATGCAGCCAGTAAGAGCAGAACCTGAACCTACTTCATCTTAATTCATTTTAGTAACCATAGATCAAAATAAGTTCCAGCATGGTGGTATAGACCTCTAATTCTAACTCTTGGGAAATAGAGGCAGGAGGATGAAGTCTAGCCTGGGCTATATGACACTTGTCTCAAAAGAAAAAAAAAAAAAGAAAAAAAAGTAAGTAAACAGCCAACTCTAGGTAGCTGGGCAAGGTGGCACATGCCTGGGGTCTTAGCTACTTAGGAGGTGGAGATGGAGGCTCACTCAAACCCAGGAGTTCAAGGCCAGCCTTGACCAAAATCAAGGTTAACCAAGGATATCCCCACACCAAAAGGCCAGCCCAAGCTACATAAGCCCTTGCTTCAAACACCCAAACCCCAAAAAACTAAACTGTACTGGAGATTTAGCTTAGTGGTAAAGCACTCACCTAACATGGGCAAAGCCCTGGGTTCGATTCTAAGTTCCAATAAAGTGAACAGGCGGCACATGTGGACGGCGGTGGCTAGGCTAGTCGGCACCATTTTAGCCTAAAGTTACCACTAGTACCACTTCCATCCTGTCTTCCTGCATTCGACTCTGTGAACGGGCTCACTGAGGCTGAGCCTGGTGCCTGCCATCTCCGGAAGCCGCAGGCCCGGCGAGACCCCACTGCTCCCCTACCCTCACGTCAGCACAGCTCCCGGCCCTGCTCACTAGTGGAGCCCAGGGGTGGCAGCAGCCCAGGGGTGGCAGGAGCCCAGGGGTGGCAGCTTATTGGCCTGCATCCTCTCTTTCCACAGCACAGCAGGGGCTCAGCGTCTACAGGGGGAGTAAGTGTCTAAGCCGCACCTCGGGGGTTCTAGGCAGCAGACTCCAACTACAGTGCCAGGCTGCTCGCCTCGCCCTAGGCCACCAAGGCCCTCCCTGACCCTTACCTTTGAGCTCCTGACTGTGTTGCTGGAAAAGATCAAGTCCCTAAACATGTCTGCCAGTTTGGAGAAAAAGCCAGGCTGGTGAGGCAAAGAAAACTGTGAGATGAGCAGTGAGTGCTGTGTCAGGGTTAGGGAGCGCTCAGGCTTGGGGTGGGAAGATGAAGGCAGGAAAGACAGAGGCAGGAGACGGACTGTGACAAGGGCAAGGTGACAGGACGCGGCTGGCGAGGGACTGCGAAGCTGCACGAAATGAGTCAACAAAATGCCAGACAGCCTCCTGCCTCAGTGGTGGAAATAATCTGCCCCTTGCCCTCCTCCAGCTACATTTGGGAATCCCCCAGGGTTACCCACAGTGCAGTGGGCCCAGATTTTACCTCAGGGCTCATCGTGGTGGTCCGACGTTCTAACAGGAGGCGGAAATGGTTGCAGGTGATCTTGTTGTCTTTGAGCCCTTGGCCTAGTCCCCTGTTGTCGTCCTGCATTAGCCTTCGGTCCAAGATCACCTCCAGCTGGCCTAAGGAAGATAACAGTGAGCTCCAGCTTGCCAAATCCATGCCTGAGCGGACACTTTATCTCAGGTCCCCAGGGGGAAGCCATCGAGACAGACAAAGACAAGCTGAGCTACTCAGAAGAGAGAAAGACGGACTCCTGGTATGAGAGAGCAGGGTGTGGGTGTACAGGAGGCCTAGAAAGGGGGCACTGACCATGGCCGTTCACCTCTGCGACTCAGGAGTGGGACCTGGGCCCCAGGCACAGGAGGAAACCTCTTAGGAACTGGCCACAGAGAACACAGTCGCCAGCAGCCGAAAAAGAGAAAGGTCTCTTTGTGACACTGCTGCAGAGTGCCCCATCTGAGACGGGCTTTCTCAGGCTGGACAGACTCGTGACTTGACACATGCTCTCCTGCCTTTACACCGCCCGGCATTAGCCGGAAGGGCCAGCAGTCCAGACTGGAATGGGTGGCCTTGCTTGTCAGAAGCAGGCTGTGCTGAGGACAGGCATGAGGTGGAGGTTCAGCAAGGCCTCTAGTCTGGCTCAGGTAAAGGACAGGAGAGGACCGCCTCTGTAAACCGTTTGGAATGTTGCATGGGACAGGGGGTATTGGCTGACAAGCTGACGGGTGTGAAGGAAGTCACTCCCACAGCAGCTCACCATGCAGCCTTTCCCAGAGGGCAATGCTCCTTTTCATCTCTACAGTCCTGACTCGGATTTCTGTATTTTCTTTGGCTTTGTACTCAGAGCAAACACGGAAGGCTCTCTCCAGCCCTGAAACATGTTCCTTTAGTAGACGATAATCATTCCCTAACACACCATGTCCCAGAGGGGCAGACAGCTGACCAAGCAAGGACAATGGGCTGCATTCAGTTTGGAGGAGGACAGATCCCAAATAATCTTGGCTGAGGGTAGGAGAGCCATACCCCTCCCACGGAGGAGGCAGGCATAGCACTCGCCACGGTGTGGCAAGGCTTCAATCCTTACATTCGCTATAGAGCCTTAACAAGCTCTATAGCCACAGACAGAAGGCTCTAGGGCCTGATAGTCTATAAGTCACTGCTCATTTTGTCCCAAGGCTGTGCAAATCACTCCAGTGGGAGAGCTCCCAACTTGTCTCTGCACTCTCTCCACACTGCGGATAGAAGCTCACATCTTACCCATACCTCACAAGTATTCCAACCACAGAGCTAAGTCTCCTGGTTTTAACTTTTTGTCTTGAGACGGTCTTACTAAAGTTGCCCAGACTGACCTTGAGTTCAGGGCATCCTTCCTCAGGCTCCCTGTGCTACTAGGTTTAGAAATCTTTAATTTTTTTTTTCCAAGACAGGGTTTCTCTGTGTAGCCCTGGCTGTCCTGGAACTCACTCTGTAGACCAGGCTGACCTTGAACTCAGAAATCTGTCTGCCTCTGCCTCCCAAGTGCTGGGATTAAAGGCGTGCACCACCAAGTCCGGCAGAAATCTTTGATTTGTAAGACTGTTGTTATCCTTTCTTTTACTGACCATTAGGAGGGAAATACATATCTTTCTTCTTTCCTAAATATTACACTGTAACCACTTAAGAGCTGCCTTCTCCCAGGCTGTGGTGGCCTTTGCCTTTAATCCCAGCATTCAGGAGGCAGAGGCAGACAGTTCTTTGAGTTCAAGGCCAGCCTCGTCTACAGAGTAAATTCTTGGACAGCCAGGGCTACACAGAGAAACCCTGCCTCAAAAATAAAACAAAACAGAATAAAATAAACAAGCGAATGAAAAAATGAGAGAGAGAGAGAGAGAGATAGAGATAGAGAGAGAGAGCAATACCTAGCTGCTTCCACCAAAAGACATGGATGCCATGCCAAGTGTGACTGAGAGGAAGGGGGTGGCTCACCCCCTTCTCAGGCTCTGGGGTGAGGGGACCTGGAGAGAGGGGAGGGAAGTCAGCAGCGTGGGCTGACTGGAACAAAGGGTAGGCTGGTTCCTACTCACCATTTCCAAGGCTGGAGACACCCAGAGCCTGGGCAGTGTGTAGCGTGAGGCGCCTCTGGGAATCTTGGATGTAGGCCATGACTGGCATAGGGTAGAAATTAGCCTGAAGGGGAAGTTTCTTCAGATACTGCCGGGGCTGTACCTAGCGGGAAGAGTTCGAGTCCAGTCTGGAACAGTGTCTGATTTGTGTTCTAAAGGGTTCTCAGTATGAAGGTATTCCTGAGTGGCTGTTTGAATATCTGTCTGTCTGTTCAAGACAGGGTCCCTCTATATGGTCATGGCTGTCCTGGAACTCACTCTGCAGACCAGGCTGGCTTCAAACTCAGAGATCTACTTGCCTCTGACTCCCACGTGCTGGGATTAAAGGTGTGAGCCACTACCCAGCTACTTTTTTCTTTTTCTTTTTTTCTTTTTCTTTTTTCTTTTTTTTTTTGAGACGGTTTCTCTGTATAGCCCTGGCTGCCCTGGAACTCACTTTGTAGACCAGGCTGGCCTCGAACTCAGAAATCCGCCTTCCTCTGCCTCCCAAGTGCTGGGATTAAAGGCGTGAGCCACCACTGCCTGGCTATTTTTTTTTTCAGCTACTTTTTTCTAATTGTGTGTATGTGTAGAATATGTGTGTACAGGTGTATGTGCCACACCGCACATGTGGAGATCAGAGACCAACTCTGTGGAATGGATTCTCTCCTCCACCTTTAATGAGGGCTCCAGGAATCAAACCCAGGCTGCCAGGCGCAGACAAGAGCCTTTACCCACTGAGCCATTTCACTGGCGTTCTATACTTGTCACCCATCCTCGGCACCTCCACCCCTCCAGTATTGGGGGCCATAAGCAGTACGAGTTCTGTCCCATGGAGCTCAAGAATTACCTGAAAGCCATTGAGGTCTGTGAAGAAAGTACCCTGGCTGTCAATGTCCGTGTGGATGCGCAGGGCCAGCTCCTTGTTCACATAGTCCCTGATATCTACCTGGAATGACATGTCCAGAGACAGCCCCTCTACCCCTGGAAACACAGGGACAGCCAGAAGTGAGGTGAGCACAGCGAGAGACTATTCCAGGGACGGCTCCCCCACCCTCACCCGTGGGAGCTCTCAGGACACTGTTGGATGGACTTTTCCTTAAGAGAATCAAGCATCCCCATGTCAAATGACGCGTCTGCTTGTTGAGGACAAAGGTGGAAGAGGAACAGGTGCCAACCTGCGGGACTCACACCTGGTGACCTTCCCTGCCCGCAGGGCTCACCTGGCAGGTTATAAAGTCGAATCACTTGGTGGAAGTGTTCATAATACACAGCCACCTCTGAGAAGAAAGGGCCTTCAGTGACACGCAGCACGGGAGGTTTCTTAGGGACATAGGGCTGGAAAAAGAGCAAGTGGCCACTGAACCCGCAGCACGGAGTATAAAGCAGCAAGCAGTAGCAAGCCAGGGCTGGTCGAGAGAAACCCACGACCCAGTGCTCTGGCCCGAGCAGGCCCAAAGCCATCACTAAGACCACAGCCTACCAACCTCCACAAGGACAGTAAGGCAAGACCCGGTATGCCAGGCCCCTCCCAGGCTCTCCCCATGAACAGGAGCCTCCCCCCTCCCCCCTCTCCCCACACCCCCAGTCCCACCCCCAGTTCTGTGAGGCCTCTCAGGTACCTTAGCCTCGCTATCAGGCAGGAAGAGGTAGGCGCCACTCTTGTCCTTGGATGTACGGGTGCCATAGACGAGGAACTCCAGTTCCATCTGCTGCTCCTGCTCCTCATCCGCCCGTCGGATGCTCTGCCGAAAACCACAGCCCTGACCCCTGGCCCCACACCAGCTTGTCAGGCCTCCCCCTGGGAGGGCAGGGACTGACTTCCCCCAAGAGCCAAGCCCAGTACTACAGTTGGGATTGTTCCCCATAAAGGCTTGGTCCCACACCACTGCTACCAGGAGAGGGTGAGAAAACTGGGATCCTCCCACCTCTTCCTGTCTGTTTTCTTTCCTTCCTTTTTTTTTTTTTTTTTTTTTTTTTTTGAGACAGGATTTCTCTGTGTGGTCCTGGCTGTCCTGGAACTCACTCTGTAAAACAGGCTGAACTTGAATTCAGAAATCCACCTGCTTCTACTTCCTGAGTGCTGGGATTAAAGCTGCACATCCCCACCCCTACCCCCAGCTAAGGCTGACCTTAACTTCTGATCCTCCTGTCTCCACCTCCCAGTGCTGGGTTACAAAGCCGGAGCCAGCACACTTGGCTTTCTGCAGTGTGGGGGAGCAAACCCAGGGATTCTTGTAGCTCTGTTGGTAGAGTGCTTGTCTACCATGTGCCTCCAGTCCCCTTCTTTTATATATATATATATATATATATATATATATATATATATATATATATATATATATATTTTTTTTTTTTTTTTTTGACACCATTTCACTGTTTTGTACTGGCTGACCTGGAATTCACCATGTAGACCAGGCTGGCCTCGAGTTTACAGAGATCCACCTGTCTGGGTCTCTCCAGTGCAGGGATTAAAGGTATGTGCAAACAAACACAACTTCTTTCTCTTGTGTTTTGAGACAAGGGTCTCATGTAGCCTCAAACTTGCCACGTAGCCAGAGACGGCCTTGAGTTTCTGACCCTACCCCTCCGCTGTTGAAATCACAGGTGTACCACAACAACCGACTCTTCTCTTGCATCCTGGCTGTGAAGTAATTTTCTCTGCCATGGCCGGGTGCCTAACCACAGGCCCAAAAGCAATCGGTCTGCCTGACTGTAGGCTCAAAGCTCAGAACCGTGAGCCGAAATAACCCTTCTCTCTTTCTTCTTTTTTTTTTTTTGGGGGGGGGTGGTGGCGTTGAGACAGGGTTTCTCTGTGCAGCCCTGGCTGTCCTGGAACTCACTTTGTAGACCAGGCTGGCCTCGAACTCAGAAATCCGCCTGCCTCTGCCTCCCGAGTGCTGGGATTAAAGGCGTGCGCCACCACGCCCGGCTAACCCTTCTCTTTTTACAAGTCACTGACACAGTAGAAGATGATGATTAACACTTGGCAACTGCTAATGCTCACACCCAAATATCTGTGAGTTGGGGACAGGAGGGCACACGGGAGCAGGAACCGCTGTACATAAGCCCCCTAACACCCATGCCTTCCTTTGGTCCCTCCCCACCTCCCCTGACCTGGCCCTTTACCTTGAGAAGCCCAGTAAGGCCGGAGAACCAGACCTGCATGTAGCGATTGCTGATGGCAAAGTCGCTGGCGCTGGAGTCCACGACACGGACGGGGAATGCTGATTGCCTGCTGACGGACAGTTTCAGGCCGTTCAGGTAGACACGCACAGAAGACTGCAGCGTGTAGGGCCCATCGAGATCTGGCTGCAGCTGCAGCACGCCCAGGCCCAGGGCTGGCAGGCGGACGGGTACCGACACCTGTGAGCATGGGCGGTAAGGCGCATCAGACCAGACAGGCCTTCTACCCTCCATCCCTGACCTCGGCGGCGTTCTGCTTTCTGAAGCTAAGCACTAAGCCCTACATTTCTATCTGAAGAGTCCCGTCTGTTGGGGGACCCTGGTTCTGAGTCCCCGTGTCCTTCTGCACAAGTCAGCAAATGCGAACAGCGCCCGAGGAGGTGACAGCCTAAAGGCTGGGGCAGGTATCACACAGACCGAGTGACCACAGGCAGTGACTTAACCTGGGTTCCTGGGAGAATGAGGGATGGGCATCACTGTGTGCACTCGTGAGAATTTAAATGAGACCCAGGAGTGACTGACATCTTTGTGCATCTTTGTATCCCGCAGCCAGGATGCTGTAGCAGAGATCTCCAGTCTGA
Source organism: Mus minutoides (assembly GCA_902729485.2). Taxonomy (NCBI): domain Eukaryota; kingdom Metazoa; phylum Chordata; class Mammalia; order Rodentia; family Muridae; genus Mus; species Mus minutoides. Next base: position 3,172,709 of record LR749530.1, read on the forward strand.
GGCCAGCCTGCATTATGCAGCAAGAGTTTTGTGTTAAAAACCTTTTTTTTTTTTTTTTTTTTTTTAAAGTCAGTGTTTCTCTGTGTAGCCTTGGCTGTCCTGGAACTCACTCTGCAGGCCAGGCTGGCCTCGAACTCAGAAATCCACCTGCCTCTGCCTCCCAAGTGCTGGGATTAAAGGCGTGCACCACCATCACCCGGCTAAAACTTCTTTCTTAACAAATTGATTAAAGATGCACATCACACACACACACACACACACACACACATATACACACACAACTAAGGCTGACCTTAACTTCTGATCCTCCTGCCTCCACCTCCCAATCCTGGGTTACAAGCATGTAACACCACAAATGGCTTTCTGCAGTGTGGGGGAGCTTAATAATAATTCAATTATTCATTGAATAATTAAGCACTTAGAGCAGAGCCTAGCATGAACTACATCTGAACATTTATTCTTCATGAATACATAATAAGTCAACACACTAAATCCTCACTACCAGCTTAAGCCTAGAAATGAGACAAGACCCCATCACAGTGAAGTAAACAATAAATACTTGTTGAGTTGGCTGAGGGTGCTTGCTGTCTTGGCTATAACTGCTACTACACTGTCCTCGATATCCTTTTAAGGATGCTCAAATCCCAACAGTGATTGTCCTTTGGACAGCGCCTCTCCCCTAGCCACCTGCTTCCAACCCAGGGAGTAAGCAGGGGCCAGCAGGGGAGGGGAGGGGCAGGTGTTCGTGGGGAGTGAGGCCCCAGGAGAGGTACTGACAAGCGGGGAGGGCTGTGCCCTGCCTCACCTGGTAGACATCGGGGACCATGTCTGTGGCCGAGCTCCAGTGCACACTGATCTGGACAGACAGGGGCTGGCCCTCCTCTGAAAGGACACGCACCCGGGGCGTGTTGACCAGCAGGGTCACCACACTGAGCCGCTCCTGTTCCAGGGGGTTGAATACCACCACAAACCTGTGGGTGGAAGGTGGGATAACCTAGGAGCTTGCTGCAGCAGAAGGGCAGAGGCAGCAGCCGGAACAAGGAGCCCCTGCACAGGGATCCAAGGGCCGCGCTGGGGTGGAGGGCGTCTCTGTGAACCTCACCAGGCCTGGCTCACCTGGGTGAGGAGTCCAGCTGGATCACTGTGCGCTCCGGCAGGGAATCATGGCTTACACGGCTGTCATCCTGCAATGTCGTGGGCAGGAGGGAAGAATGAGGACTACGCTCAACCTCTTCCTCACCCCAGCCTATCCAGGATATGGGCCACCAACCACCTTAAGCATGGAACTAGCACCCCAAAACAAGAAAGGGGGGGAAGGAACGGTCCTCACCACTAACAGCTCTTGAGATGGTACCCACCCACACCAGAGGATCTCTCAAGCAGAGGTAGGAGGGGACCCACCATTTGGAGGAAGGGTGTCCCAGGGTCAAAGCTGTAGGTCTCCTGGTCCCCCAGCACCAGGTAGTGGGCAGCATTGATGATGACCTGCTTGAGGCTGACCAGGGAACGCAGCAACCTGCGGGAGCAGGAGAGGACGCTGAGAGCAGATGGCCACAGGGAGGCCGTCTGCTCTGCAGACAGGACCAGCCCTCGGCAGCCAACCACCTGATCACCCACGTAGCCGCTCTTTGACATGGTGAAGGGAACAGGGGCTGGCTCCTACCTGACCCCGTAGTCTACCACAACTGCCTCCTTGGCGGTTCCCGTGATGGCATCGTGGTGCTGGAAGAGGCCCAGGGTACGCCGAGCTTCCGTCAGAAGAGCAAAATCAGACAGCGGGTACTGGCCGGCCAGTCCAGAACGGCGGGCATGGGCCAAAGCCAGGCTGTATAGAATCTCTGCCCCACTACCCAGAGAAAGAAGTCAGAGCCTTCCTGTTCTAGCCAACGTCGCTCCCATGGGCCACCCACACACTGAAGGGGTCCTCTCCCACCCAGCCCCTCCTAACTCAGCAGGGGGAGGTGTGCAAGTCTCACCGCAGGTGGGTTTCTAGGACTCTGTCCAAGCTCTTGTAGAAAGGCCGGGAGGTGTAATAGCCTGTCCAGTAGTGGTCCTCCCGGTCAGCGTAGGAGAAGAAGTCCCCGCTTAGCACGGGAAACCCTGGAGGCCGGGCACCAGGCTCCACTCCTGTCCTCTTATACAGGGCATCGAAATACTCAGAGAGGGTCCCAAACTGGGCCTGTAGGGACCCAAAACAAACTACCATCAATTACAGAGCGTCCTGGGAATGCTGGCCACAATATCCATCCTACGATGCTACAAGTGAATGTGTGTCCTGCTCTATTGGGCCTAGAAACCTTGTTTAAGAATGGCAATGGAGCCCTCAGCAGCAGGGATGGCTGTTAAAGGAAGGCCCAGGAGGGAGCACAGTAGCTTCATGCCCACAGGTCTGTATATGTGTGCCCCCACCTGCACATGGAACTCAGGCTTGCTGTTGAGGAAGTCAAAGAGCCGCTGGTAGTTGAGGAACTGGGCATCCCATTCCTGGGGCTTGTCATACCGGAAGTCATCACCCAGTGGCACAAGGAGGACGTTGCTTCGGAACAGCCGGGACTTCTTCCGGTACTGGTCCAGGAGCAGGGCTGCCCTGGAAATGGAGATGGTCACAGGCCCGACATGAAGCCCAAGGCTTAAAAGACCAGTGAGGGAGCTGCGGGGTGGCTCAGTGGATCAAGGACTTGTCACACAAGCGTGGTGACTGGAGTTTAGGCACCCTCCCCTCCAACATATAAATGAATGCAGTGTGCATGGTGGCAGGACTGTAGTCTCAGCACTCAGAGGGTGGAGACAGGATCCCCAGAGCAACCTGCATGCTTACACTAGCCAATACTAGAGATGAGCTCTGGACTCAACTGAGAAGCATTTTCAATGGATAAGGTGGGAAGACACCAAGGAAAATTTCTGATGTTAACCTTTGGTCGCCATATACATTCACGGAGCCGCATATGCGCCCACAAATGTGGGTCCAAGCACATGGAAACTATGCCTGGTGGCGCTTGCTTGCTTTTAACTCTGGCACTTGGAAGGCAGGTGAGTTTGAGACCGGCCTGATCTATACAGCAAGTTCCAGGCCAGCTAGGATGACATAATGAAATCCTGTCCCAAGAAAAGAAAAAGAAGCCCGGCAGTAGTGGTGCACGCCTTTAATCCCAGCACTGGGGAGGCAGAGGCAGGTGGATTTCTGAGTTGGAGGCCAGCCTGGTCTACATAGTGAGTTCCAGGACAGCCACAGCTATACAGAGAAACCCAGGGAAAGGGAAAGGAAAAGGGGAAAGGGAAGGGGAAGGGGAAGGGGAAGGGGAAGGGGAAGGGGAAGGAGACCCCGTGAAAAGCTTGGCACAGAGGCATCCCCAGNTTTTTTTTTTTTTTTTTTTTTTTTTTTTTTTTTTTTAAATTTTAGAATCCTAACACTTAGAGGCTGGGGCAGGAGGATTGTTGCAAGTTTGGGGTCAGCCTGAGGTCACTCACACAATGAGTACTAAGCAAGCCAGAGATACATGACAAGACCTTGTCTCCAAAAAACGAAAAGGAAAAAAACAAACCAACAGAAAAGTGTCCTTCAGTGCTTGCTTGGACTGCTGCGACATATTACACCCTCACATTTAGATCACCCTAAACCAGCAATTTTTTTTAAGATTTATTATTATACATAAGTACATTGTAACTGACTTCAGATGCACTAGAAGAGGGCGTCAGAGCTCATTATGGGTGGTTATGAGCCACCATGTGGGTGCTGGGATTTGAACTCAGGACCTTCAGAAGAGCAATCAGTGCTCTTACCCGCTGAGCCATTTCACCAGCTAAACCAGCACTTTTATAGGAGTCTAATTTTAGTCACAGTGACGTCTTTGAAGTCCCTTACTAGTCTCTCCAAAGGGACAGGTCTTTTTTTCTCAGGGTAGAGGCTCTCTGGCAGTATCGGGCAGATCTGATCAAGCTTTGGCCCATTGCCTGACCTAGAGCTGACCCCGAGAACCTGAGTCCACTAAAGGACTGACCTTAACTTCTGGGACAACTGGGAGTTTGCAAGAAAGGGTCCCAGTGTATGAACTGTTTAGTGAGAACTGTTTAGGGTGGGTGCCCAGCACAGCAGCACAGGCCTGCAGCCTCAGCACTTGGAAAGCAGAGGCAGCCAGGCAGGCCTCTGAGCTGAGGCTGGCTTAGTCTACATAGTGAGTTACAGGCCAGCCAGGGATACATAGCAAGACTCTGTCTGTCTCAGGAAGATGAAAAAGAATTGCTTAGGGCTGGGATGTAGCTCAGTGGTAGGGTGCTTGCTCAGGACGCACAAGCCTCTGGTTTGGGCATAACTGGGTGTGGGGCAAGTCATGCTTATAACCCTAGCTAGCACTCAGGAAATGGAGGCAGGTTTGAGGCCAGCTGGCTTGGAATACAAGAGAGCCTATCTCAAAAACAAAAGCAAAAAACAAAAATGAAAACAAAACCAAACAAAAAACCCAGCAGGGGCGGAGGGATGCTTCCCAAGTCTGTTAAGACATCCTCATGGAGGAAAGTAAAAGCCTTCTGGGAAAGATGTTTGCGTAGCGCCACTCTGCTGTTCCCATTCCCAGGGAAGCGCTAAGGAGTCACTACCGCAGACTCCGGCCTAAACTCACCCCAGAGTCTACCCTTTTTTTTCCAGGTATGGTCAGCACCATGCAGTCCCATGTGGTACAGCTAAGACCAGAAACCAGGTTTCAGTCTAACTCCTCTTTGGAGTAAAATGTCAATACCAGCTGGGTGTGGCAGCAAAGACCTGTGGACCCCAGAGACTGGGGCAAGAGGATAGAGTTGGAGAGAGCCTGCTGGGGCTCCACAGCGAGACCATACATAGCTCAAAATCCCAAACCCCAAACCCAGCACCTGGCCCAAGCAGGGCTGACAGCAGATACCTGTCTGCCACGTTGGCTTCTGTAATAGCCCTGGGTGGCACCTTCCAAGGGCAATTGATTCTCCCTCCCGGCAGACGTTTGAAATCAAATTGGCAGCAGATCTTGGGATCGGGGCCACAGGTGTGTGGGATGTCGTAGCTGTAGAAGGGCATCATGTGGCAGAAGATGTCTGTGCTGGCATCTGAATCTACAGAAGACATACCGCAGGGTCAGCCACTGGCAGACAGCCTGAGGAGCCGGGCACAGGGATGTCAGAGGTGTGCAGGTTCATGTCACCCATAGGCAGCCCTGAGAGACAGGGCTAATTCTAGCTAGACTTAAGACTGTTGCATGTGTGTAGGCTGGAAATAGGACATGGGGCTCCCGGGTCCACAGCTCCTGCAAGAGATGTGCTCACAGAAGCCAGCAGAGGTCAACATGACTCCACTGCTACAGTACCCATGCATGCCCCTACTTGGCCTTACCCCACATCTGCCTCCACATGAACTCCAGGCTGTGAGTGGCAGCAAAGTGCTTCTTGATGGCATAGTGCACCCTCTGAATCAGCATGCTGGTCAGGTTGGCACGGCGCAGCAGGTAAGGCATGGTGGAGCTGTATCCAAAGGGGTCCACTGCCCAGCCCGAGCGCGGGGTTGCACCTAAGGCATGGCACAGAAGTCAAAGGCTCCGAATACCTTGGCTGGCCCCTGGCCTCTTGGTGCCTGGGAGGCCAGCTCCTGCCTTGCCCATCAGACAGGCTGCATGAGCCTAGAAAGGAACAATTAACCCCCTGCCAACCCCTGGACCTCACAGCATCTTGCCCCACACCAGCTCTGGGGCAGAGTCAAGCTCCCGTGCCTGCACTTACCCAGGTTTCTCTCCAGCCACTGGTGTCCCTCGATGAGCTGGTCAACCAAGGCAAAGTAATGGGAGTTGGCCTCGTCAGGCATCACCCATCCGCCTGTTGCAATCTCCAGCTGCCCGTTTCCCACCAGCCTAAGGATGAAGCACACTTGGGATGGGGCAGGGATGGGCAGCCAGAGGATGGCGGGGACTGCACGTGGTAGCCTCCGCCAGCCAGTTCACCCACATGATGTGTTTTATAACCAACAGCGTGATCACTCACCCTCCTTTCCCGCAGCCCGCCCAGCCTTGTCTTGGTTGCTTATCCCAGGACCCCCTTCTGTGCTCCGAGGCAGAGGTCCCATGCTTCTCCCTCATGCCCTGAGCATTCTGATTTCTCTGCACACTAACAGACCTTCAGTTCCCCACTCCTGCCACAGCTCAATCTTCCTACCAGCTTGGCAGCCACACAATGAGGCAAGCCTAACCTACCCATCTGGGGCTTAATGACTGACCCTCCCACACCTTCCCAAACACCACTGACCTTCGAACTGCTGCCCTTTTTTGGGCACTGATGTTGTCCCACCACTTGGCGAAGAAGGAGACTTCTGCCCAGAGAAAGCGCCGCCGGGGGTCTTCCTGCAGCTTGGACACCATGCTGTTGAGGATGTGCTGGGTCTGTTCCGTGTAGTACTTGTCAAAAGTCTTGATCCAGCCTGGGGGAGCCAACACGAGGTCCCCCCAATATGCCACATACTTCAGTCACACCCTCCTCATGCCTGTCATCTGAAAGCCCACCCCACACCCTGCAGCCGGGTCCTGCTGGCCCTTCACCTGGATCGTTGTGGGAGTGAGGCACCACAAACACTTGCAGGTCTTCAGTGTCCCAGTCGTTTGGACTGTAGGAGATGTCAAAGCCTTGCCTCCACACGCCACCTTCCACGTTGTCAAACGGCAAATCCTCAGACACGGTTAACATCTGCCGGGGAGGAATGTGGCTCAGTGCCCCGTCTGAGCAGGAGAGGGTCCCTGCCAGCTCCAACTCTTACCTGTAGTTCTGGCTTCTGACCCCGGCCCCCCAAAGCAAACTGGCAGTCCTGGGGGGAGACGGAGAAGAAGCTGGGCCGGGGCTCCGGGAGCACAGCCCAGGAGCCGTTGGCAGTATGGTAGGGCAGCAGGGCTGGTGGGCCCTCCGCATTGGCTGTCAGTTCCAGTACAGAGTCCTTGATGTGGCTTATGATCTCATGGTTTTCCTCCAGCAGTTGTTCCAGCTGTTCGATCCGGTTCTGTAGCACAGAAATTTGGCTCTGAAAAAAACAAACAAACAAACAAACAAACAAAAACAAGGACGGAAAGGTATCATCACTCAGGACCCGGTGGTACCTGACTCTGATGTGTGACTCTGATGTGCCCTCTCCTCAGGCCATGTCAGACCACAGGCCTACAGGGATGGTGTGCTCCTCACGCCACTCCTGCAGGTTCCGCTTGGAAGTAGCATCATTGCCCACAAGCCCACGGAAGGCAAACATTTCATCTCACATGCCCACGCCCAGTGACCTACATGTTCCTGCTGTCTCAAGCATGGTGCTGAGGAGGACTGCGTTCAACTTAATGGAAAAGCAATACTGCGGTCAATCAGCAGTGTCTGCCAGGGACTTAAGTCAGGCTATCATTACACGAGGCAACTTTCTTGTTCCCCTTCTCCTCCTCCTCCTCCTCCTCCTCCTCCTCATCATCATCATCATCATCATCATCATCATCATCAGGCACTGCTGCTTTTCACTTGCTGTTACAGCTAGGAGCATAGCCCGGTGGGAGAGCATGTGTTTAGCATGCACCAACCCTTGGGCATCCATCTCCACAAGAAAGACAAATGTGCCTAGGAATGTCCCTGGGCTACAGATACATAACTCAGTTGTACAGACGTTACACACACACACACACACACACACACACACACACACACACACACGCATGCCCATGAGGAGGCTCTAGGTCCAATCTCTAAGATAATGGGGGGGGGGGGTGTTCTTGTCCCATGCTGACATGACTCTCCTGAGGCCAGGTGACTTGCATTTGAAGAAGAGAACAAGGCGTGACTCACCCTGGGGAAGTTCCCACCGTTCTGGTGTCTGGCAGGATCATGCTGCACTCGGTCCAGCATAAGGTACAGAGAAAAGACAGCCACACAGAAGATTGCAGCCCCACACACCGTCACCTGCTTTTTCAGCTTCATACTGACCCAGGCACGTTCCTGGCAGGAGAGACACCACCTGTAGTTCTGGCATGCAAAACCCTTCTGTTGGTGTTCCTAACAAATGCTCTGTGGATTCCCAAGGAGAACCTACTTGCTTGAGTCCAGGTAAAAAGACAAGCAAGCTTTCGAGTACCGAATCTTGGTTACGACTCCCAACACACAAGTAGCACATATATTTGGGGCTGGTCCTGTAGGAGAGGAGTTCTGTTTCCCCTCAGCCCAAGCTATAAAAACCAGGATGTGGGGGTGTGGAGTAGCAGTAGGTAAAGAGGCACTTGAAGCCAAGCCTGACAACCAAGGCGATTCATTTGATTCATATGGTAGAAGGTGAAAAACAGCTACCACAAATTGTCCTCTGATTGCCGCACGTTTTCTGTGGTGTACATGCACATAAATAAATGTAACACATTACAAACAAACAGGGATAACAGAGCCCCAGCTCCGACCCACACTTCATTACAAAACCACTGATGGCGAACAGCTTGCCCAGGACTCTGAGAAGGCTCTCCCAAGCCACGTGTTTCCTCCCTTCAGATGTATATATAAATACAAGAGGTTTTATTTTGTTTGACTTAGGGATACAATCACCGGCTGGAGAGACAGGCAACAACACACACACACACACACACTGCCTCCCCTTTGACCTCTTGGGGCAGACTGGAACTCAGCAGAAACAGTGCCTGGCCCACATCCTGTCTCAGAGAATACAGAATGGATTTCTTTTTAGAGAAAAAGAAATGCTCTTGTTTCTAACAACCCAGTTCCAGGATTGTCCCCGTCAGTACTGATTCCTGCTGTGCAAAACTTCCAGTCCTGGCTTCCAGAGTGCTTTAAAGGGACTCTTAAGAAGCTAGCGTCAAGACTGAAAGTCCCCAGGGTAGCGGAAGACGGGCATAGCGGCTGGGAAACGGGGCAACTCGAGACGACCCACAGTGCCCGCCGCCACCGCCCGCGAGCCCCCACTTGCCTGCCGGAGGAGGGAGGACGCTAGCTGCTGAACGCGCGTGGGCGGGACTGCTCTCTGGAGTCTGCTCTTCGGGCCCTGGTGCTGAAAAGCTCTGTCACCTCAGCCTGCGTCCTACTTAATGTGATCTGATTCCGCTCAGGAGCCTCCGGGCAATATTTTTAGTCCCTGGAGATTGGGTCCGCGCCAATGAGGGCGGAGCTAGGGAGCAAGAGCAGGGTCACCGAGGGGCAATTACCTTTCGAGATGTAACCCCCTCCTCCTCCAGCCCGCCCAGCCCCCTCCGGCCCTCCGGGCTCAGCCGGCACCCGGGGGCCGCAACGCCCGCGGCCTGCAGGCTGGAGTCCTCGCCCACGCCCCGCCTGGCCCGTTACCGTACGCGGCCGGCCTCCGCGCCGCTCGGGACCCGGCCGGCCGAGCCTCCACTGCTCGCATCCCCGGGGACCGCGGCCCGCGCGCCGGCAGTTGCGCAGGCTAAGACGGACGCTTGGCCACCCACCGCCCCTGCTCGGCCCCGCAGCCGCGCTCCCGCGGGGGCCAGGGCCGCTGCGCGCTCCCTGCGCTCGCCCCGCGCCTGTGCTCCCGCGCTCCCGCCTCCGCGGGGCCGAGCGATGCGCCCGGCAGGAGGAAGGGCGCGGGGAACCGCGCGCAGCGTCCCCTAGTGCCGGGTCCCGCCGCTGCCTCGACACCCGCCCCCCAACCCCCTCCGGGTTTCGCAGTGCCCCCTGGCACTCGGTCGCCTCCCGCTGGGTCGGTGTCGGGGTCCGCTATGGCTGCGGGGCGGCTGTGCGCTGCCATTGACCCGGCAGGCCGGGAGTGGCGGAACCCCAGCATGGCCGCGCCACTGTTTCTTGTTTGTGTTGTGGTTTGGTTTTTGTTTGTTTGTTTGTTTGTTTGTTTATTTTCTCTCGGTCTTCCAAGAGTAAGATTTAGGCAGAAGCAGAAACGGCAAAACCGTGCTTTGTGGCCTCCCCGCCTGGCTCAATAATGATGTTTCTTAGTCAAAGGGATAGTGCCCCCCTCTAGGTGCTGTGCGTTCCTGGTGACTCTGGGTTTCCTGACCCTAAGGGCGAAATGCATGCCATACGGTTAAAGGTTTATTGAGCATCCATGTTTCCGATTTACAGCATAAGATACCATACTGCAGTGAACATCTCCACAAATTCCACAATTTTCTTCCTTTTAAGATTAATATTTGGCCGGGCAGTGGTGGTACATGCCTTTAATCCCAGCACTTGGGAGGCAGAGGCAGGTGGATTTCTGAGTTCGAGGCCAGCCTGGTCTACAGAGTGAGTTCCAGGACAGCCAGGACTATACAGAGAAACCCTGTCTTGAAAAACAAAAAACAAAACAAAACAAAATTAATGTTTGGCAGGGTGTAGGAGCACTCCCAGCCCCTGGAAGGCAGAGGCAGGCAGATCTCTGAATTCGAGGCCAGTCTGGTGTACATTTTGAGTTCTGGGACAGCCATAGCTACTTAGGGAAAAAAAAAAAAAAAGATTGTTTGCTAGATCGTAGTTGCACACACGTATAAATCCTCCTGTCTCAGATTGCCACAAGTTGGAAGCTATCCTAGACTACACATTTGAGATCCTGTTTCAAAAGAAAAAAAAAAAGATTGCTAAAATTACTGCCTGAAACTGAGCTGGTCAGCTGATCATGCCCACTAAAAGTCCAGCTCTTGGGAAGTTAAGGCAAGAGGATCCCAGCGAACGGACACCAGCCTGGACTACATAGCAAAACAAATATTACCCTCTGCTGTAGACTACCCCTAGCCCCAGGTTCACATCTTGAAGTTCTGTCCCCGGATTTGACCATATCTGGAGGTGGGGCTTTGATGAGATTAAGATTAGCTCTTGGAGGCAGAGCCTTAGAAAGCAGATTACCTTGTCCTTATAAAAACATCCCAGAACCCAGCTCTTCAGCAGTCAAGAAACAGAGACAAGGCAGATCTTGGTGAGTCCCAGGCCAGCCTGGGCAGCATGGTGAGATCCTGTCTCAAAATAAAAAGAAAAGTAACCCAGAAGCCAGTGAGGTGGCTCAGTGGGTAAAGATGCTTGCCACCAAGCCTGATGACCTGAGTTTGATCTCCAGAGTCCACGTGGTAGAAGGAAAGGACTCCTCTGATCTCCCACATATGTGCCACAGTGACTGCAAACACACACACACACACACACACACACACAGAGAGAGAGAGAGAGAGAGAGAGAGAGAAGGAAGGGGCCAGAAGGGAGCCTACATGCCACGAAAACAGGAAAAAGGGGGTGGGGGAGCTGGACAGATTGCTCAGTGGTTAGAGCTCTGGCTGTTCTTCCAGAGGTCCTGAGTTCAATTCCCAGCAACCACACAGTAGCTCACAACCACCCGTAATGGAATCCAAGACCCTTTTCTGGTGTGCATGAAGACAGCTAAAGTGTAATCATATAAATAAATAAAATCTTTAAAATATTTGTTTTAAAAAGGGTATATAAAACTGCAGTAAGACATAGTCTCTTACAAAACGGGGGTTAGGGGTGGGTCTTTCTCCAGTCTGCTGCCCTCCTCTGGCCTGGGAGAGAATCACAGTACACTTGTGGTCCGGCCTCACCATACAGCAATAGCAAGTGCTCTGTCATAGCTGTTTTCAACAGTGCCATTCCCTGCCACTCCAACTTCCTATGGGTCCAGCTAAGAACTATTTTTAGACCCATATTTAGGAAGGGAATTGTCTACTCTTCCTAGATACTGGTGGTGTACTTTAGCTTTTTATGTTTTGTCTTGAGACAGGATCTTTCTGCAGAGCCCTGACCAGCCTAGCACTCTCTCTATAGTCTAGGCAGGCTTTGAACTCTACTTAGAGATCTGCCTGCCTCTGCCTCTGAGCACTGGGATTAAAGGTATGGGCTACCATGTTCCATCTTATCTGCACGTTTAAAGCCAATTTGGTCTACATAATTAGTTTCAGGCCAGTCAGGGCTCCGCAGCAAAACTATCTCAACAAAACAAAACAGATGTGTAACAGAGCCTCCGTTTTCTGTGCATATGCAGACAGCTATGTCATACACAGAAAAAAACAGTCTATCCTCAAGGTGGTCTATCCACTGGAACCATCTGGGTTTAAGTGCCTACACCATATCTCCTGGGAATCTCTCGGCCACTCGGCCGTCCAGTTAGTGTCCAGAAACATTGGCTGAGTTTCTTTGGCCTTGTGTCAGTTGTGGCATGCCACATCCCGGGTGACAGTAGCTTCAGTTTTTGCAGAGCACTATTAGTTCCGCCCAGCTGCCTTTGGCCACTGGCCTCCATGCACGCTCTTCATGGGAAGGTTCCTTATCCACGGCATCTTGTCGGACGGACCCCGTGCTCCACTTACAAGCCACGGGTTCTTCCTCCACAAGGTGAGACTCGGGGCACCAGCCTACCAGCTTCTCCTCATGAATCAGTAAAATGTAGCAGGTGCTTTCCTGATTGGTGTTTGCCAAGCCAAGCTGCAAAGCTTCCCTCTTTGCCTGTTAGGTGAAGTTCCCTTTTCTATGCAAAATACCCAAGCCCTGGCTTCCAGCCACTCCGCCTGCTGTTGGCTAGATCAGTCCTCCAACCAGGTCCAGGTTCCCAGGAGCCTCAATGTCCCAAGTATCTCAAATGAGCGGCCACGCGGGTCCTCTGTAAGAGCAGCAGGTACTTTTTTTTTTCCCCTTTGTTCCGGTCAAGCCCGCTCGCTCCGCTCGACCCCGCTTGCTCCGGTGGCGCATGCCTTTAATCCCAGCACTCGGGAAGCAGAGGCAGGCGAATTTCTGAGTTCGAGGCCAGCCTGGTCTACAAAGTGAGTTCCAGGACAGCCAGGGCTATACAGAGAAACCCTTTCTCGAAAAACAAACAAAAAGCCCCCAAAACAACAACAACCAACCAAACAAAACCGATTTATTTATTTGCTATGTACACAGTGTTCTACACACCAGAAGAGGGCGCCAGATCTCAGAGACAGTTGTGAGCCACCATGTGGCTGCTGGGAATCTCTGGAAGCGTAGCCAGTGTTCAACCTCTGAGCCATCTCTGCAGCCCATGGGCTTAGCTTTCTCTGAGCTGAAGATGAACAAGTTGTACCTCTGTCCCCATCTCCCCAGTGACAGCCTTACAGGTATGTGTCATTGCTCCCAGCTTTCTGGGAGTTTTAGGCCAGTCTACTTCCTTTGACGGGCTCAGGAATGTTCTCTGGGCACTGGCCCCCACGATGCCTAAGTAACTGTTCATCTTGTAGATGCGGTCATGTTTAAGGCCTTCTCATCCGCACCATTTGCCCCAGGTACTTTCCTGGTTGGATGATGATCTCGACATCGTGTTTTGGGATCTATAGTAACTAGGTTGACTTATTTTTGTGGCTGTGACTTAAATACCTGACAGGAAGCATAGATAGATTGATGGACAGACAAATAGATAAAATGGGCAAATTTATTTTCACAACTTTCAAGGATTCATCATGGTAAAGAAGACATGGCAGAAGTGAAATAAGGACCCGGATGCTGTGTAGTATGGCTCAACGTCCCTCTCCCTCTCTCTCCCCATCCTTCTCCCCTCCCCTCCCCCTCCCTCTCTCTTTCCCTCAGGTGAGCCTCACCAGTCTCTCAGGTGATCCACCCTCCAATCAGAGTGACAGTGAGGATCAGCTGTCACAGGACGTCACAGGACCCCAGGCATCCCTGTGTTACCCTGCCCACTGGGGCCAATATCAGGGACTCAGGGAACAGTAGTGCTGAGGACATCCTGTCACGGTCATGCAGGCAAACTGATCTTCTTCCTCTAAATGCAGAGACACGCCCAAGAGAGGCTCTCAGGATGTCCTTGCATAGCAGTCTGTTCCAAGAATTCTGCGGTTCGTAACCACTGATATGTGTCTAGGCCGTGAGTCATTTCTTTTACTGGCCACTCAGGGCTGATAAAGAAGCTAGTATCGGCTCTCCCGTTTCCATTAGCTCTTCCTTCTCTGATATCAGCCGCTAGGCTAGGCCTGGGAAGTGACATTTGGACCCCTCCCTGGGAATCACTCCAGAGACCTAGGCCTCTAGCCTTGCTCCTTGTCTATGGAGAGCAAGGGCCGTGGTGACAGTGTGGTGTCAGACAGCTCCTTGTCTCTTAGAACACACCTCAGCTGAGAGGGTGTGGCTGCTGGGTGGCCCACCTGTCTGCCCAAAGGAACTGTCAACAGTGGCCCAGATCTCTGTCTTTTACTCCCAGTGAGAACTGAAACCTTGCCTTTTTGGGTAGGGTCACATTTCACTTTAATGACCTCTTGGTAGAACAGCTGGGTCCCCCGGGTGGCTTTTCTGCTGGATCTCCTCCAAACCCACCATATGCACACATGCTTTTGACTTTTACAAAAGGCCTCTTGATTTTTGCCACGGGTGCAACCCTAAGAGAGGCATTGCCTAAGACCTAAATGGGTTCCCCGAAATTATCCCAAGAATGCATGAAGAAATCCTTTTCCCCTCTCAGCCCGGGAAGTAGATAAAATGTGCAGTGTGTGTGTGTGTGTGTGTGTGTGTGTGTGTGTGTGTGTGTGACCATTTCATCACCTGAGCACCTGATTCTAGGCTACGTCACAGTGGTCTGAATTGGTAGCCCCCCCCCCCCCCAGATGGCAAGAAGTCATCTCATTGAGTCTCATTGAGCTGTTCAATCGCATTTGTGAGGACTCTGCTGCAACAAGCCTGGATTTCTTTGTAGTTTCCTCCTTTATATCCATGTCATATTTGCAGCCACGAGTGGCTTAGAGGATGGGGGCCAGTTACTCAGCAACTGAGCGGCTCTCCTTCCTTCTCAGTCAGCACAGCAGCACCCTCCTCTGCCTGTCCAACATGTCCTCTCAGGTAAGAGTGGCTCTCAGAGCCCAGAGTAGTGATGTCAACCTTTAATCCCAGCACTCAGGAAGTAGAGGCAGGCTCATCTCTGTGAGTTCAAAGCGAGCCTGGTCTACCCTGGCTGTCCTGGAACTCTCTTATAGAGCAGTCTGGCCTTGAACTCACAGAGAGCTACCTGCCTCTGCCTTCTAAGTGCTGGGATTAAAGTCATCTGATTGACTTGTCCCTTAGCAGTGGCTCTCCTGTGTTTCCTGACCCCCAGCCCATCATCATCATCATCATCATCTGAGACAGTCTCACCCCACATTCTTTATGTAGCAGAGGCTGCACTTGAACTCTTAAAGAACTCACTCACCCCTACCTCCCAAGTACTAGGAATTTGTATGTGATCCTGATAATGAAACAGAACCTAGGGCTTCTTGCATCAAGCAACCCACCAACCAGGCTGCATGCCCCAGCCTCTCTCTGTAAAGGCTTACTTTTATAAACGGATGACATAGATATGAACCACTTTACCTGACCAAGAATATATGTGCACACATCAGTGCATGAGAGTGTGTGAGCGCGTGCACGTGTGTGTATGTGTGTGTGGTGTCTGTGTTTGGTGAGGTGAGGTGGGTGTGTGTTTCAGGGTATTTTGTGGTCCTCATTAATTTGTCTTATAAGCCATTCCCAGTGTTTGTGGTGTGTTTGTTGGTGTGTTAGTGCCATGCTGCTATGTTCCTGATATTCCCTGTTTCCAAAGACTATTTCAGATGACAGGGATTTCAGCAGGACTTGTGGGACCTCAAAAGTCCTGGGTTAGCACTCAGCCTTGCTCACACTCATCTTGAGATCTCACCTTGAAAAAAACCCATGTCTTCTTTGTGGGGAAGCCTTACTTTTCCTGTTTGCTCTTCCCCTGAACTTCCTGTGACTGTGTGACTACGCTCTACTTTTCACAGACCCATGACTTTTACACCTCAGTTGCCAGCCTGTACATCACCTACTTTTTAATCTCCACAGGTTCCCGGAAGGCAACATCTTTACAATTAACCTAAGCAGCTTTGTGCTGTGATCCTGTCCTAGGGAACAGCGCCACCATCTGGCCAAATCTTGTATAGCACCGTTGTACTTCCTGGCTCCTGTCCCACATTAAACCAAATCAATGTCAGCTCTACCCGATGTCCACCTTCTCCTAAGAACTGGCCTCTTGGCCTCCAGAGGAGCACACATGTCAGTATTACCTGATGAACACAACTTGTTTTATTTTTCTGCCTAAGAGAGGAATTTGGGCAGGAAAAAGGATGGAGAGCCTCCCTGGAGCCGCACCCTGCCCAAGAGCCCTGTTGCTGGTGGTTGGAACCCAAGTCTTGGAGCTGTACAGCAGTGAGTGGGAACAGCTGAGATGGTACATTCTTGCCCAGACAGGCCCCTAGCTTTAGCAGGGGCCCTCTGGGTCTCACCGATGCCGCTTGCGGATACTGTGGAGCTCCTGGCAGATGGTGCTGAAGGTAGGTCTCTGTCCAGGCTCATAGGCCCAGCACTGCTCCATGAGCCTGAAGACCGCATCGGGACACAGCTCTGGGCAAGGCAGACGATGCCCTACAGGGACAGGTGCAAGGTGCCAAGTATTTCTCAGGTTCCTTCCAATTCACTGCCCTTAAGAACATGCCCGTCTCTACTAAGAACCCAAAAACAGAGGCCTAGGCTCTAATCTCTAACCCACCATGTGTAGACAGGCTTGTCACCTGTGGTAGCTACAGACTTTTCTTATTTTGCCCCAGTAGGAGGTTTTGAGAAGAAAGCATTTGGTAGGAACATCTAAGGAACTTGGTCCTGAGGTACCATCATAAAATCTGTGGCCTTACCCTTTTCTACAAACTCCCGTGTCTGCTGATTGGTGAGGTTGGGATAGGGTGAGGCCCCCAGGCTGAAGGTCTCCCACAGCAAAATGCCAAAGCTCCACACATCACTCTCTGAGGAGTAGCGTCCTGCAGAGGAAGCAAGGTAGCATACATAGGGAGACCGTCGTCCACATCCAAGGGCCCAGAGGCCACCCATGCTCAGCCATCAGCCTTGCCGCCCAGAATGGGTGAGAATCTGGTACCGTAGTTAAGGGCCTCGGGGGCAGTCCACTTAACAGGGACTTGTCTGAGGCCCGCTGAGGCGGCATAGATCCCATCAGCTTCTTCTCGGGACATCCCAAAGTCACTGATCTTCAGCACATTCTTCTCTGTCACCAGGCAGTTCCGAGCAGCCAGGTCCCTAGGTGAAGCAGGGCAGAAGTCGGTATTCAACCAGTGTTGCTTGCCCAGCTGGGTCAAGCACTCTAGACAACTGTACTGGCTAGGTTTGTGTCAACTTGACACAGCTGGAGTTATCACAGAGAAAGGAGCTTCAGTTGGGGAAATGCCTCCATGAGATCTAGCTGTGAGGCATTTTCTCAATTAGTGATCAAGGGCCCCTTGTGGGTGGGACCATCTCTGGGCTGGCAGTCTTGGGTTCTATAAGAGAGCAGGCTGAGCCAGCCAGGGGAAGCAAGCCAGTAAAGAACATCCCTCCATGGCTTCTGCATCAGCTCCTGCTTCCTGACCTGCTTGAGTTCCAGTCCTGACTTCCTTGGTGATGAACAGCTGTATGGAAGTGTAAGCCGAATAAACCCTTTCCTCCCCAACTTGCTTCTTGGTCATGATGTTTGTGCAGGAATAGAAACCCTGACTAAGACAAATTGGTACCAGCATAGTGGGGTATTCCTGTGACAACCTGACCATGTTTTGGGGAGAACTGTGGAAGAACTTTGGGCTAGAAGATCCATTCTGTGTTAAGAGCTTTGTCAGATGTTGTGTAGGAGCTTGGAAGATAATGTTGAGAACAGTGTAGAAGATGGAGGCCTGGCTTATGAAATTTTAGAGGGAAAATTATTTTATTATATGTAAGTACACTGTAGCTGTCCTCAGACACTCCAGAAGAGGGAGCCAGATCTCGTTACGGATGGTTGTGAGCCACCATGTGGTTGCTGGGATTTGAACTTATCACCTTCGGAAGAGCAGTCGGGTGCTCTTATCCGCTGAGCCATCTCCCCAGCCCTAGAGGGAAAATTAAAGACTCTTTTCAGCGCCATTGTTACTTTGTGAAGATTCTGTGGTTCTGGTTAGCTGGGGCTGAAGAATCAGCTGTGATTAACAAGATACCAGAACTACTAAAGCAAAAACTTGGCATTACTGGGACCATTGATGCTGGTTAGCTGGAGCTAAGAAATTAGCGGTGATTAAGAAGAGACCAGCATCATTGAGGTGACATCTTCTGGGAAATGTTTTCTGAAAGCACNCTAAGGATTGAGGCTTACTAGTGATGTATTTGTGTGTCAAGTTGACAAGGGGTCAATTGTACTGGCTAGGTTTGTGTCAACTTGACACAGCTGGAGTTATCACAGAGAAAGGAGCTTCAGTTGGGGAAATGCCTCCATGAGATCTAGCTGTGAGGCATTTTCTCAATTAGTGATCAAGGGCCCCTTGTGGGTGGGACCAACTCTGGGCTGGCAGTCTTGGGTTCTATAAGAGAGCAGGCTGAGCAAGCCAAGGGAAGCAAGCCAGTAAAGAACATCCCTCCATGGCTTCTGCATCAGCTGCTGCTTCCTGACCTGCTTGAGTTCCAGTCCTGACTTCCTTGATGATGAACAGCAGTATGGAAGTGTAAGCCGAATAAACCCTTTCCTCCCCAACTTGCTTCTTGGTCATGATGTTTGTGCAGGAATAGAAACCCTGTCTAAGACAACAACCAACAATCTAGCTGTTCTTTGGGGCTTGGGAGGTGGTGCAGTTAGTAAAGTGTCTGCTGAGCAGACATGAGGACATAAGTTCAGATCCCTAGCTCTCACAGGAAAAGGTGGCAATGTTCGGCTGTTACCCCAGCACTGGGGCACTGAAGGATTCACTGGCCAGCCAGCTTCACCGAGGTTTAGTGAGAGACTGTTTCCAAAATTAAAGCGATAAAGATCAAGACACCTAACATTGGGCTGGGGAGATGGCTCACTGACTGCTCTTCCAAAGATCATGAGTTCAATTCGCAGCAATCACAAGGTGGCTTATCAGCATCTGTAACAGAATCTGGTGTGTCTGAAGACACTACAGTGTACCCACGTACATGAAAATAAATAAATCTAAAAAAACGAAACAGAAAGCAAACAAACAAAAAACCAAAAAGACACCTAACATTGACCTCTGGCTTCCACACAGATGGACATGTATATGCATATGCACAGAAACACAGTGGAACTCTCACACACAAAGCACCAGAGACTGCTTCAGCCCAGGGGGAGCCACCGTGACGGGGTCTCCCAGAGCCTGCATCAGGGCCTGCCTCCCACTCACCGGTGGATACAGCACTTGCTTTCCAAGTACTCCATGCCAGCAGCTGCGTCCCCTACCATCTGCAGCAGAGTCTTCACCCGCAGGCGGGTTCCCTCTGTCCGCAGGAAGGTGAGAAAGTCGCCCCCTAGAGGCGAGAGAAGCCTTGAGCCTCGTGGGCGACACCGGGCAAGCTGAGCCCTTACCCTGGAGACCAGCACCTCTGCTCACCTTGAACCAGCTCCATGACGATGTAGATCGGCTGTTTCTGTGTGCAGACCCCGATGAGACGTACAATGTTGGGGTGGTTGTACTGTTTCAGGATCCTGGGGAGCACTGCTGCTTAGGCTACGTGCAATCTGTGCTCGCAGCCTTCAACATCTGCCCCCGTCCCTCCACCTCTGAAAAGGAGCCTCAGAGAAGACAGAAAGCTATGGGGGGAGAAGAGTGGCTGAAAATGCCTGCAGCCTTGGACACGTGACTGCAGGTGGGGCCCTGGTCAGTACCTCTTTGCATTATGGGTACTACTTGGGTATGAGGGTATGAGCCGACTCAGAATTAAATGCCAGGCAGTACACAGAGGAAGCCTCTCACACAAGGGACCTCTGGCCATGCTCATCTTATGACCCACCTTGCTTCTTGCAGAAACTTGGCCTTGAGGTCAGGTGGGAGTGTCTCTCGACAAGACTTCACAGCCACCGGGGTGTTGTCTGCACGAAGGCGGCCACTAAACACCTCTCCGAAGTTCCCCTGCAATAGTCCTGGATTTCTACCACAGCTTCCTGGTACTACTGCCCTTTCTCACCTCAAGAGGACAAGCCATCTTGTCCCCATTGTCCATGCTGACATCACCCTGGCTTTCTATGAAGAGTCCCCCTTGTAGAGATATAAGTTACTTGTGCCACCTCCTCTAAGAAGTGACATGGGAAATCCAGAAATCACTTTTCTTTTTTTTTTTTTTTTTTTTTTTTGGTTTTTTGAGACAGGGTTTCTCTGTGTAGTCCTGGCTGTCCTGGAACTCACTTTGTAGACCAGGCTGGCCTCCAACTCAGAAATCCGCCTGCCTCTGCCTCCTGAGTGCTGGGATTAAAGGCGTGCGCCACCACGCCCAGCTCAGAAATCACTTTTCTTTGGTTTGGAAAAGCATTCTGATTGGGAAATAGCCGGCATTTTTCATTAACAGAGGAGCTAGGCAAGACGCCTCGGAGCAGGGCAGGAGCTGGGGCGGAGATGCCAGCCTAGGGGTTGGTATTCACTGTTTTCCAAGAAAGGAATCAGGGGGTATGAGCTGGGATCTCATTGAGTCGGGGAGACTCTCTAGGACTCTGAAGGTGGAACCCGAGGTGGGACGGGATACGGGGCCTGGACGAAGCTGGTGAGGAAAGTCGCAGGTAGAGCCCAGAAGGCTGGCAAGTCCCCAGGCTGTGGGCTACACCTACCCTTCCGATCTGCTCTCCCAGCACCAGGTCCTCGTGCTTCAGAACCCACTTGTCCTGAGGAGAAAAGAGAGGGAGTCAGAAGTCTGCAAACAGAAGGGTGCAGGGCCCCGTGAAGGACACTCCTGCGGACACTACAGAGCTGACTCAGTGTGTCACGGTGGCCGGTAGGCTTGGCCATATCCAGACACTGAGATAATTTGGGGATCAGGCTGATATATATGGCCAGCTGATAGGAAGGCATCCCCAGCCAAGGAGGAGGCTGGCCACATTGTGGGGTAACACTCACACTCTGAGCGTCTGTGATTCCCAAGCTCAACGTGGGCCAGGCTGGCCACAGGCTCACCTTGGGCACCGCCCTGAACAGGACAACACCGCTCTTCTTTGTAAGGGGTTGCTGCGAGGACAGCAGGTGAGTGATGAGCAGAGGGATGCTGGGGAAGCCGTCCCCTTCCAGCCGGTACAGGTTCTGTGAGGCAGGGGTTGTGGGTGTTGGGGGGACATGAGGTCAGCAGCTTCCTTTGGTGAGGGGGGCCTGAGCCTTGGGAGAGGGTGAGAAGAGCAGCAGCGAGGAGGGGAAGGGGGAGGGGACAGGGACTACCTAGGACACACTGGTACATGACACCGTTGCTACCTTCTCTGACTCCAACTGAGTTAGAGAAGGAGGCACCTAAGGACAGACGGCTACTCCCTACACTCAAGGTCACCGAGCTCTAGACCATTTCCCCAGAGAGGGGACGATGGAAGGAATGGGGTCAGCATCCCAGCCCACTCACATCTGAGGACTGGATGATGAAGTGTCGGGGCTGGCCATCCCACATCACAGACAGCACATACTCCTGCTTGCCCTGGCTCTCCCGAACCAGGAAGTCCCCGGAGTGTGTTAGCAGCTCAGCTACCTCTGCCCGAGGGATAGCCCCATGGTACCACAGCTGCTCATAGAGGGGCTTCTGCACCTCCGGCACAAGCTGCAGTGGTGGAGGGATCTGGGAGGAACATTCAGGAGTCACTGGGCTGGCTCAGAGAGGGAGAACCCTGGGCTAATGTGGGGTTTCTCATATGCTCCCCTCCTTACAGCAACACTAGAGGGGCCGGCCTGCCTCAAGCTTGCTCTGAGAACAACCAGAATGGGAAGCTTTAGGCTAGCAGATCCCAACCAAGTTAGTACTTTTCTCCTCTGAACCACAGGCCTCTCTGTCACGCCCAGAGCGGGCAGAGGAGTGGAGTAGCCAAAGCTTCATGCCCCTGCAGCATACAGGGATGGCGAGGAGAGAACATGGAGGCTGGCAGGGCTCAGAGGTATCTGCAGCCTGGAACCCCAAGGAAGGAAAGGATGTCCTCTGACGACCCCCCATCCCCCCACCCCCACCCCAGTGAAAGCCGTCTAGGCAGGCAGGTCCTTCTATTCAGAGTGTGGGGGTCTAAAGGAACATATCTGAGAGTCCTGGCCTGGCCTAACTAGATGGGCAGAGGTAGAGGCCCAGCCTTGGTACTACTCACAGAGAACTTGGGGCGGAAGATTCCGGAGAAGTGGCTTTTAAGGATCTCCAGTGTGGGTGTCCTTCCCCCCTCTCGCTCCTGCTCCTGAGGCCAGGGACAGACGTCAGCGGGTGGCCAGGCTTAGGGAGGGGGAGGGCAAAAATGAGGAGCACAGCCCCTGCAAGCAGGCTGGCAGGGGAGGGCATAGTCGTGGTAGGGCGCATCTCACCGTGGAGGAGGTGGAATGGCGGTCATCCTGAAGGAGCGGCACGGCTGGGGGCTCTCCTGTGCCGAGCTGCTCCATCTTGCTCTTCAGAAGTTCCTGCTGGGCCTGAAGCTTGTCCTGGCTGCACAGTGCTATCTGCAACCCTTGTATTGCCTCTTGCAGCACCTGCCTCTTGCCCAGAAGCTGCACCCTGCAGACAGGAAAAGGGCAAAGAGAGAGGGTCAGTCTGAAGCTTACACGTACAGCAGAGGGTTGGGTGGGAGTCAGGAGGCCGCTACACGTGGGGCCTGCTCACCGTTCCCGTGGGTGGGTGTTCTGTTCCTCACTCTGGAGCTCACGCTGCAGCTGACTGACCGTCTCCTGCCGGCTCAGCACCTCTTTGGTGGCCACAGCCAGTTCATCTGTCACAGAGGTCAGCCTGCACACCAAGGGCAGGAGAATGAAAGCTGGGTCCCTACCACATCCACCCCAACAGAGCCAACCTAGCCTGGCCACCTGGCCCAGGGCTCCCTGCCCACACCCACACCCACACCCACACCCACACCCACACACGGGTAGTGTGAAAAAGTACATACGTGTGTTGCACGCTCTCCAAGGTCAACTCGTTCAGCTGCAGCTCCCCAGGCTCCAGCTGTTCACTCTCTTCAAGAAGAGACTCATCAAAAGCAACACAAGGAGGGACATCGGGGGCGGATCTGTGGGCGGACAAGGTCCTTCAGTGAATCGGTCAGAAGTCCTGGCGCTCAGGAGGTTCAAGGATAAGGACCAGCTTACCCATATTGTCGCAGGAAGCCTAGGTACTCAAACTCAGGCTGGATCCGAGCAGCAGCCGCAGCCAGCTCACGGTGAATGGATGCCACATCGTCCTGCACCAGACTGCTAATCTCCAGGTATTCCTGCAGGATGTCCTTCCTGCATTGCCCCCCCAACCCCATAGAGCCACTGAGTCAGAAGACCCCAGGCTAGGCAGGAAGGCTAGCTTAGCCTAGGACAACAGTTCTGGAACAATTCTAGGTTGGAAACTGCATCCCACCCCCACCCCCACACACCTTAGCTCATATGCAAGTGAATAACTTTAGGCAAATAAATCATTTAAAGATGCCCTGGCCTTCTGCTTCCTGATAGAATGATAGGTATACTAGCAGTGGTAACAAAGAACCACTGAGATCCTGTGGGTGGGTAGGACCTGGTACACAGGAAGTGCTCTGGAACTAGGTACTGGAACTCCCCAATAAATGTATAAGGCAGTGATGTACTGCTGACCCCCAAAGCCTGTCTCCCCGAGGCTTAGCACCGCCACCTCTCCTCCACCGCCCAGTTCCAGCCTTCTGTTCTACTGTTGGTTAGAAGGCACCGGGACTGCGCTTACAGAATGCCCGCCATCTCCTCGTGCAAATCTTGCAGTGACTGCAGCAGGCCAGGCAGCATGAACCGGTGATGGTGGTGGTGGTGCAGCTGTGCAGCCCTCACACCCAGGACGTAGCGATTGTGGTGGGCAAAAAGCTTCCACAGGCTCCGGACATACTTGTCTTTGGCCTTGTCTCGATCTTTGTCTGGCAGGCGAGAGGTGAGAGAGAGAGGGAGGGAGGGAGAGTGGGAGTGGTGCGAGGATACACATGCTCAGGGCGTGGGGTTGGTATCCCAGAGGCCTAAGGAGCAGCCCCCACTCCCTGGGCACCAGCTAACAGGTCTACCAGACTGGGTTTTCTCCCTGCCAGGAAGAAGAGCGAACCTTTGCTGGCTTCCTGGTACTTGCGCCTGGCCTGGGTGCTATCTCGTACCAGGGTCCGGTACTGGCTCTTCAGCTTTTCAATGTCCTGGCTGTGGGTCTGGAAGAAAAAGGGGGGTCAGAGTGTGGAGGCAGACTCTCAAGCCTGGGGCAATCATATCTGAGGTAAGCCCTTGGAAAGGTTCTGCCGCCCAGGCTGTCAGGTTAGACAAACTCATCCTTTTGAGGGAGTCTGGAGACTCCTGGGGAAGGTGGCTGCTAAGGTCAGGGTCAGAGGAGCTGCTGAGGGAATGCTGCTGAAGGAGGCAGGGAAGAATTTGGGGACAGGCGCCAACCATCCTTCCTGGTGGCAGACGTGTAGACTCACATGACCCCCACAGTCAGAAACTCTTTAGGCTTGGTTTCATATCTTTTTTTTTTTTTTTTTTAAAGATTTATTTATTTATTATATGTAAGTACACTGTAGCTGTCTTCAGACACTCCAGAAGAGGGAGCCAGATCTTGTTACGGATGGTTGTGAGCCACCATGTGGTTGCTGGGATTTGATCTTAGGACCTTTGGAAGAGCAGTCGGGTGCTCTTACCCGCTGAGCCATCTCACCAGCCCCCTTGGTTTCATATCTTGTGGTTATCATATTGAAATTCTTTTCCTTCTCATAATTTTTTTTTTGAGGTAGGGCCTCACTACCTCAAAACTACTCCAGGTTTACCCAGAACCCATTCTGTAGCCCAGGCTGGCCTCAAATTTGTCACAGTCCTATCTCTGGAATGCTGGGATTACAAACATGAGTCACTACACTCAAGTTCACATTGAATTACTATTTTATTTTAAAATTTTGTTTCTTTTTTTGTTTTTGTTTTTTCGAGACAGGGTTTCTCTGTGTAGCCCTGGCTGTCCTGGAACTCACTGTGTAGACCAGGCTGGCCTCAAACTCGGAAATCTGCCTGCCTCTGCCTCCCAAGTGCTGGGATTAAAGGAGTGTGCCACCATGCCCGGCTAAAATTTTATTTCATTTATGTATATGTGTTTGTATGTATGTATGTACAGGAAGGCATGCTCACCAAAGCCAGAAGAGGCTGTCAGATCCCTGGGAGCTAAAGTCATAGGCATTTGTAAGCTTTGTTTGTACTGGGATCTGAATTCTGATCCTCTAAAAGAAGAGTAAACATTCTTAACACTAAGCCCTACAAAATCATGCTTGTGTGTGCGTGCACATATAGAAGTGTCAGAAGACAGGGTGCAGGAGCTGGGTCTCTTCATATGCTGTGAGTCCCAGAGACCAAACTCTGGTTGCCTGTGGAGCCATCTCGCTAGCTTCTTGTTTTTGTTTGTTCTGTTTTGGACAGGTTCCCCTGCTCTATAGCCCAAGACAGTCTGCAACCTATGGCAATCCTCCTGCCTCTGTTGATTGAGTGCAAGGATTATAGACCAGCATACACTTGTCTTTTGCCTTAACTTCCAACATTTTTATTTTGCTCAGGGCCCTGCACAGTGTGTTCCTGGTAATAGGAACGGGGTTGGGGGGTGGCCCAAGATTGGAGTGCTCAGTGCAGTGCTTGGGTGCTGGGACAAAATGTGCAAGCTTCATTTGGCTTCTTTGAATCTCAGGTCCCCATCTGTAACTGATTGAATTCATAGATGTTGCCAGTCTTTTTTTTGGGGGCGGGTGCTGGGGGGTGTTTTTGAGACAGGGTTTCTCTGTGTAGCTCTGGCTGTCCTGGAACTCACTCTGTAGACCAGGTTGGCCTCTAACCTGGAGATCAGTTTGCTTCTGCCTTCCAAGTGGTAAGATTAAAGGCGTTCACCACCACCGCCTGGCAACTTGGACAGTCTTAAAGAGCCAGCTAGTATAGAGTTCTGCCAGAATTACTCCATTCTCTCGCTGAAACATAGGATCCCAAATGATGGAGGACAAATGAGCATGGAACCCTTAACTAGAATTGAGTTAGGAAAGTCTGGGAAGGCTGACCACAAGAGGGCGCTGTGGGTCCATGGTAGGACTCAGCTCTGTGGCAATGAGGGGTGTGGTACTGGGAGACTAATCAGTGAATGGGGAGAGAAGCACCCAGAGACAAAGCAGCTGCTTATAATCCAGCCTGTAGCTGAAGAGCTGCTGGAACTCAGACCAAGGCAGGATCCGGCCTCTGGGGCCCTGGGCGGGGTCACTCTAAGCACACTTGGCTACCCTAAGTCCCTCACAGCGGCTCAACAGGCCCTGTAGCAAGTTAGCCTAAGTTGTGAGAGGAAAGGAGGAAGCCACACAGGCCATCCTAGAGCTGGGCCTGCGGTCAGTGACTTCTGCTTCCCTAAGCACTCTTGTGCAAAACTGTGCCTTATTGCGACAGAGTCTTCTGGGTGCCCGCCTACCTTAGTGAGCTCCTGCTGCAGCTGCTGCCACTGCTCGTTGTACGTCTTTCTCAGGTGCTGCCGCTCCCGGATCAGCACGCTCAGCTTGCTCAAGGGCCCCGAGTTCAGATCTTCTGCATGCTGTCGCAGCACCCGGCTCAAGTTCTCGGTCTGGCTTGTTATCTCTGCCCAGGACTACGCAGGGCACATTGTGGGATAGGGAAACAGGGAAAAACACGGCATTGGCCGGCAAGCCTGGGTTTGCAACCTCTCCAACCCCACCACTAAGCGGGCGAGTGGATGGGAGAGCTCACGGAAGCGCACCTGGCTGACAGGGCTGTCGGGGCCGCTGCTCCAGCTCTGGCCTCCGCTATCCTGCATGGACATGTGGTGAAGCAATCCTGCATATTCCCGGTCACTCTTGACCCTCTGGGCCATCCACTTCCTCATGCCCTCCAATAAGCGCAGCTCAGCTTCCTGCATCTGCTGCACTGCCCCGTGGCCCTGGGGGCTGCACAGCTCTGAAGAGAAGCCCATAATGGTGTCCTGGGGACAGAAACCGGGTCATTCAGTGGAGACAAAAGAAGTGGCTTGTGATGGAAGATGAGGCTAAGGTCGAAGAGGGCTGCGGGCGGGACATGGGTGGGGTTCTGCTTAGAAAAAAATACCTAGAGGCGCAGAGAGCAGCCTGGACTGGGGCCGGCCCTTCTGCTTCCGATGTACCAGACTAGGTCTCAGAGCCAGTGGCCCCGTTTCCAGGAACCAGACTGGAGGTCCCTATCAGGACCCTTCCCCCACACCGTTCCTGGATGTTACCGAATCCTGCCCTGCTCAGGGCCTTCAATAGTGCTGGACTGCGGCCTCCGGGAGCCATGGGGGGAAAAAAAATCCTGTCACTGGGCTTTCCTGCCCTTCCCAAGATCCTAGCCCCACCCCCATCAGGTTTCAGGTTCCCAGAACACCCGCATGGCCCCTTTCCGTTGCCCAGCCCTACCCGTGTCCCACATAAACTCCTGGATCTCGAAGGTGGAGTTACCTTTCTGGGGCAGCTGCTCCTGGGGTAGGTGGCGGTGGACCGACTAAAGCCCAGAATCTGCCGGGCCAGTTCCTGATTCCTGCTTCCTCCTCCGTGGTTTCAGTTGCCCTAGGCCGCGGGGCGGGTCCACTATAGGGAAGAGAGAGCACAGCCCACCCCCCATCCTGCTCCCCACTCTGCGTGCCCTGGGCCACAGCCTACAGCGACAGCTCAGCCACGGAAACGGAAGGGAGGAGGAGGCCGGCAAAGAATGGCCATGCGAAGAGTGGCCTGTGCACCAGGCACTCCCCAGGGTCCTGCGAGCGCGGGGGAAGGAACCCAAAATGCGATGGGGATGGACTCAAGGTGAGGCCTCAGGCAGGGTGTTGGGCCCCCGGACACTCGGGGTGTGCGGACTAATGTGAATCCTGACAGCGTGCTAGGGTGCCAAGGGGACCCAGGAGAGGAAGGAAGCTAATCCTGTCCCTCCTCTGGATTCCCTAAGGAGACCTCAGGCGCCAGCCTCTATTTGCATATAAAAATCTCCAAGTCAAAATCCTAAACAGAGGCCTGCTTCTCGGGACCAGGCTCCAGTAGCACCCTTTCTCTCTGCCCCAGGCAGGGCATTGAGTCCCAGTGGCAGCCTCGGCCAGCATGGGGTATAGAACTGAGGAGAATTTATTTCCCCATGAGGGACTCAGGTTCCCCCAGCCATTCAGTCCTGGTTTGCTGTTTCTTTCTTTCTTTTCTTTCTTTCTTTTTTTTTTTTTTTTCTTATTTTGAGAAAGGGTCTCTCTGTGTAGTTCTAGAACTTGCTATGTAGATCAGGCTGGCCTCAGATGAAGAGATCCCCTGCCTCTGCCTCCCAAATGCTGAGGTTAAAGGTGAGCACGGCCAGCTGTGATAAACACCAGACCTGAAAGCAGCTTGGGGAGAGGGGTTGTCTGATTTAAGGCTTAGAGTCCACCACCAAGGGAAGTCAGGGCTGGAGCTGAAACAGGAACACTGCTCACTGGCCGCTTGCTTTCACACGCACCCCAGGACCCTTGCCTGGGAAGGTAGACACCCCCAGTCTGACGGGCCTTTCCACATCAGCCAGTATCAAAATGCTCCGCCAACATGCCCACAGGCCAATCCAGTGGAGGCAACTTCTCAACTGAAGCTTCTCTTCCCAGGTGACACTAGCTTGGGTCATGATAAAACCAAGGAGCACACAGATCACCTGGGTTCATTCAGGATCCCCTCAGATCTCAGCAGAGGAAGTCCTAAACCTTAGAGGCATTCAAGCCTTCTGACTTAAGCCAAACTGGCCCCTAGTTCCCCCCCCCCCCCAAGAGCTATAGACACTGGAGACCAGGCTTGGTTTGCATAGTCTGCACGTTTAATCACTTTAAAACCTCTAACATTATCTTGTGTCCATTAAAGAGAACCAACAACGCCAGGCCTGTTTAAATTACAAGGAAAAAAAAAAATCACTGTGCACCAACCCAGCATCTCACAAAACCAGCCTGGATGGCCGTGAGGGATAGGCAGGACAGCAAGGGGCACCCCTGGACAGGTATGCTGGGTACTGAGAAGGGCTACGGAAAAGAAAATGGGGGGGGGAGCCCAAGTGGGAGGGGACTGATTGTCCTAATGGGAGGGGTGCAAAAGGCACATCAGAAGAGGGGGTTTGGGGGGCATCATAGGCCAATGCTTTCTCCACCAGGGCACAGTGTTAGAAAGGACTTGGTGGTGCCACCTGCCCACCCCTGGCACTTGGAGAGCCAGTGACCCATAAGCCCTTGGCACAACCCCATTTGAAACAGATGATGTCAGCCTACCCCTCCCACCATGACCCCTTTCCTAGAGCCCACCTGGCTGGCCTGCCTCTTCAGGACGTGGGGCTTGGTTATTCCCTATACCTCAGGGCTGGGCAGCCATGGGAAGGGCAGGATGGGTGTGGGCATGAGAAGGTCAAGGGTCCAGCTGCTACCCCCATTAAAAATACAAAACAAAACAAAATCAGCATCTAAAGTGAATAATCACAAAGTGAAAATATATCCTCAAACAGCTCCTGAGATCCCCACAGGGGAAAGCAGCATCGGGTGGGAGGCGGGAGGAGCCGGCTGGGCCACCGTCCCTCCCCACCACCCACCCAGGGGCTCCTGTACTGTGACTGCCAACAGCCCAGGCAGCCCCGGGCTCAGAAAACAGGGCCCTGGCAAGGGGGGAGGGTGCCATAGAGGATGGTCAGGACACCAGCAAGGCCCCCAGAGCTTTAGCTCGGCCTGTGCTGGCCTAGCTCAGCCTGGCTTCCACGGAGGTGGAGGCCTGGAGTGCAGAGGCAGGCTGAGAGCAGAGAGTACAGACACACTGGAAGGTGCCTGCTTTGCTCTGGTCCCTTCCTATGACTGCAGCTTCTTCGGAGGAGGCTCATCTGTGAGCCGGAGAGGGTCAGGGGATGCAAAAGCCCTTGGAGAGGTGGCCGCCTTCTTCAAGTACCTCCTAGCCAGCCTCCCTGTTGCCTGGATGGGAACCATTATTGCTTTCTGAGGGGCAGGGAAGGGGCAGGGCTGCAGCCTGGTCAGGGACTCAGAGAAAGGCCGCCCCTCTTCACTCCGCAGGAAGTCCAGCTGGGCCAAGGAAGCTGCCCTAAAGATTTACTCTTTCCTCCACATGGAGGGGTGGTAGGGGTGAGGCTCCTGGGACCCCACCTCAGGCAAACAGGTAGGCCCAAGGGTGGGGGGTAAGAAGCAGTCTCTGCCCCTCTCGCCTCCCAGCTAGGGTCCAAACCCAGTCCCAAGATAAAAAAATACTTTGGTGAATTAAAAAGTGCCCAAGGAAGGGATCGATTTGATAGGGTGGGCAGTGGGCTCATCAAAGGGCGCTCTGGTCTTTGATAAAGGCGGTCCTCTCGCCCCGGCCCTCATCCTCTTCAGAGTCTGATGGGCACTCCTCCTGCCAGGCTTCAGGGGGCAGCCCCTTGTAGGAGATGAGGCCGCGGTCCATGGTGTACACTTTCACTCCCCGGAAGCTGAAGCCCGAACACCGATGCAGGAACAGGAAGACGATGCCAAAGATGAGCACGATGATAAGGCAGCTGAGGCCGGCCAGGACCTCAGGCAGGTGAGAGGCCAGCCCAGCCTGCAGCCGGGGCTCCATCTCCACCTCTGGGCGCAGTGCGGGAGGGTGCTGCTGAGGCCGAGACTCCCGGCTGCTCTGGCTTTGCCGGGAGCAGGTCTGCTCCACTGGGTCCAGGGAGGCATGGCTGGGGCAGCTGAGGCAGTCTGTGGGAGCCGGGCCCTGGCAAGTGGCACATGAGGCGTGGCAGGGGGTACAGACGCTGGCACGGATGATCTCCACATCATTCTCAGTGCTGTAGTGTGTATCAAGGACTTGGGGTGTGAAGCCTGGTGGGCAGTGCTGGACACAGCTTTTCTGGTGCAGTGAGTAACCTTCCTCACATACTGCCGGCAGAGGAGAGGAGAGGAGAGGAGAGGAGAGATGAGAGGAGCATTAGCTGTGTGAACGGTGGCTCTAAGTCACCTGAGCTCTCCACCAGGCTCCTGCAGTCCTAAGCATTCACCACAGTGACTTTTCGTTAGCTATCTAAAGTTCACCGTTCCCTCTGACTCCACTGTTCCAATCCCGTTCCCCCAACTTTCCAGCCTCAGTCACATCCACTACTGACCCACGCAGGCCTGGCTGGATGTGAGGGTCTTGCAGCCGCTGCTTTCCGGAGGTGGAGAGAGCCCCTCGGAGGCTGTGCCATACAGAACGAGAGTGAACTTGGTCAGCGTTCCTATTCCAGAGTTGATAAGAGAAAGGGGTCAAGGGTGTAAGCGCCATGTTAACATCCTAGCACCCCACCCCTGGCTCTCCCACCCTCCCCTCATCAGTGCCTCCCTACGGTACCATAGTTGTTGGCCTCGCTGGTATTTTCAATCTCTAGGACCCATTCGCCAGCAGGGTCCTCATCCCAGGAATGGGTTGTCATGAAAGCCCAATCATTAAACCCATCAGCAGAGTAGTCATGTGGTCTGGAGGAAGAGAGTTCCATATAGCCATTTGAGATTTTAGAGGGGACACCTAGCCCATGACATATGGGACAAAAGCCATTCTCCCCATGTGGCAACCTGCTAGACTGGAAATGCTGTTTTCCAGATGTTCTTAACCAGGGGATGCTTTTCACAAGGGACACACACAACTGGCATGAGAGATGGGTCTAAGCAAGGATTCCTGTGATGAGGTGGTCCCAAAGGACATAGCTGTCCCTCCCCACACTGTTATTGATGGAGTCTTGGGGACAAATGAGGGAATGAACCAGGAAATGAGAAGGGAACACGGCGAGCACCTGGCAGCTAACAGGGTGGAGCGGGTGCCCATGGGGCTGATGAGGTGGATAGCCAGGTCACCGCGGCGATTGTAAGACAGGGTGAGCCGGGCCTGAACGTGTTCCAGCCTGGTGATGTGGTTGGGCTCACCCAGGCATGCCGTCACCGCCTTGCGCACCTCTAGCCGTTTGCCGATGTCCCTGTATAGCAAGCACCGTGAGTCAGCAAGCCAGCAGCAACCAGTGGGCACCCCAAAGCTCCCGGGCCCCATCTGTTCCCTCCCGCTCAGGGTCCAGTCTTTATTTACTTGGGCTCCACCAGGATTTCAATGATGCACTTCCGCTGGGGGGCCACTGTTGTCCAGTTCTGGGCCAGGGCCACCATGGCGCCTGCATCTAACAGACCGTAGCCGTAGGAATGGCTCACTGTGGAGGTAGGAAGGGTCAGTAGGAAGGTAGGAGAGGCCCACCCTACCTCAGAACCTAAACCTCTGGGTTACCTTGCCCTCACCTTTCCGGCCCACGCCATTGGTAGCCCAATCATCAGCGTTGAGGTGGGCTGGCTTTGAGGTCTGTACTACCAGGTGTTGCATGTCCCGCCAGGTGAGGTTCTTACTGCAAAGAAGAGAACGTCTGGGGGTCAGGCTTTCTGGCATGTGGCTGTGGAAAGCAGCTGCTTGACAGGGAGCTCGAGTGGGGACAGGCTGTTGCTTGTCCACTTACTTGGCCTCCAGGGTGAGAGCAATGATACCAGCTGCCAAGGGGGCAGAAGCCGAGGTGCCTGTGTGAGATTCTGTGCACTTCTGCCTCAGGTCAGTTGTCACCTGCCAGGGGACAATGGTGTTGAGACCTCATGGATGCTGGTGGAAGTAAAGGAGCCACCTGCCTGTCCTGCTGCCTATCGGACCTGGGTACCCTAGGTGGTACAGTGAATCAGGACACTTGAGCCCCAGCTTCTACCTTACTAACACACATAGCTTCTTCTAGGGCCAAGTTTCTCAGGGAATAAGGAGATCAATTAGAGGTCAGAGCATAAGGGATATTTTCAGGGTGTCTATACTTCTCAGGGGTTCAGAGATGGTTTTGCAGCCCGCAGCGGTCTAGGGGAATCCTCAGCTTGCAGTGCAATTACCCAAGGTCCAAACTACTCTATGCAGCCACACAGGGATGAGAGCAGATAAAGCCTAATGTGGCCCTGAGGAGAGCAAGAGACCTCCTTCCCAGCCCCCAGCCAGGTAAGACTCACGATCTGCTTCTCATTCTGGTTGCCACTGCTGTAGGTGGTGGCCAGTGTGGAGGAGCAGGCCTCACTGTACCAGGGCACGTTGCCAAACTGTGTGGCACTGCTGATGGACAGCGTATAGATGCTGTTGGTGTAGCCGTCACAGTTGCAGCTGTCATGTTCCCGGCCCCCATTCCCTGAGGCCCAGACAAAGATGGAGCCCAGCCCTCCTCGGCCCTGTGAATAAAGTGGGCTGAGGTTACTCAAGATGGCATGGGGGGGGGGGGTAGAGGGCAATAAGGTATAATAGGAAGATGCTGAGGGAAGAAAGATGGGAGCCTCCATCTCTGCGGACTTCAAGTTGCCACCAAAGACCACTTGTAGATGACTATGTATGTACAAAATCAAGCTGGACCAGGCTCCCACCAAAATGCTTAGAGTGCTGATCCCCAGAGGACGGGGTGGTCCCCTCAGCATGGGTGATGGGTGCTTTCTGTATGACACGCATATGGTCATGCATGCCATGGTACCCACGTGGCTCCCAGAGAGTGGCTGTGCAGAGCTGATTCTTTCCTTGCACATTTATATAGATACCAAGGCTTGAACTCAGGCATTAGACTTGTGTGCAGACTATTTACCTGTTAAGCCGTCTCTTTGACCCCATCACTTAACTTTATTATTTTTGGTAGTGCTGAAATCAAAGCCATGGCCTCAGGCTGGGGATGTGGTTCTGAGGCAGAGGACCTGTCTAACATCCGTAATGCCTCATTCAATGCAACACTGCAAACCTTTGCCCAGTTAAAGAAAAAAAAAATAGGGCTGGAGAGAGAGCTCAGCAGTTAAGGGCACCGGCTTTCTTGCAGAAGACATGGGTTTGATTATAAGAACCCACATGATGGCTCACAAACATCCATAAACGCAGTACCGGGGAATCTAAGGGGCTGCATGCCATTAAAACATTTATACACATAAAATAAAAATAAACAAAGTTAAGGTGCACTGCCAGTCCTCAACTCCTTCATGTTTTAATAACATTTAACTTCTAATGTTTATTTTTATTTATAATTTTATATATGTACATGTACTATATGTATGTTTGGTGCAACAAAAAGGGCATCAGCTTCCTGGACTGGAGTTACTGATAGCTGTGGGTTCTGAGAACCACACCCAAGCCTTCATGAGCAGCTAGTGCTCTTAACCACTGGGACATCTATCTAACCTCTATTACATTCAGTTTTACCATTTTTGTCAAGGTTAAAATTAATTAACCAGGCCTAGTGGTACACACATGTCAAGAGTGGAACCATGGGTTCAAGGCACACCTGGGTTATATGGCAAATCCCAGGCCAGTCTAAACTATCCAGAAGACTTTGTTTCAAAACAAACAAACAAACAAACAAACAAACAAACGCAAGGTCTGAGCTGTGGTGCAGTGGCGGCACACACCTTTAGTTCCAGCACTTAGACAGAGGCAGGCACACCTCTGAGTTTGGGGCCAGCCTGGTCTACAGAGTGAGTTCCAGGATAGCCAGGACTACACAGAGAAACCCTGTCTTAGAAAACTGGAAAAAAGGGCTGGAGAGATGGCTAAGTGGTTAAGAGCACTGACTGCTCTTCTGAAGGTCGTGAGTTCAAATCCCAGCAACCACATGATGGCTCACAACTATCGGTAATGAGATCTGATGCCCTCTTCTGGGGTGTCTGAAGACAGCTACAGTGTACTTACATATAATAAATAAATTAAAAAAAAAAAAAGAAAACTGGAAAAAATAAAACAAACAAAAAGCTAGGAAAAATAAAATAGAATAAGGAAGAGAGCGATGGAAAAGATGAACTCAGCCAGCCTGATTTCCAGAGCTAGACCAGGGCCCCACTTTACCTGGCTAACTCCCCGAAAGAAGGCCTCCTCAGCGAGCCGGGCTGGTCCATCCACGGTCTTGCCGTCGTCCTCAGGGCCCCAGCTGGCGCTGTAGATGTGGATGTGGTTGGGATTCAGGCCCAGCGAACGCGCCTCTACTGCATCAGTCACCTCGCCATCCAACATCCGCACCCCTGGCCGCAGAGGGGGTGGGAAAAGGGTGCTGCATGGGTCCAGCTGCCAGGGGAACCCGTAGGCAAAGGCCCAGCTTGGACCCCAGGTAGGAGTAAGAGACAGGAGTGGCCGGCATGGAAAACCCAAAGCCCTTTACATATTGTCTCCCACTGCCTTTCAAGAAGAGGACCTAAGGATGAAGAAAGCCGATCTGACCTTCTCCCCAAGTCACACTGTTCCTCGCTAGAAAGAGTCTTGGGCTTCAGGAACAAGGGACTAAAGGCTGTGCCATGATTTAGGAGGACTTCTGAGAGGCCCGCACCCACTCCACCACGTCACCAACCCCGGGGTTCAAGTTTTTCCACTGGCTAAGAACCCTTCACAGACTAGCACACTGCAAAAGGTTCTGTCGTGGAAGGTGTTGAGTGGGCAGAGATGGACAGAGAAAACTTCAGGAGAGGCCCCCCCCCCCCTCTCAACATGTACCCAAGGCCAAGGCTCATACCCACCTCCAATTCTGGCATTGTAAGCTACACCTACGCCACAGACACCATTGTTGGCCACTGCTGCCACTTCCCCGGCACAGCGAGTGCCGTGCCTGAAGATCAAGAGCTCAGTATTAGTGGAGGTGCATAGAGTGAAGGCCCTTGGGCAGCATCCATCATCCCATGTGTGTACACAGCACTTCCCTGTGGTGCCTTGATCAAAACATCTCTAAGTTTGAGGCCAGCCTGGACTACAGAGGAAATTCCAGGACAGCTAGGGCTACATATGGAAACCAAGTCTCAAAAAACCAAAACCAAAACTCCCTTTGGGGACCAGGGATATAGACTTCAGTTGTGTGGTTTTATTGTTGTTTTTAAGATTTATTTTATGTATATGAGTGCTCTATCTGCATGTACACTTGCATGCCAGAAGAGGGCATCAGATCCCATCAAAGATGGTTGTGAGCCACCATGTGGTGGTTGGGAATTGAACTCAGGACCTTTGGGAGCACTCAGTGCTCTTAACTGCTGAGTCATCTCTCCAGCCCCTTGTTTTTTTGAGATAAGGCAGCTTGGCTGGCCTGGAACTCACTGTGAAGACCAGTAGTCAAACTCACAGAGACTTGCCTACCTTTCCCTCCAAGTGCTGGGATTAAAGGAGTATGCCACCATGCCTGGAAAGACTTCAGCTTTTAGGTGGGACATGTGACCTTCACACTTACCCTTGTGTCCTTGATGGGTAAGAGGGAGAGGCTCAGAGACCAGGAATTTAACATTCTCACCTGTTATCATTCATCTGTGTATACCGAGGCTGTGGGTCGGGGTCCTGGTCATTGACATCAAAACTGGCTCCAGGATCCTGGTAAGAACATGGCCCTCATTAGGAGCTGCCTACCCACGCTGACAGAACAAGACACTCTCCCAAGGTCCCTGTCCAGGGATCTCCCGCCACTCTTCTCCAGTCCTTACATAATTGCCTGCTAGGTCGGGATGATTCTTCTCAATGCCGTCATCCAGGATGGAGACCACAATGCCATGGCCTGTGAAGCCCTGGGCCCAGGCCTCCTTCACATTCAGGTCTCGCTGAGTGACACCAGACTGCAGAGACAACCAGCCCATTACCAGAGATATTTGGTTGTTCACTCAAAAGAATCAATTCTACCTCCAAACCTCTATCTCTACCCATCCCAGCTTAAAATGCCATCCTGGGGGCTGAAGGGATAGCTCAGCAGTTAAAAAAGTACTGGCTGAGCCGGGCGTGGTGGCGCACGCCTTTAATCCCAGCACTTGGGCAGAGGCAGGCGGATTTCTGAGTTTGAGGCCAGCCTGGTCTACAAAGTAAGTTCCAGGACAGCCAGGGCTATAAAGAGAAACCCTGTCTCGAAAAACCAAAAAAAAAAAAAAAAAAAGTACTGGTTGCTCTTTCAAAGGATCCAGGTTCAATTCCCAGCACTCACTTGGTCACAACTGTCTGTAACTCCAGTTCCGGGGGATCTGACAGCCTCATACACACATACAAGCACACCAATGTGCATAAAATAAAAATAAATAAACCAATTTTTTTAAATGCTACTTCTGGCTCCCACTGGAAATATATAGATTCTGGGAAGGCAGAGAAGGCTAGAGCAGTGTTCTCAACTTATGGGTTGAGACCCCTGACAAATCTCTATCTCCAAAAATACTTACAATTCATAACAGTAGTTAAATTACAGTTATGAAGTAGAAACAAACATAACTTTATAGTTGGGGGCCAACTGTATTAAAGGGTGTAACAGTAGGAAGGTTGAGAACTACTGGGCCAAAGGCAGAAAGACAGGAGAAGAAAACAGAAGAAGCCAGGGTGAGCCTCATCCGCTCACAGGACCTCACTGTGGTGGGGAGAGGACCAGGGTTCAAGGAGCATACCAGGTACCACTGCTGGGGGAACTTGGGGTCCGTGGGCTCCTGATACACGTCCCTCTTGGCTCTTCGCTTTGCTACCTGCTGCTCCAGCCACTTTACCTAGGAAGGAGAGGAAGATGATATAGCTGTGGGGGTTGCAGAGTGAGGGCAGACTCAGAACAGAAGGGGGTGGCAGCCGGAAGGGCCAGGGCCACACTTACTTGAGGCTCCCTCTGTAGCCGGCTGTGCCGAGGGCGGTGAGGCGACAGGGACCGCTTTGTCACTGCTCTGTGCCAGAAGTGGTAATAGTCACCGAAGATCTGCAATGAAGCACTGAGTCTGAGATGGGCTTTCCATCTGCCAGTCCCTGGGGGAGGCAGAGGTGGGGGTGGACAAGGCTGCTGGGGAGGCTCACAAAGGCAAGTGAGCGACTGGGGGGGGCACAATCGACTGGGGGGGGCGCAATCTGTTCCCTGCCGAGGACCCACAAGAACATGCAGGGGATGGAGAGGGACACCATCACTGAGATGTGCTGGGTTTTCTAAGCAACCTACAGGAAAGCCCACAAACAGGATGGATCCCATCCCACCAGCCACTTAGAACCTTCCTCTTGCCCAGACACCCTGGAAGACAAGCTCAACAATTTCTGCTGTATGGTTTGAGAGTCTCTGCCCGCCCTCTCTCCACCACCAGGTCATGTCCTGAAGTTACAAACAGGCCCAGTAAGAAGCCTACCTGGCCCAGGTTGTGGAAGCCATGCTTCTGCGCCACCCTATCAGCCACAGATAGACCTCCAGGAATGTGCACGGCCCAGGTGTTGGTGAAGATCTTCTGGCCTCGAGCATCAGCTGCCAGCAGGACCACGGCTCCTGCTGCTGCGACCACCCATAGCAACCAGGGTCTCAGCTCCATGGGGGGGCAGGTGACTGGGACCCCAGAGCTCCTGTCTCCCTGGCCTGGTCACAGGGCCTTCGCTGCCTCGTGCCTGCTCAGTGCCAGGGTCCCGGGGCTGACTGGAGGGGGCATGGGGCCAAGAGGGCAGGGTAAGGGCCAGATCTAAGGGAACAAGAAGAGGAAGCAAGAGTCAGTCATCTCTGCCACACGCTGATGCCGCCCCTCCGAGCCTCATGGCTGAGCCTAAAAGTAGTTTCAAAGGAGATGGGCCTAAAAGGAGTTTCAAGGGAGGTGAGTAAAACAACATCCTAAACACCTGAGGGGCTGGGAAGATGGCTCAGTAGGGACAGTCACTGCCACCCAAGCATCAAAACCGGAGTTTGGAGTCCCAGGACCCACATTAAAAGGCTGGCTTGGCAGCTCGTGCCTGTAACTCCAGCACGGGGGGGGGGGGGGGGGGGGGGGGGCAAAGACAATAATTCGCGGGGCTCGCTAGCTGGCCAACCTAGCCAAATCTGCAAGCTCCCGGCTTGGTAAGAGACCTGTCTTAAAAACACCAAAAACCAAGATCAGAAACAGGGGTCAGGGCTAGAGAGATGGCTCAGCCGTTAGGAGCACACACTGCTCCTGCAGGGGACAGCAGGGGACCAGAGTTCTCATCCCCACACTTGTATTGGATCATTCACAACAGCTTATAACTCCAGCTCCCAGGGATCCAACTGCAGCCTAGACACACAGACAGTCGGACAGACACACACACACACACAGGCACGCACACCCCCCACAAACCCCCAAGTTGTCTCCAGAATAAATACAGCACATATCCCTAAAGGTCAGCCAAACGGACACATGGACCCACAGTCTCCCCCTCCCAAGCCTTTCTCCATCGCGAATACAATCGTCGTTCAAAATAAAAAGCAAACAATAACCAAAGAAAGATACATTATCAAATGGCATGTACACATGATTCCATTTTGTTTTCTTAAAACTGTACACGCAGATTTATACATAACCAAAACAAAATCTGGAAGGATACAAGTTACTACTTAACAATGGCTCCTTGGAGATGCTGAGAATTATGAGTAGTAATTGTTACTTTCTTCTTTGTGCTATTGTATGTTCTCAAAATATCTAGGCATATTTTATAAAAGAATAAATGTTGGCTCTTTAAAAAATGAACATGGTCTACCCAACTCAATTAGGGCGTCCTGGTTCAGCAAAAAGGTGAGCTGTAGGGAGGTATTTAAAAGACTCTCAGTCCCCGAGAGGAAAGAGTGGGTGACTTGAGTTGGGATGGAGGCTGCGGAGCCACGCTCTGAGCATGAGGGATTCCTGAGGTTTCGCCACCCTCTAGGGCTGAGATGACAGCCATCTTTAGAGGCAGGGCCCAAGCTGTTTCCTGGGCAACTCTGCCCCTGCTAGTCCAGCCCTGCTTGGGTTTGAGAGCCAGAGCTGCCCCATGGCGTGTTCCAGGCCCACCACCTTGCGTAATCTGAGCCAG
This sequence comes from Mus minutoides, assembly GCA_902729485.2. NCBI lineage: Eukaryota > Metazoa > Chordata > Mammalia > Rodentia > Muridae > Mus > Mus minutoides. Next base: position 3,212,367 of record LR749530.1, read on the forward strand.
GCTGCCAGGGCAAACACTGGCACTGAGCCTGGAACACCAAGGTGAGGCCGAATCAGTAGCCCTGAGTTGTGTTTTTCCTCCTTCAGCAAACAGACAGCAAGACCTCTCTGCCTGGGGCCACATAACTGTCCCCATAAAGGGCCCCTGACTAGCCACAAGCCAAGCTTCTGGGGTAGGTGGCAGCTAAGAGAGGTTCCAGCAGGCTGCTGGGGATGTCCTGTCTAAGTGCCAGGATCCTGATGCCCCTACCATTCCCATGGCCCAGTCCTAGAAGTGGCCATTTGGCCAAACGGTAAAATGCCCTGTGGAACTGGACAGATCTGCTAGCCACTGGGAACACCATGATTCTCCAGGAGTTGCCACGAGCTACCCAGCCTCCCTAACTGCTGCCGTCTCACCCTATAGGGTGAGGGGACTCCACACACAATCCTGGAGTATTTTCAGTTTACACTAAAATAACCTGACAGCTGATGGCAGGAGACATCCACGAGGCAGACTCCATGCCTGAAGTGCAGAGTCCAAAGGGCTCGGAAGACATGCCTCAGAGTTATAGCTCCATGCTCCCACGTAGAAACAGGACCCTTGCCACATCTAAAACCTCTTGAGTTTAGACATCTGCAGATTCCCTGCTCTGAGTTCTGAGACCTGCTTACAACTTCCAAATTATGGCTGGGTTGGTCTGGGTCTAGCCCAGGTTTCAGCAAACTATAGATGGGGCCACAGAGACAGAACCCCCACCACATCCCAAGAAAGATGGAAAAGATGGTCTGCTTCCCTCTACACCAAGTCTCCCCAATTATGGAAAGGGTGGGATATGGATTCCAGACATCAGAGAGCCCTGCCTCGTCATCAAGACACATAGGAGGGGACACACACACATACACACACAACACACACACTCACACAAGAGCTGAGAACAATGAATGAACAGGCTTCTCCCCACCCCCATCCCAGACTCTGACTCACCCTCTGAGTCCCAGTTGTCTCAAAACCAGGAGACTGGATATATTTCTAGCCTCTCTGGGTCAGTCTTGCCCAGCCGGCAGTGACTAGAGAACAGGCTATAGTACTGTCCTAGCTCTTTTCTTGGGCAAAGCCTTTTTGTCCTACAGACAGAGATAACCACAACCACTCCAGGCAACAAACGGGCACTTACCCCAGGTGTGGCTGCTGTTTCTAGGACCTGGAGACCCGGCTGAGGCTGCCACAGAGCAAGCCACCCAAGACTGCTGGGAAACCCAATCAGGTCTCTCTTTCCAGCAGAGACCCCAAGGCAGGTCCTGTTACAGGCACCTCCCAGGAAATTTTAACTCCTAGTCCCTGCTCAACTACTGGTCCCTCGGAGATCTTACACAAGTCATTTCCACTCTCTGGGCCTCAGTTTCCTTGGTGGTTAAAAACTATTAGGCCAGAGGCTTTCAAACTTTTTTTTTTAAGCCATGGGATCCTCTTTTTTAAAAATACAAATTTTAGATAGAAGCCCCAAACAGGAAACACACACCTAATCTGCTCGCTCACCCTCCTTTTCTATGTCCACACCTGGCCAGCAGCCACAAGCCCTCACTGGGCCACATCACCTGCGTCGCCTTGGCACTTCCCAAGTCAGAGAGAATCCCAGCGCTCCAGCGAGATGAAAGTCCACTTCACCTAGGCGCAAAGCCCTGGGGCGGTGGGAACGGCGGCACCGAGCAGACTAGGGTCTGCTGTCAGACCTGTATAGCAAGCAGGCCGCCCCTCGGCCAGTCACCCGATGGATGGGGGCAGCAGGGGCCTCGGCCAGGCCTCGGCAGGAGGCAGCCCGGAGCCAGCCTCCCCAAGCCGGCCTGTGCGCGCCCGCGAAATCCGCCCCCGACCGCTCCGGGCCGTACAGGTGTGCGGGGCGGCTGAGGACCCCGTGCCCTCCCGGGAGCGCGCCCCACCAGACGCAGGCCCCGGCCGCCGGGGCCACGGAGGACGACGGGCAGGCGGGAGCACCCAGAGCCCGAGGAATGCTCTGCCTAGCCCGCCCCAGCAGGGGCCCCGCCGGCGCTTCCTGAGGTCAGAGGGCTCGCCCCGGCCCCAGCGGAAAAGTACCGGCGCGGGCCCAAGCCCGGCGCTCAGGTGGGCTGCGCGGCTCCCGTCCTCCCGTCGCGGCGGCCGAGAATCCGCGGCCAGAGCCCGGCGGCCGGCGAGGCCCGGGGCTGCGCCGCCCGGCTCCGCGCTCCCCCGCCCGCTCCGGGCCCGGCTCCCCGGCGCGCCGCCTCCCCGGCCCCGGGCCGCGCGCCCTCGCCGCTTACCCTGGGGAGGCCCGGGCGGGGAAACTTTTCCGGACGAGCGCCGCGGCCGCTCGGGTATCCCTCGGCCGAGCACGGAGCCCGGCGGCGGGGGCCTGGCTCGGGCGGTCCCCGCGCCCGGCAGCGGCGTCACGGCGCGCAGGCGGGGAGGCGCGGCGGCGCGGCCTCGGCCCGGCCGGCGACCAGGGCAAGGCTCGGCCTGGGCTCGGGCGCGGGCGGGGGGCAGCGGCCCGGCCGCGGCGGCGCGGCTTGTTTACTCGGGCCGCTGTCACGGCGGCGGCGGCCCCGGCTCCTCCTCCTCCTCCGCGCCGCGCCCCTCCCCCTCGCGGCGCCACCTCCGCGCTCGGCGGCCGCAGCCCGCCCGGCCCGGCCCGTTCGCTGCCCGGGTCGGGCCGGGCCGGCGTTCCGAGAGCTCCACGCGGCGGGCCCTGCGGTCTCGGGGCGCCCTGTCTGCGGCTGCCAGCGGGGCGGGTAGGGAGCGTGGTCCCTGCGTGCCACCCCAGGCCCCTCGGTCCGCGCCGCGCACGGCTCTTGCCCTAGCGAACTCCCGGGCAGATGGTTTCGGAGACCCGGACTGGGAGCCCGCGGGCGAGTCGGGAGGGTTTGGGGAGAGTCCAAGCTGGCCCTGCCTTGCCCGCGGTCCTGGGTCCCGAGTTTTGAGTTTGGGGATAGTCGAGGGAAGCGCCCTGGGATGGCGGACCTGGGGCAACTCCACTTTCAGGTCGGATCTCACAGCGGCAGGGCAGCCCTCGCGCCTCCAGGTAGAGGAGTCACAGTTTTATTTGCTTTTGTAGAGACAGGTGGATAAACAGAAATAACCCACCTCCTTTTATGTTTTTTTTTTAATACTTTTCCCCCCTGCAACAACTAGGCACTGGGCCAATCAGTTCACCCTATCTTCTCCTTATGTACATTCCTTAATCCACATAATCCGCTCAGGCTGACATTATTAATCTCACTTTACAGATAAGGAAACTGAGGCACACAAAGTTTAAATAATTTTCCTTAAGCTACACAACTAAGCAGGCCTCAGATTTGGCAGCACTTCACTCCAAGCTACTTACAGTATACCAGCCAGAGCCCTTCCCTCCCTGGGTTCCTGCCCTAGAAAACGGCTGTGCTACTTGGCGGAAGGTCGACATTCTGCTCAAACTGAGAAAGAAGAGGGGAAATGGGCCAACATCTTCCCAGGCTGGGTTGTACCAAGGTCGCCAGCAGCCTCTGCACATCCCTTCTTGCTCTCTGTGAGAGATAACCTGGCCACATGATCCTATCCTGTCCTCTTCCCCTGTGTCTTTAACACGGGTTCCTGTCTAGTCATAGAAAAAAATGCCACCAAGCACTTCTAAAAGACAGCCACTCTCCTAAGCTGCCTCCATGCGCAGCTCTCCACCCACAAACGTGATAGCCAGGCACCTCGTCTGTATTCTGAGTTATGCTTTTTCAAGGGACAGAATTTAGGCCCAGGGAGGTTAAATAATATACTAACGAGGCACGAGTAGTACCACCTGGCTGTAATCCTCAAACTGAGGAGGCTAAGGCAGGAGAGTAGCCATAAGTTTAAGGCTAGCCAAGACTACACATAAGAGACTTTGCCTCAAAACCCCCAAAGAAGTACACACACACACATACACAACACACGTGTATTCTTAAAGTCTTTTGTGTGGAAAGTCCCCAGCAACATTGGACTCAAATCCCTGTGGTACTACTTTGCATTATGCAAACCTTAAATTCTCAGAGCCCCTATTTTTTTTCCAGAGCCCCTATTTATCCCTCTGAAAATGGAGATGTGTATGGAGTTAACTGAATCTTATTTGAGCATCCTTTAAAACACTGCAGACATGGGGTCTCTAAAGTCTTTCTGGCTCCTCCCAGATTGGGGGCTTTCCCTTAGAAGGAGCTAAGCCCTGTGGGGACCACTGTGGGGTAGCCCCCCCCCCCCCAGCACCACCACATGCACATTTGGGAGAACAATACTCTTGTGGTGAGACTGAGGCAGGAAGTGAGTCAGAGATTTTCCTTAGGCTACGAGCAACATCACCCATTTAGGGGAAATAGGGACAGGGTTGGCCCTATCTAGCAAGGGAGTCCCCTAGTGCTCCTCCCAATTGTCCTGTGACCTAAAAGTTTACCTCAGAATGAAAGCCTTGTGGTTTCCCTCTTCCTTGGAGGCTGGCCCAGAGGAGTCTCCATGTGCCTTTGGAGGGAAGAACTAGCCAGAACCCTGAAGGCTGCAACCCAGGCACAAGTAATTTCTCCTGCCAGCCTTCCTGATGCCTTGCCTTGAGTGGGAAGCAGTCAGCCCTGCCTCCTTGAGGGAGAGGGCTGTGTGGAGGCACCATGCGGGTGAGCTGCTGCCCCGCTGACCACCTCAGTTACCTACACTTTGCCTCTCTCGCATCTGGACGGTCACATGATTACATTTGCAATAATTCTGCTGACAAGAATCTGAAAGTCTTTCTTGTCAGAGGGAGATTCTGTTATCTTTCTGCAACAAGTCCCACAGGCAGGAACTGTACTCTTTATCATTCTTACCGTTGACCTGAAGCCTAAGGGTCCAGGAAGCTCAGCTGCCTCTAACACTCATCTAAGGTGACAGTTGCCAATTTTACAGAATCCTAGCACTCAGAGTCTAAGGTGGGAGAAGCAGGGGCCATCTGGACAGGAGAGTGAGGGAGGAAGGGCCAGTCAGAGCTCTCTTTATCCTTAGATTTGGAGCTGATCCATAAGTAACCATAGAGAGCTTTAGTGCTAAAATCCAGTCAGTCCCTTTATACCCCTAAGGAACTGTGGGACTCTCTAACTTTCAAACCTCTCCCTAACCTGAGGCACCCAGAAGCCTTTAAGAGCAACCACCCTTGGTTTAAATCACTGCACATACAGCATGTGTATATAATGGGATGGAGAGCTTTCTGCGCTCTCTCGCTCTCTCTCTCTCTCTCTCTCTTTCTCTCTCCTTCCCTCCCTCCCTCCCTTCCTTCCTTTCTTTCAGAATCTTCAGGAATGTCTCCATAGCTCCAATAATACATTAATGAAAGCTTCAGTTCATGCCAAACCGAGTAAAAGCATGTTCATACGTCACCATCTAGCTCCAGAGAATCCAAGATCCATCATGCCTGCCTCTGCTTACCCGGTGGCTGCAGGTGCCCCAGTGAGAACCCTGTCACATCAGGCAGTAACTTTCAGTTCTAGCTAAACCACTTTGGGAGAAAACCCTTTATATGACAGGCCAAGTGGTGTCTGTAGGTGGGGGGAGGAGCTTCAAGTTAGAAGTGAGTTGGCAGTGACATATCTGGTCACATTGGAACTGGATCCCAGTGTGACCGGGCCTTCTCATTTTCTTGTTTATTGGGGTGGGTCTGCACTTACCTTTACCTCAGGCTCCTCTGCATCCTGGTCACTTGATGGTTTAATGGCTTCCTTTGGCCAGCTGCATGTCTTCAGCTTCACCTTCTGTGCCAATAAGTGCTACCCACAATTAGGCACCTAATAAATACTTTGGGTGCAGCCCTGTTTGCCAGGGATTTGCTGAACACATGCGAGGTGCTGGGTTCCCAGTGCTTCTCCACTCCTTCCCTTAAGGCTTGTCCTCAAGAAGCCAGAGTTACCTCTGACCAGAGACTGCAGCAGGGTCCCTAACCCTTGTACCTCACTACCCCAACCAGCCCACTGCTCTCCCTCCCCTTTCCCAGATGGTCGCCCCCACTTCATACTGAGGTTCCCCTTGGTTTGCTGTCCCACACAGAGTTTCTCTACTTCAACACTATTGACACCTTGGGCCAGATTAGTCTCCACAGTGGGTACTGCCCCATAGTAACAACTCCCCAAGTCCCTAGACTTTGTTAAATCCCTTCCAGTGACAAAATCCTAGGAAGACCTCTGATCCACAGGATGGAAAAGAAAAGTCACAAGGTGAAGGTGGCCGTGAAGGTCTGGTGGCATCAGGAGTTGTTGGCTGGGAACCATACACCCAGATGACTCTCAAGCGCCAAGCCACCTTGTATGACAATATGACAACGAGCCATTTAGCGTTCAGAGCAAACGATGTTTCACATCTTCATGACATCTGAAGGCATCGCTTTCCGAATGTTAATGACAAGGTGAACCAAGGATCATGCTCTGTTGACTAAAACAGGGAAATGGAGAGAGGTTCTAGCTTTACACGTGTGTTTAGGAAGCAGATGTATGGTTGCTTGGGGAAGTGGGGAGGGAGGGGTGGCAGGAAACCTTGGTGATGATGGACATGTTCCTTATCTTGATTGTGGTGATATTTTCATGAGTGCGTACATGTGTCAAAACATATTAACTTGTATACTTTAAATATACGCAGTTTACAGTGTGTCAATTATACTTCAATGATGCTGATTTTGGTGGTTTCCTGCCTTACAGCTTCACAGGCATTATTCTGAAAATTCACTCGTGGAACCGCCCATTATGTATTTACTCACTTTACATCTTGATCATGCTCACCCCCTCTTCCCAGCCCCACTCTTACGAATCCGTCCCCCCCAGTTATTGCTTTATTTTCTCCTCAGAGAAGGGGAGCCCCCCAGCCTCCCAGGCACCATCCCACCCGGGAGGGACATCTAGTCCCAGCAGAACTCAGCATCTCCTCTCCCACTGAGGTCCAACTGGGCAGTTCGGTTAAGGGAAGGGGATCCAGCGGCAGGAAACAGAGTCTGAGTCGCCCCTGCCCCGCTCCAATTGTTAGGGGACCCACATGAAGACCAAGCTGCACATCTGCTACATATATATATATATATATGCAAGGGGGCTAGGTCCAGCCCCTGAATGCTCTTTGGTCAGGGGCTCTGAGAGCCCCCATGGGTGGGCCCAGGTTAGTTGACACTGGAGGTTTTCTGGTGGTGTCCATGTCCCCTCCGCAGCTGGCTCAATTCTATCTCCCACTCAGAGCCAACACTGATGTTTGACCGTGGATCTCTGCTTCTGCTTCAATACACTTGCTGGATGGAGCTCCCAGGAAGTATCCACGCCAGGCTCCTGTATGGATGACCCTTGTTCCTCTGGCCTGTGGGAGGCCAGCAGAGTGGCGATCTAAGCTATACTACAAGCAAGAGTTACTGCAGTACCAAACATAAGTAAACATGACTTGTGTGATGGACTACACTTATAACCCCGGCCCTCAGAGGTGCTGATGCTTGGTTTAGGTTGGAGACCGTCCTGGACTACATAGTAAGACCCTTCTAAAATAAAATAAAACTTGTTTATGTGACGCTGTAATCCCAGCACTTGGGAGAAGGAGGCCGAGGGGTCAGGAGTTGAGGCCAGCCACAGCCACAGCCAAGCTTGAGACCAGCCTGGACTACCTGAGACTCTGTCTCCAAACGAGTCAGGGAGGGGAAGGGGGTAGTGTGAGGGCTGACCTAAGGAAGAGAACACAAGGATGTAGACAACAGCTAGCCCAGGGTTCACGGAAGCTGTCTGGTCTCCGGCTCAGGGCAGCTTAGTCTTGTCAGATGACATCAGACACCTCTGGAACTGCATTATCAGGGGCTTGGGAATAAAACAATGAATGTAGTGTGGGTAGCCAAGAAAGAAACAGACGACTCTGGAAATTACAGGCTCCTCCATCGACTTTAATCCTTAAGCCAAACACTGCACTGGGAAATCAGCTAAGACCTGGGGAAGGGCGGGGCTTTCTCCGCATGGCAGACACACCTGGGGAGCGGAGCCCAGCGCTCCGTGCCAGCCTGCTCCGTCCGTCCCCGTCCAGGCTGCTGCCCGCCTGAGGGGCTGTACTCAGCACCCACACCTGAGAGGCTCAGGAAGGAGACCTGTGCGGCAGACCCAGGGGGCCTCTGCTAGGGGATCTGGTGCTGGAGAACCCAAGGTCCTCGGGAGCCCTGAACAGAGTAAAGAGTTCACTCATCTCTCCGGTTAGTTAGGTTAGTTGCCGTGATAAAATACTGACCAAGAGCCACTTAGAGGAGGAAAACGGTTTCCTTCATCTTCTGCTTTGCAGTAAGTACATCACTGAGGGAGCCAAGGCAGGAACCCGAATAGGAGCCCGGAGGCACAAGAAATGAAGCCAGGCTCACAGACAAGTGTTGCTCGCTCGCTCGCTTGCTAACTGGTTCGCTCAGCTACCTTCCTTATAGAGACCACGTGCTCAGGATGGCACCCCAGGCTCACTGTGGTTTGGGCCTTCCTACATCAGTTAGCAATGAGGAAAGTGCCTATCAACACGCCCACAGGCTCATCTAATGGAGGCAAGTTCTCATTTGAGGGTCTCTCTTCCCAGGTGTGTCATGTGGACATCTGGCACTAACCAAGACCTTGATTGAGACCTTCAGATGCCAGATTTTGTCCAGTGTCCCAGCTGTGGGGAGGGGGACTGACAATGGGTACATCAGGGCAGTCCAGATCACCATGCACCATCCGGAAGACAACAAAGGGGCTAGAGATGTGGCAAGTGGTAGAGCACTTGCCACCGTGAACAGGCCCTGAGGACTTTGCTAGCATGGTGGTACACACCTGTAATCCCAACACTCGGGAAACAGAGGCAAGAGGAGTCCAAGTTCAAGGTTAGCCTGGGGATTTTTTTTTTTTTTTTTTTTTTTTTTTTGAGACAGGGTTTCTCTGTATAGCCCTGGCTGTCCTGGAACTCACTTTGTAGACCAGGCTGGCCTCAAACTCAGAAATCCACCTGCCTCTGCCTCCTGAGTGCTGGGATTAAAGGCGTGTGCCACCACGCCCGGCTAGCCTGGGATTTTTAATGTGATCCTGTCTCAAAATCATCATCATCATCATCATCATCATCATCATCATCATGAGGATCTCATTGTCTCTGGTGTGTCAGAGAAGGCTTACGAGCACAAAGGATCTTTCAGCCAAGTCTCAAAACAGAAGCAGAATGGAAGCTCCAGAGGAAGAGTGAGTGGAAAGAGCCTCAAGAAGAGGGGTTGGAGCCGGACGTGGTGGCGCACGCCTTTACTCCCAGCACTCGGGAGGCAGAGGCAGGCGGATTTCTGAGTTCGAGGCCAGCCTGGTCTACAAAGTGAGTTCCAGGACAGCCAGGACTACACAGAGAAACCCTGTCTCAAAAAACCAAAAAAAAAAAAAAAAAAAAAAAAAAAAAAAAAAAAAAAAAAAAAAAAAAAAAAAAAAAAAAAAAAAAAGAAAGAAAGAAAGAAAGAAAAAAAAGAAAAGAAGAAGAAGAAGAGAGGTTGGGGGACACTGGGAGAGAGAGAAGGTGGAGAGAGATGAGAGGGTGACAAGATCACAGAGCACTCGATGAGCCAAATTCAGTGCTCAGAGCAATGGACGATTCTTACAGAGTTTCATTAATTGGCTCCATATACTTTTACAGTCTTACTATGTAGGCAAGGCTGGTCTGGAACTCACTGAGTAGCCCAGGCTGGCTTTAAACACACTCATATGCTCCCTTTTTAAAATAAAATGTCCATTGGAGGCTGAGTATGGTGACACACACTTTTAATTCCAGCACTTGGTAGGCAGAGGCAGATGAATCTCTGTGAGTTCAAGTCCAGCCTGTTTTATATAGTGAGTTCCAGATCAGTCAGGGCTATATAGAAAGACCCGGTTTCAAACACACACACACACACACACACACACACACACACACACACACACTCCATCCATCTGTCCACTGTGGGGAGGCAAGAATAGGAACATCCAGCTGGGTGTGGTGGCGCACGCCTTTAATCCCAGCACTCGGGAGGCAGAGGCAGGAGGATTTCTGAGTTTGAGGCCAGCCTGGTCTACAAAGTGAGTTCCAGGACAGCCAGGGCACACAGAGAAACCCTGTCTTGAAAAACCAAAAAAATAAATAAATAAGTAAATAAATAAATAAATAAATTGGTTCTGCAAGAAAGAACATCTTGTGATCACACAGTAGGTAGGATCAGGCACTTCTCCTAAACCATGTCTCCGGTCATCTTTCAAAGGAGACAAAGAGATCCTTTAAATTAACAGCTGGTGCTCGCCGCCTTTGTTGGCTCGTTGTGGGGCAGCATGCTCATACCCTATAAGGATTGCCTCATGTGCCCCTGGCTGCACACACAGCGAGTATTGTCCCCATTTTATAGGCTCTGAAACCGAGTCTAGAAATCTTCCCCAGAGAAGGTTAGGAAAAGGACTTGGGATTTGGACGGGGGAGTACGAAAGGGGACAGCCCACTCACTTGTACCGTTCTGCCTTCTGCCTCTCTGAGGGCTGAGGGCTGAGCTGTGGCTGAATCAGACCTGGTGCACTGGGGAAGCTCTGTGGGTGGCATAGCCGTGGTTCACACTTGACTTTCTTGGAACAGCCTCGCTCACCTGTGTTGTCTCAGTAGGTATGCACTGACTTTTCCGTAGTGTTCACTAATGAGTCACCGAGTGGCCTTTCCCCTGAACTTGGCGGAGGATGGTGTATTGTGCCTGGTAGTCCTCTCAGGGGCTCAGTTTCCTCGTTTTCCCCCACACGGGTGTTAACAGTACCACCCTGTGTCATGTTAACTAAGTGCTCAGGAGGCAGGGGCCCTGTAGTCACTAAGGCTGCTGGGACTGTTGTGTTCTCCAGCAAGCTTGCATTGAAGGTGCTATCGCTGTGGAATCCTTCTACCTTGGCTGGCACCCAGGCCTTCCTCATGGAACTGGGAGCCCACGGTCTTCTCATGGAGGAGAAGGGCCAGGCTCCTGGGGTGGCTGTCTGTGTTCAGTGGCACTGCCTTTGGTGGCCCTAGTTCCCAGGTCCCTGCCTGCCTTTGGTGTCTCTTTAACGTTTGGCAAGCCACTTCCTCCCTCCCTCTACTTCCCCGCTGAGGCCGGAGATCAATAGTTGTGTGAGACAGTGCCTCTCAGCTTGACCAATGCGGAACCTTGTAAGCAAGGTTGCTGGGATGCGTGGATCACGCTGATTCAGACCAGTGGCAGCTGTCACCCCAAGCTATGTCACCTGCTTGGGGGACAGGTAGGACCTAGATAGAATTCATTAGGGGTACACCACTGGACAGGAGTCTCTGAGATGTCCCTGGTGGCCTTACTTCATAAGGACAGTGGTTCTGACACGGCTTGCATTGTGCTTGCTCCACGTTCCCCTCACACGGTCGGAGCAGGCCCCACCTTCCTGACTCTCTCTTGCCAGTGCAGATGCGCTCTAACCTGAGCTCTGCACATGGCCTTAACAGCTTGGCTCTCAGTCTTCCTAAAGCTGCGACCCTTTAATACAGTCCCTCATGTTGTGGTGACCCCCCAACCATAAAATTACTTTCATTGCTACTTCATAACTGTAAATTTTCTACTGTTAATGATTCGTAATGTAAATATCTGATATGCAGGATATCTGATATATGATCCCTGTGAAAGGTTGGTTGACGCTCCAGGGGTCTTGACCCACAGGTTCAAAACCACTGCCTTAACAGACCCTTCTAGATCATGGTATCTTCCCTGTGCTAACACACACAAGGTTCTATTTTTGTTTTTTTGTAGCCCAGGCTATGTAACTATGCCTCAAACTTCATGTGTAACTTTAGATGACCTTGAGCTCTGACGTTGCTTTACCTCCTGAAGGCTGGGGTTACAGGCCATGGCCAGATTGATATCGGTCCTTTTGATGCTGTGTACCTGGCTTCTTGTGCCTGGGTGACTGTCAGTGCACTATGAGTAGCTGAGCAATGACAGGCAGGTCAGAACACAGGGACAGAGACACAGAGCATCTGGCTGCTGTCACTGCCCTCTGAGCATTCCCTCTGTATACCTCAGCAACAGCTTTCTTTGCATATTATTTATCCCTGCAATTTCTCTTTTTGTTTGCTTCTTTCTTTTCTAAGTCAGGTTCGTTCTTTTGCCCAAGCTGGGAGCTCACTATGTAGCTGGAGTTAGCTTTGAACTCTTGACCCTCCTGACTCAGCCTCCCTAGTGCTGAGATTATAAACGTGCATCGCCATGCTTGGTTCTCCATAGTTTCAATTTGAACATACACACACACACACACACACACACACACCTTCTCATATAGGTTTCCATATGTAGCAATCTGTCTGCATCGGAGAGATGTACACATACAGACACAAAGATGAGGCATTGCTCAATGGTAGAGCCCTTTTGCTGATGCTGTGCGCGGCCCTAGGTTTGAGGTCCCTTGTCACAGGAGTGAGTGAGTGAATAAGTGAATGAATGAATGAATGAATGAACGAATGAATGAAAACTGCAAGCCCAGCAAAATGCTAAGTGACTATGAATTGAATGGAGCCAGATGATGTTCTCAGGCTGACACCAAACTGCTACTAGTGGAAAGATGACCAATTAGAGCCGAGCCTGCCTGAGCGTGAGCGCCTCGGGATGCTGCCACGTGCGGCCCGTGACTCAGGGCGCCCCCACATTTCCCTGTGAATTACTGCGGCTCTTCCATTTTCTGCACAGTGGGCTGTCACATCGTTTGGGCCTCACTCCGCTTCAATGCGTCGTTTACACTTTACATCCGCCTCTGCTCTCTCCTCCCTCGCCGGCAGCAATTAAAAAGGGCTACTCCATGCCAGCACCATAATAGACACGAACCCAAACTTGGGCAGGGAGATCCCGTGACAACAGTAACTCCTAAGGTGGTCACACTGACAGGACTGATAATGAACATAATTACTGTGGTGCACTTATCACTCAAGGAACCAAGCCTAGTGCCTCACACACAGGGCCTTTTGACTTTATTTTATTTTTATTTTATTTTATTTTAATGACAAGGTCTTATATATCCTAGGCCCGCCTTGAACTTTCTCTGCGAATGGGCATGATTTTGAGCTTTTGATTCTCCTGCCTCCACCCCCTAGGCACTAGGATTGCAAGTGTCCATTGCCATGCCTGGCTTAAGTGACACTGCGGATCAAACATAGGACTTCATGCATGCTAGGCAAACGCTCTGCCGACTGAGGTCCGTCCTGGGCCAACATACAGGGTCTTATTTATTCCTCCCAAAAGCCCAGCAAAATAAACATAACCAATTTTACATCTCAATCTTGAGCTGGGCCTGCTGTCTAAAATCTCAACTACTTGGGAAGGTAAGGTTAAAAAGTTGGCCGGGCAACTTATTGAGACCTTATCTCTAAGAGAAAGTGGGCTAAGGCACACTGACGCTGTGCATGGACACAGCTCTGGGTTCACTCCCTGGAGCCACCAAGAAACCACGTTTCTCCTGGCAAACAAACCCCCTGCTCAGTCTTTTTTTGTTTTGTTTTGTTTTGTTTTGTTTTTCGAGACAGGGTTTCTCTGTATAGCCCTGGCTGTCCTGGAACTCACTCTGTAGTTTGAGGCTGGCCTCGAACTCAGAGATCCACCTGGCTCTGCCTCTCGAGTGCTGGGATTAAAGGCGTGTGCCACCACTGTCCGGCTCACCCCTGCTCAGTCTTAGGGGCACTGAATAACTTGCTCAAAGTCACCTGTTCAGGAAATGATGTCACAGTTGTCTGACTCTGGGGACCACTAGGGCTGGTAGGTGGCAGAGCCAGAGACCCAACTATGGTTATTGCCATCAGCTCCTAGGGATAGGAGCTTACTCTAGCCAGACCTGGAACGTGTGGGACCTGAGGCATAGGGTGGAAGGAAAGCAAGATGGTCACGTCCTGGTAACCCCCCACCCCCACCCCCCAGTTCTGGATGAAAGCACTTCACTGGCCACGTGACCTGGACTCCTCTCATCCAAATGACAGTTAGCAAACATGCACACCACAGATGCCATTTAGAAGCTAATGGCCTATGTCCACCACTGTAACAATGGCTCTGTGTCAGGTGCTGGCAGAGGTCTAAGGGTTCTGTATAATCTTGCAGAGTCCTTGGCAGGCCAGGCAGGACTTAGAATTGGCAGTGCTGAAGATGGGAGTCTGGGGGCTGGGTGAATGTAGCTTAGTGGCAGAGCCCTTGCCTAGTCCTCGGCACCCCTACCATGTGCACACACACATACACACACACATGCACCCACCACATGCATACACACAGACACATACCACATACACACACAAGCACTTCCGAACACATGCACACACCCACCCCCCACCACACACACACAGAGAAGTGTGTGTACACTTATGGCCATTGTTCCCTGGCAGTAGCTACCCTCTCCCCTCCTGCCTCACTTTCTCCCCCACCTCCTGTCCATTGCCCTTTACCTATTTCCTGGGCCTGTTTGTACCTGAAGCTAGAACTGCATGTCCAGAAGAAACACAGGCTAGCCAAGCAGCCTGGAGTCGGGGCCTCCAGCCAAACTTAGATCCCAAGTCACAGACAGATTTGAGCTTCACAGGAATTCTTCACAACAAGGAGATCCTCTGCTTCCAGGCCCAAGGTGGATGGCACGTGCTATAATCCCAGGACTCAGGAGGGAGAGGCAGGAAGATCAGGAGTTCAGGATCACCCTCAGCTACATAGAAAGTTCGAGGCCATGCTGCCCTATGAGACTTTCTCAAAACTGTACAAGGCAAAGGAAGGCTCTGGTGTCCACCTTCCTTTCTACCACCACGTGGGAAGCAAAGGCAAGCAGAACTCTGGGTTAGAGGCTAGTCTAGTCTATATAAGGAGTTCCAGATTAGCCAGGGAAGCCTAGTGGCTTTCACAGGAGGATTACAGAAAGACATATCTGATGGAGGTAGGATTAGGGACTAAATTTCCCTGCTCCAGAAACTTCTAGAAGTGTGCAGAACATCTCCCCCATCCTTTCCTGAGTTACTCTCTGGAATTTTGAGACCATGGATGGCTCTCTGCCCTGAGTGGGGAGCCCCGTGACTCAGAAGGCTTGGGGAACAGGGTGGAGTGGAACCACCTATCAGAGCCAAACAAGACTGTCTCCCGAGGGAACAGCAGAGGCCTCCTCAGGCTTAGAAAACAGAGACACAGGTGGTGTGCAGTTAGCCTTCACATGCACCAACCCAAGGGTATTTGAGGAATGGCCAGCAGTCCCCGTGGACACAGGGGACCTCAAATGGGTCCCCCTTCTCCTGCTACACATCCTTAAATCCCTCCATTCCAGCCATTTAGGTTTCTGAAATTTTGTTTGAGACAGTGTTTTGTGTGTAACCTTTTTACTCTCTGCATGGTCCTGGCTGCTCTCAAACTCAAGTTAGCCTAGAATTACAGGGGAGCTACCACACCTAGCTAGTGTTCTGCTTTTAGTGTGTGTGTGTGTGTGGTGTTGTAAATACACACCAGGTGTAGGTGGAAGCCAGAGGTTAACCTGACCTATTATCATTGCTTGTTTTATGAAGACAAGATCTCTCGATAGAACCTAAGGCTCTATCTGCTTAAAGCCCCCAGGGATATGTCTGTTTCTGGCTCCAGAGTTCTGGGATTACAGGCACGCTACACCACCTTCATTTCCTGGTGCTGAATTTTGAACTCAGACTTTGCAAGCACTTTAAGGACTGAGCCATCTCCCGGTCCCTGGTTTTCTGCCTTTAAAATGTACTCATGGTGCAGAAGGGCAGTGGTGGTGCAGGCCTTTAATCCCAGCACTCAGAAGGCAGTGGCAGGTTGATATCTCTGTGAGTTTGAGACCAGCCTGGTCTATAGACATCCAGGATGTTCTAGGCTATGTACAGAAACCCTGTCTTGGAGGGAGGGGAGGTATTCATGGGTCTGATGAGGGCTTGGGGGCGGATGGCATGTCTAGAGGAGGAAAGGCTTCAGGTCGAGTCCTCAGAACCTCCAAATGAACAAGAAAACCCAAAACCAGCATATGCTCCAGGGAGAGCTGTGTGTTCCACCATGGCAGCCACATAACCAGGTCTGAATTTGCATACCAGCTCTGTCAGTGGGTGTAGGTTGATGTAATGAGGAAATAGGACACTGCTAGGAAGAGAGGTGACCTCCGACTGCTGTTCTCCACATGAGTACTCAAAATGGAGGCCTCAAGACAATGATTGTGACTTCTCAGATAACCCAAGGTGTGGGTCCTAGCCCTTATCTGCGGCAGGAAGTGACTATGGGAAACCTAAACCAACATGAAATCCCCACAGCACAGCTTTTTCTCCCCAGGACTCATCTTCACAGAAATAGGTTAGTGGGACACCTCACCTGTAAGGAGCATTAGGGGAACTTGCTGAGGGTTCGCTGAAACAGGCCACTTGAGCATCCTAGCTAAGCAAATTCACAGCACACAGCCGTCACGTCTTCATCCTAGCCTGTGGCAGACACTGGTAATCCGTCAGGAGGGGGACAGACCCCTTTGTCCACAGGATTCCAGACATCCACAATTGTCTATCAGGATTTACCCCATGAGCCCTGGCTGAGGTTACACTTGCCTATGATCCCAGTGTTTAGGAGACCGAGGAAGATTGCTGTGGGGGATCCAGACCAGTCTGGGATACAAAGTACGTTCCTGGCTGGCCTGTGATATACACCAAGACCCTGTTGGTTTTGTAGGATGGGAACTGTGGCCCCTGGCCTGAGGTCTTGTGTCGGGTGATGGAGCCAAGAAAAAGTGCCCATGTGTCACGTGTCAGGCAGCAGATGCCACGCCAGCCCCGCATGTCAACAAGTAGAGTGTGAAGTCCCAGGGTACTTGAATGACCTTATAAAATTTGGACTTTCTGAATTCTGTGAGTCAGTTGGGCAGCACTGGGAGGCCCAGGGCCCAGATGGGCAGCTGTCTCCTCACATCCATTTGAACTTCCAGCCTCAGGGCTTGTGTCCCTGGCTGATTCCCCAGTACCAAGAATGATATCTCCTGTCTCTTGGATTAACCACTCAGGCACATACAGATGGCAGAACCAATACAACAGAACAAGCTGGCCTTAGGGTGGTCCTGGCCCTACACAGTCATCTCTGCCCCAGGTTCCTGATCCATTGCCGAGGAAGCTGACCCAGAAATAACTCTGTGAAGCCTCAGTTTCTTCATCCATTAAATGGGGATAATGGTACCTCCCCCTGCAGCAATGTCACAAGAATGGGGTGAACTAATTCTATAAACTGTTTGGCACGGTGCCTGGCACACAGCAGGTGCTCACAGAGGACAGTTGGCAAGATGACCCGACTGGGGGACTTTTCCAGCTGTGAGAGGCCAGTCTGTGACCGCTACTTCCTTTGGAAACTGCTACCTCACACCTGTGGAATAGGCACCGGAGACAGAATACATTGGCTAAACTTGGAGCCTGAGAAAATTTGTCTCTCTGTGGGAAACGGCAGAGGGTGTTGGTTTCAAGCTCTCCCTGATTAGGCCTCAAGTGCCCTGCGGCCTCCTGTGGTGTGTGTGTATGTGTGTGTGTGTGTGTTGTGTGTGTGTGTGTGTGTGTGTGTGTGTATGTGGTTTCTCCCAGCTCAGCCTCTGGAGCATTCCCTGTGTTCCCTGTCAGGCCTGGCCAATGGCCCTCATCTACTGTTCATTTCTCTCAGTGTGGGATCTGAGCTTCCTTTCTGGAGTACATTTTACCATCAGCTGCTGCTTTCCCTACTACATTATGGGCAGTAGCC
This sequence comes from Mus minutoides, assembly GCA_902729485.2. Classification (NCBI taxonomy): domain Eukaryota; kingdom Metazoa; phylum Chordata; class Mammalia; order Rodentia; family Muridae; genus Mus; species Mus minutoides. The sequence goes on from LR749530.1 coordinate 3,230,053, forward strand.
CATCTGAGAGAGAGCATTCGTCCAGCCTTTTCGAGGTGCTGGGTTCTATTCCCAGCGCTGCAAAACAAACAGGGACCTGGCGCTGTGCGCGACGAGCTGCTTGGTGAAAGGCTTTGGGGCTGGATTTTATTTTCTTCTGTCAAACTTTTTTCTTAGTAACCATGTTTTTTTTTTTTTTTTTTAAATCAGAACTGCAGGCCAGCCTAACGTCAAGTTCCAGCAGGGCTACATAATGAGACACACACACACACACACACACACACACACACACACACACACACACACACATCCAAATAGCACAATAAACACTATCCATATATCCATACTCCACCAGGAAGATGGATAGGTAGGTACCTTCCATCCCTCCAGAGCCTTGGACAAGCAGGGGAGGCCTCTACATCTCCTGCTAATTCAGTCTCAAGGCAGGTGACTGGGAACCTCGGGTTGGGTCTCCAGCTTCGAACCATCTGGGCTCCTTCACCTATCTAAATAGTCATCAGCCTAGGGTGGGGCTGGTCCATTGCTCAGAGTCTAGTCAGCTTCCTTGTTCCTCAGTCCTGGGAAACCTTTCAGTCTCCTAAGAGGCTGACCCAGACCTCTGTCACCTGCTTTCAAAGGCAGTTGACCTTGATGAAGCTCTGGCCTTGGGGGTGGGGGTGGGGTGGAGACTGACTCCCTGAGGAAATGGGCCGGATGGAGGGATAGTGACCAGCAAGGGTGACATTTCCCTCACATCTTTTTTTTTTTATCTGTTCTACTGCTGCATCAGGGTCCTTTGGAGGAGGCACAGCTTGCGAGTCTCTGAGCAGTCCCCCGAGGACCTGGAAGCTGTGGAGAGAGGGCAAGGCGAGGGGAAAGCACAGCAGAGACCCCGTGTCCCCACCAGCACGGTCCCCTGCCCTTTGCTGTGGCCACAGATGCGTTGTTGCCAGGGACTCTCCTGCTGTGTACTGTTCTGCTGTAGCTCAGTGAGACAGAGCTGTGGTTGCTGATCTCGGGTGACTGACCTCACCAAGGCCTTCACGTGCAGAGACTGGGAGAGGCTCTGACATTTGGGCTGGGACTGTCCTTTGGGTCAGGCTGCCCCTGTCTCTATTTAGCATATAAAGACACCTCCGACAGTCTGATAAATTAAAAAGACTTCTTGAGGGTGGGTGGGAGGGATGCCTGTAACGCAAGCCCTCGGGAGGTGGATGCTGAAGAAGGATTGGGGGTTCAAGCTCCAGGCCAGCCAGAGCTCCAGAGCATGGCCCCCAGAAGGATCCTGGTAAAGATGGGGGGCAGAAGCCGAGCTCGCATCCAGAGAGTCTAGGATCCTGCCATAGCAGACCCCCATTGGAATACTAATACAGTCCAATATAGGGCACTGAAGCGTGTCCTGTCTCACGCGTGTTTCCTATTGCTGCCCCTCATGAGGTGGAGCCTGTTTTCTCCCCACTTGCAGTGGAGCCAGCCCAGGGCCTCTTGCAGAATGAAATACGGTGGAAGCCATGCTGTTTGGACTCCAAAGTCAAGCCTCTGCCTTTCCCCCATGATTGTTCTCTGAGCCTTCTTTGTTGGGGTGAGGAAGTCACAAGGCAGGGCCACACAGAGTCGTCAGCGGCTGCTCAGTGATCTCTGTTGGTCTCCACCAGCACTAGTAGCCAGCCATGTTGGTGAGATCCTTGGGGACTCCAGCTCCGTCTCGTCATGGCTTTTCTCTAAGGATTAACCCAAGAACCTTTAAGTCAGTATTTGGTTCCTGAATAGGAAGCTAGGAGAGTGAGTTTCTGCTTCAGGTCAGAAACCACTGGGCTTTTGGCCAAGAAAGGCCTATGATTACCGCAGTGGCCTCAGAGGCCATAGGCAAACTGGAGAAACCAGAGGCCGGGAGTTTAGCAAGGAGGCTCAGCCCCAGTTCCCGCCTTGGTGAGGAGACTCCGTAGGAAGTGAGGACAGAGGAGAGAGTAGGACACTGGGAAGGGCACAGAGCCTAGGTGGGTGGTTCAGGCCTGCAGTCCCAGACACTTGAGAGGCTGAGGCAGGAAGATGCCGGGGCTACAGAGTGAATTTAAGGCCAGTCAGGGCAGCTTAATGGGACACTATCTCAAAAGGAAAAAAGAGATGGTTGTAGCTCAATGGTAGATTCCTACCTAGTGTGAGTGATAGTTATCATGCTACAGCAGAGGCAGAGGAGGTCTGAGTTACACAACCCATACTGTGGTGTGGACACATTCACACCCCTGTACACATGCACTCACATATACATACACACACATGCACATAATGATAATAATAATAATAATAATAATAATAATAATAATAATAGCTGGGTGTAGTGGCACACGCCTTTAATCCTAGCACTTGGGAGGCAGAGGCAGGCAGATTTCTGAGTTCGAGGCCAGCCTGGTCTACAGAGTGAGTACGAGGACAGCCAGGACTATACAGAAAAACCCTGTCTCAAAAAACCCAAAAAATAAGAATAATAATTTTTAAAACCAAACATACACAAAGAAAAAAAAAAACACCACAGTAGCACCAGTGCATGTGGTGCACAGACACACATGAAGACAGAACAATCATACACATGCAATAATAAAAATAAAAAATAAAACAGGGGGATAAAAGCTTTCCTTCTCCCTACACAACTTGTCTCCAGTGCTCAAAGTTTAGGCTGGGTCTCTCTTCCCTAGGGCCGGCTCCTTGGCAAGGAGAACTTCTTCCCCAAAGGCCCTGATTTAGCTCCCACCTCCCCAACGGAGTCTTCACCCCACTTGGCAGTCTTGCTGAGAACTGGATTTTACTTCTCATGTTGTTTGTTTGAGGTTTTGGGGCTGCGGGTTGAGCGTGCAGCCCTGTGCAGACTGAGCCCAGGCTCTGTATGGGAGCTGCCTCTTTGTCTGTCTCTTGAACGGAAATACCCCATCCTTTTCTGAGTGCAAATCCCCTGCTTACTAGATGCATTGCAAAATTTTTTTTTATTGCGGTCTCTCTTTTTTAACCTTATCTGCATCATTTTCTGTTATTGTAAAACTTAAATAATTGTGTTGCTGATTCTATTGTTTGTGTGAGACAAGGTCTGTCTACTTAGCCTAGATTGGCCTAGAACTAACTATGTAGGCCAGGTTAGCTTTTACAGGTATGTACTACCACGTCAGGCTAACGGTGAAATTACCACGTTCCTTTAAAAAGACATTGAATTATTTTATCTCTATTTAAGGGTGTTTTCCCTACGTGTATGTTTGTAAGCTGTGTGCATGCCTGGTGTCTTGGGAAGCCAGAGCAGATGCAAAATCCACTGAAACTGGAGTTACAGATGCTTGTGAACTCGGGTAAGCACTGCCTCCAGCCCCGTCCACTTCTCTTTGTGCCTTAGTTTTTGCTTTTGTTTTTCTAGATAAGCTCTCAAGTAGTCCAGGCTGGCCTTTAGCTCAATAGCAGAGGATGACCCTGGACTTCTGATTCTCCTGCTTTTACCTCCCAATGCCAGAATTTCAGATGTCTGCCACACTCTTCCTGCTTCCAGTATGTTATACGAGGACTCTGCCAGCTGGATTCAGTGTCTAAATGGGTTTTCTTTTCTGTTTGTTTTTTTGGCTTTTTGAGACAGGGTTTCTCTGTGACGCACTAACTGTCCTGGAACTCACTTTGTAGACCAGGCTGACCTCAAACTCAGAAATCCGCCTGCCATTGGCTCCCAAGTGCTGGGATTAAAGGCACGTGGCACCACACGTGGCTTCTTACTTTATTTATTTTCTAACAGTATCCTGTACCCCAGGCTAGCCTTGAACTCCCCTACGTAGCCAAGTATAACCTTGAACTCCTGACCCTCCTGCATCTACCTCCCAAGGGCTGGGATTTCTCTTCGTTTTTTGGTGGTGTGGGGAAGGGAGGTGCTTGGGATTGAACCCAGGACCGTGACTTGATAAGCAGGAGCCTTCCAGCTGAGCTCCGTCGACAAGCTTAAGCCTGAGGTATCTTCTGTCCCGAGAAGGGGCTGAGGGAGGTGCTGGTCACGTGGTCTGATGGGTGCTCAGCTTCGTTTTCTTTACCAAATCTTATCTAGCTGTGCACTCAGAAAGCGCTTGCCTTTCCTTGTGCGGGCAGCAAGTTTCCAGTTTACTTTTTTTTTTTTTGGATTTTTGAGACAGGGTTTCTCTGTATAGCCCTGGCTGTCCTGGAACTCACTCTGTAGACCAGGCTGGCCTCGAACTCAGAAATCCACCTGTCTCTGCCTCCCAAGTGCTGGGATTAAAGGCGTGCGCCACCAACACCCGGCTCCAGTTTACTTTTAAAAGATTATTTCTTGCCGGGAGATTGTAAAAACATTCTCCTATATTTTCCTCTCCAAGTGAAGCTTCTGTTCTTCATCTGTGAGCCCCAAACCCACCTGGAGTTGGGAGTGAGCTAATTTTACCCTCCCCGATGGATCAGCTCTTGCCCATTATAAGGAGCCTGTCTTCTCCTGGTGGTTGGCGTTGCCTCTGTCATATGGCGAAGCCTCCTGTTTGGCATGTTCCCTGGCTGTGCCCCTTCCCGCTTGCTTCTCTTCATTGCCTGGTGCCCAGGGGGTCTTAGCTTCTTTAAAAGAAGCACAGTGGCACCTGCCTGCCTGCTTCTTGGTGAACAGGAGTCTGGATTACACCCCTTCGGGGGCCGGGGGGGGGGGGGGGGGGGGGGGGGGGGGGGAGGGTCAAAAGAAAACAGAAGCTTCCCCCAGGGTAGGGGGCCCTATCCGGGATTAAAATCCCTGATGTCATTTGAATGTTGTTTCCTAAAATCTTCCCTACTATTCTTTTATCTTGTATTCATTTATTGTTAAATGTTATTTACAAACCAGGCCAGGGTGGCACACTCCTTTAGTCCCAGTTCTCAGGAGGCAGAGGCAGGCGGATCTCTGAGTTTGAGGTCAGCCTGGTCTACAGAGTGAGTTCCAGGACAGTCAGGCTACACAGAAAACCCCTGTCTTGAAAATCCGCCCCCCAAAGTTAATTCTATATGATTAATTCTATATGATTGTGTGTGCATTGGGGGGGGGGGGGTATACCACAGCGTACATACTGAGGTCAGAGGACATCCGGAGCTGCTCTCTCCTGCCTTTACATGGGTACCACAGCGTACATACTGAGGTCAGAGGACACCCGAGCTGCTATCTCCTGCCTCTACATGGGATCTGTGCTTTTATCACTCCACTCATGCTCTGAGCTCTGAGCCAGCTCACCGGCTTTGCTTGAAATTAAATTTTAAAAGATTTGTGGGGGGGGGGGCGTGTGAGCACTTGCCTGCATGTATGTATATGCACCCTGTGTGTGCCTATTGCTCTTGGAAGTCAGAGAGCTCGGGACCACCTTTGACTGGAGTTATTATGGTGTTCGTGAGCTAACCCGTGGGGACTGGGAAGCAAATGCCAGTCCTCTGCAGTAGTGACCGGGCTCTGAACCACAGAGCCATCTATCCAACTCCCTGTTTGGTTGGTTTTTGAGGCAGGCTTGCGTGTGGCCCAGGATGGCCTTGAACTTTCAATCCATTGGCCTTTGTGTCTCAAGAGTTGGAATTCTATTTTTTTTATTAATTATTAATTAACTACTATGTGCCTTAGTGCGTATACATGCATGCAGGTCCCACGGTGGTGCTTGTGTGAAACAACCTCCAGGACGCTCTCTCTTTCCACTTTGTGGGTTCTGGGGATGGGACTCAGGTTGTCCGGTTTAGTGATGGAGTCGGGGGTTGTCTGCTGAGCCACTCTGCTAGTGGGAGTGCTAAGATTTCGAGACTGTGCCACCACACCCAGCTTCCCTGGAAGACACTACGAGGATGAATGGTGGGAGGGATGTTGTGGTCAGCAGAGGCCAAGACCAAAGGGCGAGGTGTCCACTTGGTGACTGCTGCAGGGTCCAGCTGAGCAGTGAGCAGCCCTGAATGCAAATGGTAGGTGTGTGTGGCTATAGGTAGACTAGACAGGACTCAGCAGAGGCTTGGACATGGGTGAAACAAGCCCAACTCAGAACCAAAGATGACTCCTTGATTTGGAGCTAAATGAAGGGATGGTAGGATGATCTGCTGAGACAGGAAAGCCATGGAAGATGATGTGGTGGGCGATGATGCCACATCGTAACGATGTCCAGAAGAGACTGGAGAGATAGCGTAGGGGTTAAGAGAACGGGCTGCTCTTCCAGAGCCAGGTCTTGGTTCCTAGCTCCCAGGCAGCGTAACGCCCTTCTTTAACTCCAGTTCCAGGCGATCCGGCGCCCTCTTCTGGCCTCCTTGGATATGCATTCACGTGCTGCACAGATGTAAATGCATGGAAAAGCACCTATACCATACACCAAAAAATGAAGAGTAAAGCACCTAGCCAGCTGTGGTGGTGCACACCTTTAATCCCAGCACTCAGGAGGCAGAGGCAGGTGGATCTCTATGACTTTGAGGTCAGCCTGGTCTACAGAGTGAGCTCCAAGACATCCAGGGCTACACAGAGGAAGAAACCTTGTTTCAGGGGGAAATAAGTCAGTGTGGTGACAGTAACCCCAGCCTAGCTTTTCATGATGTTGATACCTGCCTGGTAGCACACACCTTTAATCCCAGCCCTTGAAAGGCAATCTCTCTGATTTTGAGCTAGGGCTACACAGTGAGACCTTGTAACTTTAATTGTTTCAAATCCTTTTTTTTTTTTTTTTTTTGGTTTTTTCGAGACAAGGTTTCTCTGTATAGCCCTGGCTGTCCTGGAACTCACTCTGTAGACTAGGCTGGCCTTGAACTCAGAAATCCACCGGCCTCTGCCTCCCGAGTGCTGGGATTAAAGGCATGCGCCACCACGCCCAGCTCAAATCCTTTTTTTTTTTTTTTTTTTTTTTTTTTTTTTTTTTTTTTTTTTCGAGACAGGGTTTCTCTGTGTAGCCCTGGCTGTCCTGGAACTCACTTTGTAGACCAGGCTGGCCTTGAACTCAGAAATCCGCCTGTCTCTGCCTCCCAAGTGCTGGGATTAAAGGCGTGAGCCACCACGCCCGGCTCAAATCCTATTTTTAATGGTGGTTCTTTTTTTTATATTATTTTTTTTTAGATTTATTTTATTTATATTTATTATATGTAAGTACACTGTAGCTGTCTTCAGACACTCCAGAAAAGGGTGCCAGATCTCATTACGGATGGTTGTGAGCCACCATGTGGATGCTGGGATTTGAACTTATCACCTTCGGAAGAGCAGTCGGGTGCTCTTACCGGCTGAGCCATCTCACCAGCCCTTTAATGGTGGTTCTTAAACACTTTAACCTTCCTTGTAAGCCACCACCCACCAGAGGTAGTTGAAAAGAAAGGATATGGTGTGTGTGGGGTGGGATGGGGGAAGTGGACCTGTTTAGAAAGGATCTTGGGAGCAACTCCCATCTGTGTTGTCTGGAAATCAATAGTTCAGTTCACAGAGTCAGCAGTGACAGCTCCATCCACTCACAAACACTTCACAGAAACACCAGCAGGCCAGTTCAGTAGGTCGGGTTAGCAACAGCGGTGACACAACCTGGCAGAGACAGCCAGGCCTCAGCCTCGGCTTGAGTCAAGAGGAGGAACCAACAGGAACACCAAGAGAAGCGCTCGAGTGTGCCTCTCTCAGGGAAGCGAAGATCAGCGAAGATGCAAGAGCCACAAGCATTGCACCGCTAGCTGTACCAGCAAGCCAAGCTGTCTCTGTCACCGTGGAGTCCTCTTTATACCCTCCAAGCATCACGTCTCCCACATGTCCTGCCTCAGCACGTCCATCCAATCAGCCCAAGTCTGCAGAAGCAGCAACAAGCTGCAGCACACCACCAGAAGCTTCTCGATGGTTTCTCTCTATGGTGTCCCAGCAAATGCAGCTCGACTGCTCAGGGTAAGGCAGAGCAATACATGCATGCTGTTAGAGAAGAATCCTTCACCACACCTCCTTTCACGTGCTTGCTTTAGCAGAACATCCTCTCTCCTGTGTCTGCTTCAGCACAATGTTCCTTCACGAGTCTGCCTTAGCCTTTCACACCTGTGTCCACTTCTGGAAAACACTCCTTCACGTGTTTGCCCCAGCAAAACACTGTCCAACTAACTTCCCAAAGAACCCTTCCTTTTTTGAGACAGGGTCTTCACTTCAAGACCCTGTCTCAAAAAAGGAAGGAAAGGAAGTCTTTATTAAATGCCTTCTGCTGCATCAGCTGGATGCAGTTCTCTGAGGGCCTTGCATTAGGTCTGATTGTGGGATCACTTGCCAGCTCTAAGGCCTGGGTCAGTGACTTCTCCTGAATAGTTCCTCCTTCTCCTCCTCCTCTTCCTCCTCCTCCTCTTCCTCCTCCTTCTCTTCCCCCTCCTCCTCTTCCTCCTCCTCCCATGGCCTCCTCCAGTTAGTTGCCAAGGGTCATGTGCAACAATGCACACAGAATCAGGCACTCAGCAAGTGACAGTCCCCATTCCCCGGGTAATAGTGGTACAGATAGCAACAGGCACGTGGCTTCCTTTTTCTCTCTGACTCAGGCGGCTGCTGGTATGACCCAAGCTGGTCCTGAGATCGCTCTGTGGCTGAGGCAGATCTGTCTGCCTCTGCTCTCCAAGTGCAGGGGTTACTGGCCTGAGTCACCACACCCCGTGATCTGCTGTGTTCAGTGAGTTTACCCTGTGCACAGGTTAGGCAAAGCTCACCAAGAGGACAGGGAAGGTGGGGGACATCGTAACCTTGTATCTGAAATCAAGGAGGGGTGGCTTCCATTATTCAGAGCAGAGTGGCATTGCCTGTGTCAAAATAGCAGAGGGACTGGGAAGATGCAAACAAGGAAATGGAACAGAGGAAAACTGACTAAGCCAGGTGTTTTTGTGCATGCCTGTCAGCACACTTAGGAAGCTGAGGCAGGAGGATCACCGTGAGCTTGAGGACAGCCAAGTCTACAAAGCGAGATTCAGTGAGGAGAGGGATGGAAGCTGGGGGTAAGAGAGGGAGTATGGGGAGGGACAACTAACACTAACGGGTGTTTGAGGTCATATGGAACCCTGTTACTTCCTATAATAGATACATATGTGAAAGAAACAGGGTCGCCAAATAACAGGAGAGACAATATCCCCCCCCCCCCCATGTCATTTGCCACCAAGTGAAGTCTCCAGTCCTGGGAATGGGTTATATCTTGTTGAGTCATTGGCCATAGGGGCCTCATGAAAACCCCAACCATCTCAGGCTATTGCCAAGGCTGTAGGTTGCACTCTGCAAACCGATGGTAAGGCCTAATTACTGAAGACATCACTTCCATATCTCAAAGGACATAAAGGAGTTGAGCTGGCACCTAATTAGAGCCTTGGACCTACTGACTAGTGTTCATGGCATTGGAAGGAGTTCCGCATGCTGCCAGAGGAGGCAGATAACCACCAACTCAGTTACAAACCCCGTGATCTACAATGATGACCTACTTGCAAGATATGTCGGTGCAATTTGTGAGTGACACAAATGTCGTGGCGGTAACCAACCACTCTCTGCTTGAACTTAAGGTCCACCCGATGAGATAGAACCCACATCTTGTCTGACACAGCTTACCTGGCCAAGGACCTTGTGACAGTGTAGCCTGGTAGTGTAGCCTAACAGTGTAGCCTGAGTTTCCAGCTACTCTGCTTTATGCTCCAGGGAGGTCTCGCCCTTCCAGTCATCTGCCCAGGAACATTTTGGATCCACGAATGAAAGACACACACACACACACACACACACACACACACGCACACGCATGCTTATTTTTGAAATGCCATCTAGCTCAATCTCAATGGCTGGGCAGCTCTAATCCTCTGCCTGCTACCCCAGGCCCAACTGGGGAAGTGGCCAGTGGCCACTTACTCAAATTCTTACATGACTCGTTGGCTCTCTCTCCTGCAGCTCTAAATCTGATCTGTCTCCACCTTTCCCCATTATGGAGATCCTCCTTTTTCTCCTCTCGGTCCCAGCCTGCGCAAATCTAAAGGTCCCGCTCCGTCTCCCTATGCCCAGCTACTGGCTGTAGGCTCTTTATTGATGGATCAAAAACCAACTGGGGACAAGGATCTTCAGTGTTTGGACACGCAGATTCCTGATTAAATCGAAGCATTAGAACCATTCCCCAACAGGATAGGCTGCAGGACAAGGAAGAAAGCAAATACTGTTCCCTACCGCGGCAGTAAAATGACTCCTGAAGACACTCTGCTCTACCCATAGACCAGCGCTTGCTCAACCCTCACAGAAGCTTCCTGTTGCAGTAGATAGGAACTAACACAGAGACTCACAACTGGACAATGTGCAGAACACTGGGTCCTCAATGAATGTCTTCATCAAAGCCCTCCCCTCAGGGCTCAGGGAGCTATGCAGAAGAAGAGACAGAAAGATCATGAGAGTTAGAGGGGCTGAGTGACCCCAAGGGAACAACAGTCTTTCAGACTCAATAGGACTGATGCATAGAGGAACTCACAAAGATAGTGGCAGCATGCACAGGGCCTGCAGGGGTTCAAGACAGACAGGGTCCCAGCACTGACAGGCAGAGTGGACATGGACCCCCACCCCTTATTAACCAAGACACTCTCTGCAAGTGATACTTTGCAAAGGAAAAATTATTTTTCCCCAATGGAGTCTCACTGGGTGTCTCAACTATGCGTAAGGGCAGGCCCATACCTCAGTAGACAGTCAACACAAAGTGAATGCAAAGGTGTTTTTGTAGCTTTTTTGTCTATAGTGCCTCATCTGGGCGCCCTTTTCTCTTACTGGTCTTTTGCTTCTATGGTATGGTTTCTGATTTTGTGTTTTGTTTGATTTTGTGTATGACTTTCTTCTTTTTTTTAAATCTGGTTTTGTTTTGTTTTTTGTTTGTTTTCTAAACAGAGAAAGAAGGCACATGGAATCTGGTGGGTGGGGAGGATCTGGGAGGAGTTGAAGGGAGGAAGAATTGTGGTCACTATGAAAAAAATTTCCTTTTAAAAAAAATTTATTTATTTAGGTTTTCGACCCCGGTACTACACCGATACAGAGTTAGTGGCTGGTCCTCCTGTGACCTCCGGTAGCGATGGTATCCTTCTCTTTGCTTCAGACCACTCGGCCTCTGCAGAGATGTGGTCAGCTGGTCTGCATGGCTGCCCGGGCCCAGCACAGCAAGGTGGCCCAGACGCAGGCTGGGGAAGCAGCTGGAGGCTGGATGGTCCAGGAGGGTTTTTCAGACAGTGGCCCTGAGATGTGGAAGCTTCTGCAGAGGGAAAAGGACAGACAGTGTCACGGCCTGGAGGTCATTGCCTCAGAGAACTTCTGCAGCTGAGCTGGAGGCTCTGGGGACCTGGTTACCGTGGCAAGAGATACTACAGACTACCAGCGCCTGGCCTGGAAGCCTTTGACCTGGATCCGGCAGAGTGGTTAGTCACTGTGCAGCTCATGGGGTTGGACCTGCCTGATGGGGGCCACCTCACCCACAGCTACATGTCTGATGTCAAGTAGATCTCTGCCACATTCATTTTCTTCAAGTCTATGCCCTAAAAGCTCAGTCCCCAAACTGGCCTCATTGACTATGACCAGCTGGCACTGACTGCTCGGCTTTTCCGACCGAGGCTTATCATAGCTGGCATGAGAGCCTATGCCCACCTCATTGACTATGCACGCATGAGAGAGGTCTGTGATGAGGTTAGGGCACACCTGCTGGCAGACATGGCCCACATCAGTGGCCTGGTGGCTGCCAAGGTGATCCCCTCACCTTTCAAGTACGTTGTCACCACCACCACTCACAAGACACTTTGAGGGGCCAGGTCAGGGCTCATCTTTTACCGGAAGGGAGTACGGACTGTAGACCCCAAGACTGGCCAGGAGATCCCTTATACTTTTGAGGACCGAATCAACTTCGCTGTGTTCCCATCCCTATAGGGTGGCCCCCACAACCACGCCATTGCTGCGGTAGCCATGGCTCTCAAGCAGGCCTGCACCCCTATATTCTGGGAGTCCTTCTTACAAGTGTTGGGGAACGTCCAGGCCATGGCAGATGCCCTGCTCCAGCGAGGATACTAGCTGGTGTCTGATGGCACTGACACCCACCTGGTGCTGATGGACCTGCGGTTCAAGGGCCTGGATGGAGCCCAAGCCGAGTGTGTGTTGGCTCACTACTCTGGGAGGCTTGAGGCTTGGTGAGAACTTGGGGTCTGTGGAGGGAAGGGTCCCCACACTGGGGTTGTCTGTATCCTGGCTATGCCAATTGTCTTCTGCTCTCTCTCCCAGCCCCCAACCCCCGCCCCGCATTGACTTCTCGCCACTTCCTTGAGGATGACCCGTAGAGTCATTGATTTTATCGATGAGGGAGTCAACCTTGGCTTGGAGGTGAAGTGAAAGACTGCCAAGCTCCAGGATTTCAAATCCTTCCTGCTCAAGGACCCAGAAACAAGCCAGCATTTGGCCAACCTCCCACAACAGGTGGAGAAGTTTGCCAGGGGCTTCCCGAAGTCTGGATTTGGTAAAGGTTGAGGACACCTGGCAGTCAAAGCCCACAGACCAGAAGTTACCTTTCTTTCCACCTCCCTGGACCACAGAAGAGATGTCACTTATCTCTTTGGATTTTAGTGGAGGGAGGGAGGCCTTCTGTTTAGGGCAAGAGCCAGGCATAAACTCTCCTCCAGAATTTGTGAGATTTCTGATTTGTAATCATGCCTACAAGAAGCACCCAATACACACCTGGCTCGTTTCTGAGACGGAGTCTCACTTCGCTGTGAGTGGTCCTGAACTGACCCTCCTACCCCTATTTCCCAAGTGCTGGGGTTATAGTTATGCACCGGGACACCCAACTTCACCCTTAGCTTTCCACCCTGACCACCCCCCCATCTCAGAGTTATAGACTCCTGCTCTTTCTTGGGGAAGAGAAGTTGCAAGCTGAGCCAGAGGAAGGGATGGGTAAGCACCCTCCTTCCTGTTTTTATCTAATAAAATGCTAACCTGCCTAGAGCTCCTATTACTGTGGGAGGGGTCCCCTGGGCCAGCCAGTGGAAAAAAAATTAATTTATTTAATGTATGTGGGTACACTGTAGCTGTACAGATGGTTGTGAGCCTTCATGTAGTTGTTGGGAATTGAATTTTTAGGACCTCTGCTCGCTCTGGTCAACCCAACTTACTCAGTCCCTGCTTGCTTTGGCCCAAAGATTTATTTATTATTATAGAAAGTACACTATAGCTGACTTCAGACGTACCAGAAGAGGGCGTCAGATCACATTATGGGTGGTTGTGAGCCACCATGTGGTTGCTGGGATTTGAACTCAGGACCTTCGGAAGAGCAGTCAGTGTTCTCACCCACTGAGTCATCTGGCCAGCCCGAATTTTAAAAAAAAATGTGGGGCAGAGGGAGAAGAGCAGTTGCTCAGTTAAGCAGAGATTAAATCCAGAGCCTTTCACAGGAATTATGGAACACCTCTGCCACCAAACTGTACCCTGGCCTCCTCAGGGTGGTTTTCCTAAGGATTAAAGCAAAAGGGATTTTCTTATTGTTGACTCTGGCAGACTGGCATCTCATTTTCAGGAAAAACTGGTCTGTTTGGGGGTGCATCTTCTTCCTTGAAGCTTGAACCTGCCCGATGCCAGCCCTTGGGAAGCACAGGCAAGAGGATCAAGGGTTCAACGTCATCCTCTGCTGAATTAGTGAGTTTGAGGATAGCCTGGGTTACAGGAGACCTTATATAATAAAATAAGTTGCTAGATATATGAGCTCTTCAACTAGCTGGAAAAAAAAATCTGCCGGGCATGGTGGCGCATGCCTTTAATCCCAGCACTCAGGAGGCAGAGGCAGGCGGATTTCTGAGTTCGAGGCCAGCCTGGTCTACAGAGTGAGTTCCAGGACAGCCAGGGGTACACAGAGAAACCCTGTCTCAGAAAACAAAAACAAACAAACAAACAAACAAACAAACAATCTGCTGTGAAAGTCAACCTGGAAATAAGAGGAACTCGGGGGAGCAATATGCACTTGTGATTCCACACGCAAGAGGTTGGGGCAAGGAGTAGTGCTACGTGATCAAGGCTAACTTGGGCAACACATTGAGGAGCAGGCTAGCAAGACAGTAGTGTCCAAACATTAAAAGCAAAGCCAAAGCAAAATGCAGAGGTAATTGGACTTTGTATCTATGACTGTTGTCTGCTGCGTGAATACTAGAAGAGATTGCATGATAACTTCTCTAGGTTGGTCCAATGTGAGAGGCTCCAGGCATCGAGGCCGTGCAGCCTCTAGGTTGTATGTGGGTATGAGTGTAGATGCTCATGTGTGTGGATGCAGGCGTGAGTGTCTTGCAGCTAGTGGGGAGGTCAGATGATGAACTTCCGGTGTCAGTCCTCACTTTTCACCTTCATTGAGGCTTTGGAGGCCAAACTCGCTGGCTCTGAGCTTTGGGAGTTTCCCTATATCTGCCTCACATTTCCTGTGGGCACGATGGGGTTTCAGACTCTTGTGCTACTGTGTCTGGCTTTCTAGGGATCTGAGCTCAGGTCTCAGACATATGTAGTAAATGCTTTTACCCAGAGAGCTATCTCTTGGGTCCTCTTCCTCCTTGTCTGCTTGGTCCAGGCTCTGGATGGACAGGAGCAACACACACATACATACATACATACATACACACACATACACATATACACACACAAACACACACATATATACACACATACATACACACACATATATACACTAACACATACACACACATACACATATACACACACAAACACACACACATACACATATATACACTAACACATACACATACACATATATACACATACACATATACACACACACAAACACACACACTGTTCTTGTGAGCTCATGAGATGCCAGGGTTGGAAGAAGATGCACAGAAACATGGGCACAGGGGAGCCCCAAGAATGCTCATGGAGCCTAGAGACCCCAATTGGTGAAGGAAACAAAACATCCATTGCTGCAGAGCTGCAGGGACTGGAGTCAGACTACCGAGGAGTGCAGGCCAGCGGCTGAGTCTAGATCAGGCCCATCTCCTTGGGATCCTTCTTCCTCCTTAAGAACTGGGGCTAGATTTCCTCCAAAAGGCCAAGCTAGGCTCAGTCGGTTGCCTTGATGACAATCTGCTCTGCACAGCTGTGTTCCTTCAGCACTCAAGGCTAGCACCCATCACTGCCCTCCCGGGGCAGAGGGAAAATAGTCTCAAGACAGGCAAGCCTTCTCTGAAGTCAGCTCCTGGGAACCTGCTCTGGGGTGAGCCTGGGTCAATCCTGGGTGAGGGGTGTCTGCTAGAGCCCCGCCTCTTCAATTCTCTTACACATTCCAGCATGCAACGGGACATCGGACAGGGCAGCTGTCACGGAATGGCTTCTTCAGGAAAAGACTTCAAGTAGACTGTGTGCACAGGAGCTGGGGATCTGAGACGGATCCGAGACTCTGGCCACCCATAAAAGGTGCTGGGAACGTTTAGGAAGAGTGAGGGTCCATGGGGGTGCTAATGGGGGCTGCTCCTGCCGATGGGGCTGCCACCAATACCTTAGATGGGAGCTCCCCACATTCTTCAGAGACTGTCTTCCTACTCCATCTGACTCCCTCCCACCTTGTCTGGGGCAGAGAAGAGAGATAGAAGGCAGAGAGCTTAGGAGTCAGTTGGCCCTGTCGATCCCTAGTCATGTGACCTATTCTCCACACAGTTCTGCCTCGGTTTCCTTATTTGTAACATGGCAACACTGTGCCTCCCAGATGAGATAAACATCTGGCAGAGAGAAGTCATGTGAACCTATGACTGGGAATGGAAGTCAGTTGGTAGACTGTTTTTGCCTAGTATGCCTGAAGCCCTGGGTTCTCCAACATCGATTAAAAACAATGCACACCTGTAATTCCAGCCCTTGGAAGGTAGAGGTTATCCACAGTTATATAGAGTTCCAGGACAGCTTGGGCCATGTGAGTCCATCTTAAAAAACTGTGACCGGTTCTTTTTTTTGTTTTGTTTTTGTTTTTGTTTTTGTTTTTTGTTTTTCGAGACAGGGTTTCTCTGTATAGCCCTGGCTGTCCTGGAACTCACTTTGTAGACCAGGCTGGCCTTGAACTCAGAAATCCGCCTGCCTCTGCCTCCCAAGTGCTGGGATTAAAGGCGTGCGCCACCACCGCCCGGAGTGTGACCACTTCTTAAGAGTTTTTCCTGATGGGAACTGCTAGGTGGGGTGGGGGTCCAAGATCTGCTGGGTCTGCAGAGACGAGTCACAGCTCTCTGCTTGTCACCTATGTCACTGTCACGATTGCAGAGCCGCCTTCGCAGTACAGCAGACAGTACACTACAGGGGAAGTGCCTCTCTTTCCTCCTGAGACTGCGACACAGAGGTGACAGCCCCCACACTCCCCCAGTGTCCTGACATTCACCTGCCTTGCTAGGGAGGGGGATGGGCTCAGTTCACCCACCAGTTTTGGGAAAGGTGCTTGTTCTGGGGGCTCCCCTTGGGGTTCTTGTATCAGGAAGCTCTCTGGGGTGCTCAGAAGGTATGGTTCAGGCAGCGTTGGGGAAGATGGTGGAGATTATAGGGAGTGGCACCTCTCAACAGGGCATGGGCTTTGATTTGCAAGAGATGAGGTGGAGAAGGGTAGTCCTGCTGACAGGGGTTTCCAAGCCCAGCTATGTCAAGAATCCTCTGGGGATCCAATGCCCTACTCGTCTTCCCTAGGAAGCCCTGTCTCTCCAGGAATAATAACCCTGACTGTGTTTCCATTTGAGATCAATAGCCCTTCCTTTTTATGAGTAAGGAATGAAACTGTCTAACTCCATAGCTCAGGCTTGCTGGAGCACACTACACAGCCCAAGCTAGTCTTGAACTTGGGGATATCCTCCTGCTCTGGTGCACAGGAGGGTTGGGAACGTAGCTGTGAATCCCCCAGGCCAGCTTTTTTTTTTTTGGACTTATTGAGACAGGATCTCATTATGGATTCCAGGCTGGCCTCAAATTCATGATTCCCCTACCTCAGCCTTCCCAATACTGATCCACCAGGCCTGGCCTTTTGTATCTCTTAGTCCTGTCCCCTTCTTTGAGCTTAGGTCTCATCATTTTTTTTTCAACAAACCTTAAACTAAAAATAGCTAGGCTCCCCCATCATCTCCGCGATTACTGGATTATTGTCAAGGATCTGCCACACCCATGCTTTGCAGAGGAAGGACCCCCCTCCCCCCAACCCCCCATGGAGGGTGTTTAGTAAGGGGCTGTGTGTGTGCCTTCCTCTCTCCTGGGCATGAGGCCCCATAGGGATCAGAGCCAGCAGGATGAGGCAGGGCTGGACCTTCCCACAATGCTCAGGCTAAGAGGCCCACAGGCCATCAAGAAGTGGCCATCAGGGAAAGGCTTTCCTGGAGGGGCTAGAGTTGGGGGGAAGGTAGGAAGACTTCCAGAGTGTGGAGGGAGGGGAGTTCAGTCCTGAGTGAAGTTGAAGGCTCAGAACAGGAGTTGGGACCTGCTCATGGGGGTAGGGATGAGGGGCTGAAGGACCTCAGGTGCCAGGGTGACCTGCACCTTCTGCCGTTTGTCTGGGTGCTAACTAGAAGATTCCTACCTGGATTTAGGACCCGCCACTAGGGCACCCACTTCTGGCAAGAAGGCCACTGGCTCCTCCTTCTGAGAGGACTCAATGCCTGGGAACCAACTACCTTTCCGAGCAATTCCTAGTCTTTAGCCACCCCAGCTAGTGTGTGTGTGTGTGTGTGTGTGTGTGTGTGTGTGTGTGTGTGTATGTGTGCATTATAGGTAGACACTTTACCACCACTGGGCCACATCCCAGCCTCATCTTGCTCTAGCTGGAAAGTCAGCCGACTCAAGTCCCAGGGCCTGAGTCACACTGGCCATCTTATCTTTAGCTGTGACCTTCAGAGGCTCTGGGTTCTCACACTGTCTTCCTGAAAAGCTTTATTTACATTAAACTGTCAGTGACTCACACAGCTGAAAATGGAGTGACTCTCGGGTCTGGGTATTCATAGGAATCATCTTAGGGGAGTGTGTGTATTAATAAATATTCAGGAAAAGAACAAAGAACAGGATAACAGCCCTCTCGCCTGAGAACATCAGCTTCAGTTGGGTGTAGAGGTGTATTCCTGTGAGTACAACTTTTTTTTTTTTTTAGTTTTTCGAGACAGGGTTTCTCTGTATAGCCCTGGCTGTCCTGAAACTCACTTTATAGACCAGGCTGGCCTCGAACTTAGAAATCCGCCTGCCTCTGCCTCCCGAGTGCTGTGACTAAAGGTGTGCGCCACCACACCCAGTGAGTACAACATTCTTGAGGCTTCTGCATTCTTCTGAATTGCCACGAGTTCCAGGCCATCGGAGTAGCTCAGTTGACAGAGTGTAGGCCTGGTAAAGATGGAACCTTGGCTTCAGTTCCCAGCATTTCGTAAACCAGATGTGGGCAGACACACCTGTAATCCTGGCGGTTTGCAGGGGAGGCAGAAACATTTGAAGTTCAGGGCTATCTTTGGCTGTTCAGTCAGTTTGAGACCATCCTGACCTAGAGACTGTGTCTCACAGAGGCTGGCAGGATGGCTCAGCCTTGTCTCCCAATCTAAGGCCCTGCATTAGATCCCCAAGACCCACATGCTGGAAAGACTTTTAAGGACTTCTTTAGAAGGTCTTTTGGCTGTATTTATTTTGTGCTGTGTGTATGGGCATTTTACCCGCATATATATGTCATGTGTGAGCCTAGTGCCAGAGATCAGAAGAGGACATTAGATCCTCTAAGACTAGATTAACAGATAGTTGTGAACCATTGTGTGGGTGATGGTTCCATTGAACCTAGTCTTCTGCCAGAACCACAAGTGCTCTTAACTGCTGAGCCATGTCTTCAGCTCAAGAGAATCAACTCTAGACAGTTGACCTCTGAGCTCCACACACATGCACCCGTTGCACATGGGAACCAGCATAAGTATACCCACAAAACAAAACAAAAAATGTAGTAAAAACTTTAAATAAACAAACAAACAAATAAAAGAATGCCAGCGGAGGGCAGGGTTTTTGTTTTGCTCTCAGCTCTGCTCCCAGCATCTAGAACTTCCTAGTGCAAAGTAGATGCTCACCTCAGCCACTGTCCTGTGGCAGAGCTATGTGAGTGCCACATTACCATTTTGCTCTCTCCCCCTCCTCTCCCTTCCCACCTCTCTCTCTCTCTCTCTCTCTCTCTCTCTCTCTCTCTCTCTCTCTGAGATGGGGTCTCACTGCGCTGGTGCTCATTATGTAGATCTGCCTCCTTTAGCCTCCTGAGAGCTGAGATTAAAAGCAGGGGCACCATGCCCAGCAAGACAAGGTCTCACTATATAGGCCAGGCTGATCCCAATTCATAGTAATCCTCCTGCCTCAGCCTCCCAAGCACTGGGGTTGCAGATGTATACCATCACAACCAGTTTGAATACCACACTTACATAGAGACGTTTGGCTCAGGAGAAGGAAGCACATGCTAGATCTGAGTAATTCGGGGCGGGGGGGCGGGGGCTGTGGACTGTAGCCCAGCGACAGCATGAGGACACCCACGCTTCCGTCTCCAGTGCCAAGAGAAGAAGGGGCAATCTCACACCTGGTCCCTTTCTACTTTGGTTATTGTTTTGAGACAGGACTTGACTCTGTAGTCAGAGTTGACTGTGAACTTGCAGCAATCCTCCTGCCTCAGCCTCCTGCATGCTGGGATTACAGATGCCACATCACTTGGTTTAAGAGGACCGAGTTTTAATTAAGTTATAACAACAACAACAAAACAAACAAAAAAACCCACCACTAACCAAACCAAAACCAAATTACTGAATATTGGACTAATCTTTTTAGGAGATACATAGTGTCTTAGTCAGGGTTTCTATTCCTGCACAAACATCATGACCAAGAAGCAAGTTGGGGAGGAAAGGGTTTATTTGGCTTACACTTCCATACTGCTGATCATCACCAAGGAAGTCAGGACTGGAACTCAAGCAGGTCAGAAAGCAGGAGCTGATGCAGAAGCCATGGAGGGATGTTCTTTACTGGCTTGCTTCCCCTGGCTTGCTCTTATAGAACCCAAGGCTACCAGCCCAAAGATGGTCCCACCCACAAGGGGCCCTTGCTCACTAATTGAGAAAAGCCTCACAGCTAGATCTCATGGAGGCATTTCCCCAACTGAAGCTCCTTTCTCTGTGATAACTCCAGCTGTGTCAAGTTGACACAAACCTAGCCAGTACACATAGCTTCATTAAATGATTTCTCTAAAGTTAAGAGTTACTACCAGGGCTGGAGAGATGGCTCAGTGGTTAAGAGCACTGACTGCTCTTCCAAAGGTTCTGAGTTCAAATCCCAGCAAACACATGGTGGCTCACAACCATCTGTAATGAGATCTGATGCCCTCTTCTGGTGTGTCTGAAGACAGCTACAGTGTACTTACATATAATAAATAAATCTTAAAAAAAAAAAGAGTTACTTCCAAACTTCAAAGGTTACAAGTTGGAAGTGTGAAGTGAAGGAAATGACTCAGTGGGTAAAGTCCTTGCCACATAAGCATGGAGACCTGAGTTTGGATCCCCAGAACCTACCTAGATGCAGGTAGACCTGATGGGTGGAAGGTGGATGCTGAGGCTAACTGGCTAGCAGTTGAGATGAAGCAGAGCACTCCAGGTTCTCAGACCCTGTCTCAAAAACGACGAGGCTCAGTGGTTAGAAGTACTCACTGCTCTTCCAGAGCATGAGTTCAGCGCCTAGCACCTGCATCAAACAGCTCCTAACTGCCCAGAACTTGAGCTGTAGGAATTCTGAAGCCATCTTTTGACCTCCTTGGGCACTTGCCCTCATATGGACATACCCACACACATACAAATACATACTTTAGAAAAATAAAATAGGAACTGATGTGGTGGCACACACCTTTAATCCCAGCACCAGGGAGACAGGCAGACGGAGCTCTGTGTGTTCCAGGCCAGTCTGGTCTACAGAGTGAGTTCCAGGTCAGCCATGGCTACATAGTAAGATCTTGTATCAAAACAAACAAACGAACTAACTAACTAACAAATATTACACACCCATACATACCACCACCACCATCAAACGGCTGGAGAGATGGCCCAGTGGTTAAGAGTAATTCCTGTTCCTGCACAGCATTGGAGCTCAATTCCAGGGGATCACTAACTACAGGCCCAGTCTCTCTGGGCACTCACTCACACACGCATCCACTCCCACAGTCACACACATACTTAAAATAGAAATAAAAATAAATCTTAAAAAAAATAAAAGGTCCAAAAAAAAAAAAAGAAGTAAAAAAAGAGCCGGGCGTGGTGGCGCACGCCTTTAATCCCAGCACTCGGGAGGCAGAGGCAGGCGGATTTCTGAGTCCGAGGCCAGCCTGGTCTACAGAGTGAGTTCCAGGACAGCCAGGGCTATACAGAGAAACCCTGTCTCAAAAAACCAAAAAAAAAAAAATTAAATAAATAAATAAATAAATAAATGGAATTTCAAAGGTGGTGGGCCAGTGGTATAGCTCAGCTGTGCGAGCCTGCTAAGCTGGTTCCATGCCCAGAGCCTAGTGAATAGGAGAAGAGCTAGCTCCATACAGTTATACTGTGACCCCACTCCCGTGCTGTGCCGCGTGTCCTTCACAGCACGCTGGCACACGCACAATAATACGTAGATTAAAAAGACAAAAGGTGGCAGACAGTGGTGGCACATGCCTTTAATCCCAGCACTTGGGAGGCAGAGGCAGAGGCAGAGGCAGAGGCAGAGGCAGAGGCAGAGGCAGAGGCAGAGGCAGAGGCAGAGGCAGAGGCAGAGGCAGAGGCAGAGGCAGAGGCAGGCAGATTTCTGAGTTCGAGGCCAGCCTGGACTACACAGAAGACACCCAGGTCTAAACAGAGAAACCCTGACTCAAAAAAACAAAACAAAACAAAAAAAGGACAAAAGGTGGGAAGCAATTAAGGAAGACATCCGGATGTCAACTTCTGGCTCACACATACGCAGACACATGGACATACACATGCATGCACATACATGCATATGCACACATGAATACACACACACACACACACACACACACACACACACACACATTGGAAGCCAGATTTGATGCTGTGTTCTGCAGTCTCAGCTCTCAGGAGGCTGAAACAGGAGGATTCTGAGTTCAAGGCCAGCCTGAGCAACAGGAAATCCTGTCTTGTTTACTGTCTGTTGCTGTGATAAATCACCTGCCAAGAGCAACTAGAGCGGGTTGATATGCTCTAGTTAACCCCTCGGAGGTTAGAATCTGCCATCAAGGAAGCCGGGCTGGAGCTCAAGTCCGGAACCTGGGGGCAGGAAGTAAAGCCGGAACCGCGGAGGAGAGCTGCTGATTGGCTTGCTCCACTCGGTTCACTCACTCTGCCACCTTTCTATAACCCTGAAGGACCACCTTTCCCAGGGGTGGCACCACCTACAGTGGGCTGCCCCCGCACCCCATCAATCATTAATCATCAAGAAAATGCCCCACACAGTTGCCCGCAGGCCAATCTGGTGGAATCAGTGGGTCAGTTAAGGTCCTGACTTCCCAGAGGACTCTGACTTGTGTCAAGTTGACCAAAAAGACCTAGCCGGCACAGAGAAAGAAAAAAAAAAGGCTTCACTGAGAACAGGACCAGCTCTTGGACTGAAAAGGATGCCCACCCCTCCCTCCACCCCTCTCCCATACCCTTCCTCCCTTACACCCCTACTCCCAAGGTTTTATTTTTATTTTTTTCCTGGAATAGGAAACTTAGCACCCCCCCCCCCCTTATTTTCTTTCTTCTGTGCTAGAGATGGGACTCAGCGCCTCACACAAGTCAGATAAGTGACTTACACTGCCCTCGGCTGCCTCAAACTTCAGGGATGTGTGTCATCATCAAATCAAAGCTGTGGAAATCTGGCAGCAGTGCAGAGCAGCTTGCTACAGAGGCACAGATGAATGGTGTCCTATAGAATGCGACCATTTGCTGCCCCGAGGGTATTGGTCAACCCTGCATATAGATGTAAATCTAGTCAGCAGCCCTTCTTTGACGACACAAATGCGTTCCAATTTTCTTCTGAACCAGCTGTCATATATTATTCACTCCTTAATTACTTAACAAGTTAAGTAAAAATTTTGACATGTGTTCATTTTATATTTGTATGAGAGTCAGGATTTTACCACTAAAAAAAAGTACCCTTTTAAACAGCTAGCTAGATTTCATTGCCTAGCCGTTTTAGTCTTACTTCTAAAAAGGGCTCGTGGGTGCTATTTTCTCTGACCTTTCCATGTTCTCTATAAATCTGAACAACTTTACTGGGTGTAGTTTTCTTGGCTTCCTCTCTTTTTTTTTTTTTCCCGAAACAGGGTTTCTCTGTTTAGTCCTGGCTGTCCTGGGACTCACATTGTAGCCCTGGCTGTCCTGGAATTCGCCTGCCTCTGCCTCCCAAGTGCTGGGATTAAAGGTGTGCCACGACGGCCAGCTTGGCTTCTTCTTTTCTACACAACTTTGCAAGCTCAGCTTGCTTGCCTTACAGCACCAAATACTATGGAAAGGCTTGAGGTCTTCTGCTCTTTTGTGTAGTCATGAGCAGGTGCACATGTGTGGAGGCTGGAGGTGGATGTCCGGTGTCTTCCCTCTCCACTTGATCAGTGGAGGCAGCCTCTCTCACTTGAAGCCGGAGCTTGCCTCTTTGGAGAGTCTGGGTAGCCAGAGGGCTGCGAGGATTCCCCTCCTAAGCACGGGGATGACTGGCTGGCTTTCCCCCAGCTTGGCAGTGGTGTGGGTGCGGCAATCCAAAGTCCTGCCCTCCTCATGCCTGCACTGCTCTTTGCCTAACAAAGACCTTCTTTTTTTATTCCTTATGTCCCTTCCCCCCTTCCATTCCTTGTATGTCAAATCCACTGTCTCAAACTTACTACAGCCAACAGTGACCTGGACGGATCCTGCAGGCTCCACTTCCCCAAGCGCTGGGATGGCAGGTGTGCACCACCACACCGGGTTCAGGGGGGTACTGGGGCTCTCTGTAGCCCAGGCTAGCTCTGAGTTTACGTGTATAATCAAGGCTGGCTGTGCTGTTCATTTTTGTTGGCTTGACACAAACTAGAGTCATCTGGGAAGAGGACGCTCAATTGAGGAATTTCCTAAACCAGAATGGCCTGTGGGCATGTCTATGGGGCGTTTAAAAAATTATTTTATCGCTAACTGGTATAGGAGGAGTGGGTGGGCCATCTAAGCTATATAGTGAGTCTGGGCTATAGAAGAACTGGTCGAACAGGAGTCAGAGTGAGCTGGTATGCTCCTGTTCGTGGCTTCTGCTCCAGGTACCTGCCCTGACTTCCCTAGTGATGACCTGTTACCTAAGTGTGAGCTGGGACAAAGCCTTCCTCTTCTAGGATACTTTTGGTGGTGGCATTTGTCACAACAGGAAGCAAAGTAGAAGCCTGGCCTTGAGCTCACAGAGTGATCTCTCCCTTTCCTGCAGATTGCTTGTTCTTTTATATAAACTTAAGAGAGCAACTTGCCTCTGCCTCCGTAATAATATGCCCAAAGGTGTGTGCTTCCATGCCTAGCCTTCTTTACTCTTAAAAAGTTTATAGGGCCCGAGAAAATGGTTCAGAGAGTGAAGTGCAAGGTGTGAAACTCACATCCAACTGGACTTGGTGGTGGGTTGTGATCCCAGTGGGGCTGAGAAAGGAGAACCCCTGAAAACTCTCACCAGCTAGCTTGAGACCATGTCTCAAACAAGGTTGGAGGTCAGGACAAACACGTGAGCACCGTGACCCACGAGTTCCACTCAGATGCACAAACACATGCTCACACAAGTCTAGCGACCCAGGTGTGATGGCACTTGCTTGTAACTCAGCACTTGGGAGGGATGCTGAGACAGGAGGATTGTTAGCATCAAAAGACCAGCTCTGCTCCAAACTCAGGATGTCACAGGTAAGTGTCACCTGTCGCTATGGCTACCACATACCTCCCCAGAGCCCACTTTCCACACTCACCTGTGAACAGATTACATCACAGCCTAGATTAAAAAAAAAAACAAAAACAAAAAAAACCCTTTCACCCTTTATTTTCTTTTCCCTTTTGTCTTTCTCTCTCTCCCCTCTTGGTCCCAGTAAAACCTCTTACATGTGGAACTGCTTTGGCCTGGTGTGCTATGTTCAGACTTGAGTCTCTATTCTAACACATGAAGGATTGCCAGGAATTTGAAGCCAGGTTAGATTGTGTAGTGTATATCAGGTAAGCCAAACCCAGGCCTGGCACATGCTTAGCACATGCTCCACCGAACCTTTGTGTTTTGGGACTTGCGTGGGGGTGAGTCTTCTTCATGAACTCGTGACCCTGGGCTGAGGTTCCTCAAAATCATCATTCTAGTTGTGAGCTGCTGTTTTTCTCTTCATCCATTGCTATTTATGCTATGGTTTTGAGTTTCTGTCCCTGCTCTCTGCTTTGCCTTCTGCATGTGTGTATGTCCTGGGGGCAGCCTTAGCCAGGTAACCACGCTGTTGGGGTTCTGGGTGGTTCCCACGCCCCTGCACACTTTCTTTGCTTGTAGGTATCCCTTGTCATCCGACCACAGTCTCTTTGCTGTGGCCCGAGGGACCAGTTTTCAGGAAGTGGCCTGTGGCCCCTGCATCAGTCAGTCACTCATGTGATTTCCTCCCGGGGCCCGCCACTTGCCATGAGGCTCTCATGCAAGCTCCTGACATACTGTCAGCCAACCCCTCCAGACACTGCTTGTTCTGACACGGGAGCCAGCCCACCCATCTGGCTCTCAGCATGGCTGTGAAAGCCAGACATAGTAGCTCATGGCTGTGATCAGGAAGCTGAGGCAGAGGATTAGCAAGCAGTTTAAGCCTAGCCTGAGCTATATAGCAAGACTTTGCTCTAACTGCTAGCAGAGCTGGCCTGGACTGAGGCACCCCTGGCTAGGGCCACATGCTGCCTTCCTGTTATCCCTTCAATGCCCTGTTCCCCATGCTGATCCTGCCCAGCCAGGACAATGACCACTCTCAGCCAGTGCAGTCTTGTGTCCTTGGAAACAGGCCCTGGGGAATTTCAACGGAGGCTGTCTTCTGGGATTTTATGGGTTTCTTCTCCCTGTGATCTGTTGCTCATTTTGTCATGTACGGGCAGGAGTCTGAGCTCCCCCACTTCAGCCTGCCTCTCCTGTCTCAACCCCCTAGCAGTACACCAGGGCTTCACTTCCCTCCAGCTGTGTGTTATGGGAGTCTGGGCTGGATGGTGGCCTCATGCAGGTAGGTGATGGAGGCGTTCAGGCCTGGGGCTGAGGGCTGGTGACTCACATCCAAGGTATTTGCCTTCTAGTCAATAAAGGCATGCAACTGCTTACTGTAACTGCTTATGTAAGTCCTTACGGCATCCAGCCTGCAACAGCCTTGGAATGCCCAGGCGGGTGGGCAGATTGGATCAATCCCCCGTTCTATTGAGGAGGCCTCTGAGGCTCTGAGATGGGAAGTGACTTGTCTCTGGTCACAGAGCCAGTCTCACACAAGCAGGGTTAAAGAGTTAAAAATGCAGACGCCAGATCTATGGCCTAGAAGCTGGGTGGTCCACCTCAGTGGGCAGAGAAGTCTTTGTCTAGGCCACCAGGAGGCCCCTGCCCATTTCTGGGCCTCAGAGAGGATATGGGTCTTCTTCTGGGGGCTCTTGTTGTAAATGTCATCTAAGGAAGATGGCCAAATTAAGAGGAATGTAGCCAATGCTAGCCCTCCTGGGAGGTGAGTGGCCACCTTGTCCTGGCCCCTGCTCCAACCACAGCTGCCCTAGCAGGCCTCCCAGCTAAGGGCTTGGTGCAGACCTTGGCCCAAGCAGCTGCGTGAGTGGCCCAGGTGTGTAAGCGGCACAGAGAAGGTAGACAGTCTGGACTGTCTGGAGAGTGACTGGTTGGTTCTGGGAGGATCCAATATCTGCCCAGGCTAGAAGCTACTGGGCCATGACTGGGTGGCAGAGCTGGGCAGAGCAGTTGGGCCAAGGTGTCCTGGGTACTATCAGCTCTTGGCTCTGTCCTCATTCTGTCCTACCTAGAGGTGACCTGATGGTGACAAAGGAAAGCCCTGCCAGTTCTGACCACCTCTCACTCATTACACCGGCCCCAGCTGTGGCATGTGAGAGGCTGAGGAGGGAGGAGGGATCCAGGACAAAGCCCAGAGTGGGCGGGGCTCAAAGTGGATCCGCCCTACAGGATGACCAACCTCATACTGAAGTTTAGTAGACAGGAAGTCAGTCTTTTCTACCAAAAACAAATAAACAACAAACAAACAAAGGCTCACAGGAGCCCAGGTGTGGTGGCACATGCCTTTCATCCCAGCAGGTTGATCCCTATGAGTTCCTGGCTAGCCAAGTAGTGGAGACCCTGTCTCAAAACACCCCTTCCCCTCAAACAAAAACCAAACCAAACCAAACCAAAAAACTCCCCCCAAAACAAACAAAAAAGCTGCCACAGGAATGTCACGTTTATGATGCTTGTAGCATTCCCACCTCGTCAGGCCTTTTGTCTAAGTAAAGGCTTTGCCACAGGGCTCCACCCCTTACCTTATTTATTTATTTATTTATTTAACATTAAGACAGCCTCAAAGACCATAAGACCAGACCCCAGCCAGTGGAGAGCCCTTACGCTGTGACTAAACCCTATGGCACATGCCACCTGAATAGTGCACCTCACTGTACCGTTCTGTAAACGCCAAAGTTGCCTTGACAACCCTTGCTTCCCATGAGCGCCTCCCACCAGTGCAGTCTTTGGACTCCAGACGTTATTTCCTACAATCCCGAAGCTGCAAAGCCATTGCTTTCTGGACCATTTCTGGTCTTTGTCTGCTAAGTTCTCCCTCTTCTTTGTGTACCCTGTTTCCACCTTCCAGGACCATGGCTTGGCATCACCTGCCTTTGTATAGCACTTGTCCAAAGTGGGTTGCTAACAGTGTCCCTCCGTGTACGTGGAGCCCGTCAGGCACAAGCTCAGTTCCAGCTGTGCAGAGCTGCTCTGCTCCAGGAAGCACCGGTAGCACATCTGGACAGTGCAGGCTTGGGGTGGGAGAGGGCTGTGTGCTGTGGCTGTGGTTCTGAGCTCCCATCAGACCCAGAAACCCAGGGGAGGAAGTACAGCGTCTGCTTTGTTCTCAGGGGGAGTTGGCCTTGACGGTACTACCCACAGGCCTGGGGTTCTGGGCTCTTCAGTGCGGCCAGCCATAATGGAGGCAGGCCAGGCAGTCATTACCTCCTTTGGAATTCCATCTTCAAGAGAGGAAGCTGAGGCAAGAGAGGCAGAGCGCTTAGGGAGCAGATAAGAAGGCGCCTGACTCTGGCTGGCCCACCACCACTCCTTGCTTTGAATGTCTGAGGGAGGACTGTGTGGTGCCTCTTCCTCCCCTGGCCCGCTGCCCGGTGCCACACCGAATTATGTCCTTGCCAGTCTTTGATGAGGCAGATCCTCACTTCCTAGGCTTATCTCCACACCAGACTCTGGGGCAGCTCCAGTCACAAATGTTCTAACACACCGCTGCCCAGGGCTTCCCTCCCAGTATGCTCTCCTGCTGTGAGGAGGGGCCTAGTCACCAAGGAAGGAACAGCCTGCTGGCTTCAGATAGGTGGGTATGTCCCTGCAAGTGAGATAGCCAGACCTTCAGTTACTTCACCTGTTGGGGACACTGGCCCCTTTGACAGCTATGGTCTCAACTCCAGAAATTTGCTCACATTATCTTGGCAGGCTCAGAACAAGCTCCATTATAGGGTATGCTGTTGAGATCTCTCGGAGGCACAGATAAGTGAAGCAACGTACTCAAGCTCACACAGTAAATGGTAAACTTGACCTTCGACCTTAAGGAACCTAAGCCCATTTAACAGTCATGTCCACTGAAAGGACTGGTAGGGGAGCCTGGGCCACAAGCTGTGTGTTCCTAGACAGAGTGGCTGGCTCCTGTCAGGCTCTAAGCAGAGAACTCTAAGCAAATATCACACCCCGTGTTCTGTAGAAAGCTTCTGTTTCCTGTTGGTGCCTACAGCCCCTGAAGAGCCCTCGGCAAACCTTATCACGAAGCAGCATTTGCTGAGCCCAGCGGGAAGACAGCTCCGCTCAGGGCAGCAGGGCGGGCGGGCGGGTCTGGTTGATGCCTGCCCTTATTTGACCCCACAGGCTGGCAAGGCCTGGGGAATGTCAGCTCACACTTGCCTCCACAGCTTTCAAGAAGTTTCCTTTGCTTCCAGTACACTCAGAAAAGTGCATGCTGGGAGTGGCAGATCTGTTCCTTGTCACCAATCTCTTTAAGATGTACTTTGTGGGGAGCTGGGGGAGAGAGTTCAGCAGCAAAGCGCCAGCTTAACATGTGTAAGGCTCTGACTTTCATACAAAGCACCAGTAAGAGAGGAAAAATAAAAAAAGATGCACTTTGTGCTGTGCACCGTGTATGGTGTTTCATGTCTGTAATCCCACCACGTGGGAGGTTAAGGGAGGATGTCTACAAATTCAAAGCTAGCCTGGCCTACATGGTGAGTTCAGGGCTAGATAGGGCTGCAGAGTGAGATGCTGCCTAAACAAAACAAAACAAAACAGGCTGGGATGTAGCTCAATTGTTAGTATTTGCTTAGCGTGCCTAAAGCCCTGACTGAGTTCCAGGCACCCAGCACCACACAAAGCCGGCCACCGGCAAAGGCATGGTAGTGGTGTCTGGGAGGCTCCTGCTGGAGAGGTGGAGGCAGGATGAGCAGGAGCTTGCTGTTTCTGGCTACTTTGGCAAGTTCAAGGCCAGCTTAAGATAGGTAAGACTCTCAAGTGTCCCCACCCCTCCCCAGTCCACCCTGCAGCTGTACTTCAGGGTTGAAAGGGCTCAGAGCTTTGTCTCCCTTATGAGGAGGATGTGTTTGTGAAGTCACTTGTGTGCACTCCCATGGTCAGTACTCTGTGTGCCACTGGACAGGCATTTCAACACTGAAGGTGCAGGTGACAGCTATTACAGAGTATAAAGTCCTTTGTTGTTTGTTTTGAGAGAAGGTTTCACTTTGTATCACAGGCTATCCTGGTACTCACAACACATAGCAACTCCAGACTGGCTTTGAGCTCACAGGCAAACCTCCTGTCTCAGCTTCTCAAGCGCTGGGATTATAGACGTGAGTCACTGGTGAAAGTCTCCATTTTTTTGTAGCTCTGAAACCAAAGATGAAAGAGCTGGGGCCAGGTCTAATAGTATACACCTTAGCCATAGGCTTGGGAGACTGAGGCAGGAGTATCACTTGAGCCTGCCAACTAGAGGCCAGCCTGGGCTACAAAGGAGAGAGAATGTCTTGCCCAAGTCTAGGAAGGTACAACCTTAGCAGCTGTCCATATTCACCCCAGGGCTGATTCATCCAAAGACAGGATTTGAACTCTCATCCTCCCCACGGCCTTGAGGACCTCACGAAGCCCCTCCCCTCACATGTAAGTACACCACAGGTGCATACGATAGAAAAGGGAGCTGAAAGCAGATGCTGGGGACTGTATAGAACTAAGCACAGGATACAGAATGGAGCTTCAGGTCAGTAAATGGGGCGCTGGGCTAACTACATGACATCAACTGTATGAATACTGAGGTCAACCAGAAGAAACTTTGCCTTTGTTTTGGAAGGGTGGCTGGTGGTACCAGGCCACAGTGGCTTGGCCTATCACTTCCATGGGCCACGAGATGCCATGGTCCATAGACTCGAGGCCCTGTCCCTAGCCTCCTGTCTTATTCTCCCGTGAGGGGAGTCTAGGCAAATGCCACCACATCTGTCTTCCTCATAGCCCATATGGCTACCTCTTTGCCCTACTAATCCGCCTATCCATTCATCCATCCTCCATCCACATCCATTCACATGGCCCCTCACTGACTGATCCTCCCTATTCACTCATTACCCAACCCCATTCATGATCCATCCATCTACCTACCGACCCCGCCCTCAGATCCTTCCATCCACCTGCCTACCAAGCGAGCACCACGCGCTTATCTACCCATTCTCAGGCAGGCACCAGCACCATGGGTAGAACCTAGATCTACAAGCAGAGGGAGACGCCTGCAGAGCAGTAAAGGCAGTGACAGGATCTGCCTTTTTTTGGGGGGGGGGGGAGGAAGGGGTCCGCTTCCGTGTTTTTCTGTTTCCCTTTTCTATATATAAGGAAATACCTGAGAACAAGTTATTTATAAAGAAAAAGTTTAATTAGCTCAACACTGTAAAGGCTGTGAAGTCTATGTGATTTGAACTCGGGGCAGAAAGTGAAATTTCAATGGGGCAAACATGCTTTATGATAATGTACTGTGAGGTCACCGACTAGGTGGTTGTTGTTTGTATTTATTTATTTATTTATTTATTTATTTATTTATTTATTTATTTATTGTCCACTTGATACAAGCTAGTCATCTGGGAAGAGGGAACCTTAACTGAGGGAGTACCTAGAGGCAGGTAAAAAAAAGTGGGGCACTTTTTAAAATTCATCATTGTTGTGTGAGAGCCCCAGCCCACTGAGCGTGGAGCCACCCCTGACCAGGTCAGTCATTGGTGGGATAGGAAAGCAGGCGGAGCAAGCCATCAGCAGAGCCAGTGAGCAGTGCTCCTCCACGGCCTCTGCTTCAGTTCCTGCCTGGAGTCCCTGCCCTGCCTTCCTCAGTGATGGAAGAAGGATGGCCTGTAAGTCCTAAGATGTAATAAACTTTTTCCTTTCCAGGTTGCCTTTGGTCATAGTCTTTATCACAGTGACAGAAAGCAAACCAGGACATTAACAAAGCCCTAGAGAATTAGCTCACAGGAAAGTCTCAGTCCCTCTTATTTCAAGGCTGCACTGTCACCGACCACGATGACACTAACATTTCTGGCATGCCTCTGCACTTTGACCGGCTGTGGTTCTCTGTAGTGGTCTCCATCTGTTGCAGAGAGGAGGTTTTCTTGATGAGGGAAGAAGACTGCACTTAACTGTGTGTGTAAGGACAAGGGTTTGCAATGCGGTAAGAGATCATGCTGGTTTAGTGTGGTTGTACCTTATGTTACCTGTTTGCATGTAACAGCAATTAAAGGAAAACGGCCATGAGCTGGAAAGAGACCAAGGAGGAGTATCTGGGAGGTCTGAAGGGATGGTGTTAACTATAACTTTAAATTGACGGGGCTGGGGACATAGCTCAGTGGACCAGAGTCTAATACACAGGAAGCTCTAGTTTCAATCCCAGCAGTACATAAACCAATCGCTTTGTACTGAACCATTTGGTAGGGAAAACTGGCACTCACCCACAATCACAGCTCTTAAGAGGCAAAGGAGAAGAAAGCAAGAGCTGCAGGTGAGCCAGGTATGGTTGAACACACCTTTAATCCTAGTACTTGAAAGGCAGAAAGAGCAGGGAGACCCAGGCCAGCCTGGTCTACAGACTGAGTTCTAGGACAGTTAAGGCTGCACAGAGAGCCTGTCTTGGGGTAAAACAAAGCAAAACCCACACAACAAAAAGAGCTGAAGGTCATTCTTGGCTCTATAGCAAGGAGGCTGCTGGGAGTACATGACACTGTCCAAACAACAGTTTCTGAGGAGACAAGATCGGATCTGGGTCCCTGGACTGGACCTTTGACTACTCTGTGGGTTCTTTTCCCTTCCACCTTGCTCCACCCCTCTTCCCTTCAACCCCCTAACATTAGGTAGGAGAGAAAGGAAGAGAGAGAGAGAGAGAGAGAGAGAGAGAGAGAGAGAGAGAGAGAGAGAGAGAGAGATCAGGGGTAGGACAAGGTGTAGTTAAAACCATGTTTTTAACTGTTAAAAATCTTGTGTTTTCCCACCTGCCCACTTTGTGCCCAGAACTCTGAGACTCAGTATCTCATGAATAAATGACTAGGCCAAAAGCTTTGCTTGATCCCCGACTAGCTCATGACTTAACAGCCTGTTTATTCTAGTCTAAGAATTGTCATGGGACTGGCTACCTGGTCCTCAGTTTCATGCCACAATTCTCTTCTGTGTCTGGAGTGAATCTCCTGTGCCTGAATATCTCCCAGAGTTCTCTCTCTGCCGGATATCCCACTTTCTTCTTTTTTTTTTTTTTCCCTTGTTCTGCTCAACCCGGCTCGCTCCCACCGGCTCCGCTCGCTCAGGCCAGCCCCACTCACTCTCGGCCGCCCCTGTACAGCCCCCCCCCCAGCTCCATCGGCTCCGCTTGCTCCGGTGGGCCCCACTCGCTCCGGCCCTGCTAGCTCCGGCCGGCCCGCTTGCTCTGGCCATCCCCACTTGCTCTGGCCGTCCCCGTTCGGCTTCGCTTGCTCCAGACAGCCTCGCTTGCTCCGGACAGCCTCGCTTGCTCTGGTTGGTCTCTCCGGTCCAAGGATTCATTTCTTATTATTCTTCATAAGTACGCTGTAGCTGACTTCAGACGCACCAGAGGAGGGCGTCAGATCTTGTTACGGGTGGTTGTAAGCCACCATGTGGTTGCTGGGATTTGAACTCATCACCTTCGGAAGAGCAGTTGGGTGCTCTAACCGGCTGAGCCATCTCACCAGCCCGATATCCCACCTTCTAATCCTGCCACAGCTCATTGGCCATAGGGTTTTTTTTGTTGTTGTTGGTTTTTCGAGACAGGGTTTCTCTGTGTAGCCCTGGCTGTCCTGGAACTCACTTTGTAGACCAGGCTGGCCTCGAACTTAGAATTCCGCCTGCCTCTGCCTCCGAGTGCTGGGATTAAAGGCGTGCGCCACCACGCCCGGAGGTCATAGGCTTTTTTTTTATTGGCAGCTGAAGCTTCCATACATTGCACGAGAGATTACCTCTACCAAAGGCAAGGATAGCTTTAGACTACTTGCTGCTGATTAGGGGCGAGTTTGATCTTTGCCACCAAGACGTCTACTTTCTTCTCTCCTCCTTTGCATGACTTCTTGACAAACCACAACCAGCAGCAAGCAGCAGCATCCACCCCCGACCAGCCGCACACCTATCGGGGGCCCCAGCACTCATACAACCTCTGCAAAGGCCCCCAACGCCAAATGTCACCCACTCAAAAAAAATACCTGCAGCTGGCAAAATCATACTCCCGCTAGAGCATGAGGCAAATCAGTCAGCTGCTGTGAGCAATCTAAGGTAGCCCCACATCTCACACTTGGGATTAAACAAAACACGTCCTTACAACATTTCTGTGGTTATTTATTTATTTATTTATTTATTTATTTATTTATTTTTGGTTTTTCGAGACAGGGTTTCTCTGTATAGCCCTGGCTGTCCTGGAACTCACTCTGTAGACCAAGCTGGCCTCGAACTCAGAAATCCGCCTGCCTCTGCCTCCCGAGTGCTGGGATTAAAGGCACCACGCGCCACCACGCCTGGCTCATTTCTGTGTTTTTAAAGAAACCAAAATTCTCACTACAGGTCCCCATCTCCTTCTGCCTGGGCAGGTGACTTGGCTAAGGGTGACTGTCTCACAGTCAAGCCACAGTGCTTTCTGTTTAGGGGTGGCTACCCAGATGGCGAGGCAAGGGGGGTTGTTTGTTCTTTCCAGTAGGTGGAGGGAAGACGGGGAGTCAGAGAGCCCCATTGGGGCCGACCAGAAACTAGATCCCTGGCCGAGAAGTCTGACCTTCAGGGCAGCTCCTGTACACGTTCCACATCACGCATAACTGGCCCCCACACTCCTGGCTTTGCTGTCTTTTCTTTTCTGGGGTGTGTTTCCACTGCCCGCTGAGGGCTAGGGCTGGGTTTAGGGCCAATTAGTATTTGTAGAGTATCTGGCCAGAAGGACATGGTAGTATATGCCCGTCGTTTATTACTCGGGAGTTTAAGGGCTGGACTGAGGACAGAGTGAGACCACATTGCCTGCCTCTCCTTAAAGAGAGATATCCACAACTACCGGGGAGGGAGGCAGTGACAGGGCTGATGTTTATTGTGTAGATGAGAGATTGAGCTGGTGCTGGTGGTGTGGACCTATAATTTCAGCTACTCTGGAGGCTAAGGCAGGATTGCAAGTTCAAAGTCTTCCTGGGCAATTTAGTGAGACTATCTCAAGAAGTTAAAAAAGAGAACGTGGTGGTGACGGCTCATGCCTTTAATCCCAGCACTTGGGAGGCAGAGGCAGGCAGACCTGAGTTCAAGGCTAGCCTGGTCTACAGAGCAAGTTCTAGGACAGCCAGGACTACACAGAGAAATCAAACCCAACTAAACCAACCAACTAACCAGCCAACCAACCAACCAACCAACCAACCAACCAACCAACCAACCAACCAACCAAAAGGGAGGCTCAGCGAGGCCACGGAGCTTATAGTTCCCTGACAGGGCAGTGTCCTGCTGATCCTTCCTAGGTGGGACACAAGAGCCCCAGCTGATCCTAGATGCTCAACTCCTCACTGCACCAGGCACAGGCAGTTGGGAGGGACGCTGTCTACTGGAGCTTGAGTGGGATCTTACTTCTGCAGTTAACCTCCTGCTGTACAGCACAGGCACCAGATACTGATGTTCCTCTGACATTAATGGAGTTACTGTACTGCTAGTCAAGAGGAGAGGGACGAGACCCAAGGATGCTGGCCTCTGGCTATAACAAGACTTGGTGTCACTTGAGTCCTTCCTTCCTACCAGGTTAGGATGTCAGAGGCTGGTAACAGCCAGAAGCTCCAAGTCAGACATCTCAATTCAAGCCTCACTATGTCCCAAGGGTCACTGCCTAGGAGTTCTCCTATGAGAGAATCTTCCCTGACGTAGGTGGAGCCCTGCCTTGGCAAAGGGTCACACAGTTCCCAGTAGGGACCGAGACAGAGGCAGGCCAGGCTGCCCTTTGTGTGAGTATGGCTGGCCCTGCAGAGTCCACAGGGGCAGACAGATCTTTTCGGGGGGAAGGTAAAGTCTGCACTGTGAACAGACCCCAGTGTAGGCCCATACAGAGTATTCCCTGCCCCCTCCGGTCAGCTCTCAGACCAAATTCCATTGTGCATACTTGGGAGTGCGTAGGGATCTAGCCCCAGGCCCTACATGAGGGTTGGGGAGAATGGCCTACCTTTCCGGCCTCTGTGAGCTAAAGTTCTGCCTTATCTTGTTCCTTGTTATTTTTAGCCATCAGCAGAGCAGGTCCAAAGGCTACCCCAACCACTGTGTATCTTATTCCCTCCTCCTCATGTAGGTCGATGAACCAGGAGGTAAAAAATAGGAGGCGTAGTGTTTGGAAGCCCAAGCTTGCAAGGTCTGGACCTTGGAGCTTT
Source organism: Mus minutoides (assembly GCA_902729485.2). Taxonomy (NCBI): domain Eukaryota; kingdom Metazoa; phylum Chordata; class Mammalia; order Rodentia; family Muridae; genus Mus; species Mus minutoides. Next base: position 3,266,110 of record LR749530.1, read on the forward strand.
GTTCTGTTCTACACAGCTCTGAGCCCTTGCCTCTGAGCACTTAGGAGCTAAGCACACAGAGCACAGCACCCTGCAGGGCTGGGCACGAGTTGCCTACTGGGTGAGACTCTTTGGTCCCCACCAGGGAGGCTACCCAGGGGCTGTCAGAGCTCCGTGAGGGAATCTGTTCAGGACACTGTCCCTCTGCCGAGACTCTGTGACCTGCAGACCTTACCAAGCCTGGGGTCAGCCTTCCAGGCCTATGGCAGTTCCTTCCTAGTTGTGGAACTGGAGACAGTTCGGCTGGGCTTCTGGAATTTTCTAAAGATGGAGGGGCTGTGGTGAGAGATGGCGGTACAGCAGTTTCTCAGTTAAGAGCAGGGTCCTAGCTGGGCGTGGTGGTGCACGCCTTTAAACCCAGCACTCGGGAGGCAGAGGCAGGTGGATTTCTGAGTTCGAGGCCAGCCTGGTCTACAGAGTGAGTTCCAGGACAGCCAGGATTATACAGAGAAACCCTGTCTCGAAAAACAACAACAACAACAACAACAACAAAAGAGCAGGGTCCTGGGCCTTCTGTGAGGCAGCAGCATAGGGCAGGGCAGGTCACCCAGAGAGGTTTTGGAAAAATGCGGCTGGGAGAGGAGGCTGGATTGCTTAGGGAAAGAACAGAGATTCGTGAGCATATAGACCTGGATGGGACATAACTGCTGTCCACACTGCAACATGTCTGAGAGTGAAAGCGGGCTGTGTTAGCTACACCAGGAAACCCAGAGACAAACTGGGACTCCAGGGTAGAGCCCTGTGTCACCCTACTCATTACCACTTCCTCGCTGTGTGTGCTTGGGCAAGTTACATAAACCTTCCTGAATCCTGCTTCCTACACAAAAAGGAAAAGGACACTGATGCATCGCTTCCCAGGCCGGCGGAGGATGGGCGGATACGCGCTCCGAGTGGCCTTGGCATACACTTGACTCTTCATGTTCTCTCTGTGAGGTCATGGAAGATCATTTGTCCTTGGAAATGATCAGAGGTCACCTATCAGCTCTGGAATACAAGGACCTCAGGGGTGTATGCAGCATAAGACAGAGAGGTTCCATGGATGCTGGTCAAGCCTCCATATCGCTGTTCCTAGGGGAAGGTTTCTCATTAGCAATTATTCTTCAAGGCTCTGCCCCACAGTTACCTGGCAATAGCTAGGTATGCCTAAGTATAAAAGGGGCTTTTTTGTCCCCTCCTGTCTCTCTTGTTCTTGTACCCTCTAAGACCCATCTCTTCCCATTCTCCTCCTCCCTTTATATGGTTATGGCTGGCCTTTCTGCCTTTCCTCCCTCAACTCCCCTTACATGTCTTAAATAAACTCTGTTCCATACTATATCTGTATGGCTGGGACCTCAGGAGAAGGAATGCTTCCACACAGGCCCACAGAGGCATCCCCTTCCACCTCACCATACCTCGGTCTAACAGATGTATCTCTGGCTTCCCTTTCTTTTTTCATTTTTATTTTTATTATTTTTTTTTAATTTTTATTTTTGGCTTTTCGAGACAGAGTTTCTCTGTTTAGCCCTGGCTGTCCTGGAACTCACTCTGTAGACCAGGCTGGCCTCAAACTCAGAAATCTGCCTGCCTCTGCTTCCCAAGTGCGCCACCACTGCCCAGTCCCTTTCTTTTGTTATAAAACACAAACATTTTTATTAGACATTTCCTGGTGTCCTGTCTTATCCTTTTATCTTGGAGAGAGGGTCTCATGTGGCCTAAACTGTGGTCAAATGTCTCACCTTCCCTTAGGTGATCGCTGCACAGAACATCGTCACTGGGGCCCAGCCCAGGCCAGCTTCAGTCACATGCTTTTGCTGGCCTCTTGGGGTTCCCCACGTGCAATGGTGCATTTCCCAGGGACCTGCTCAGACTGGAGGCCACGTTGGAGGAAGGAGGCAGCTGCACTTTCTGTATCAGTTCCAAACAGAATGCTTCTCCAGAGCTGAGTGAAGCTCTAGGACTGGCCTGAAGCAGAGTTGCCTTTTATACAAACCTTCCTTCTGGATGGGCCGCCACAGAGAATGCTGGGCCTTGCTGTACCCCCCACCTCCCCCTGCTCTCCAGGTGACCTTGGCTACTTGGCCCATCCTTTCCTCTTTTCACCCCGACAGCTTGGTAGCTTTTTCTTTCTTTTTTTTTTTTTTTTTGAGTCAGGGTTTCTCTGTATAGCCTTGGCTGTCCTGGAACTCACTCTATAGACCAGGCTGGCCTTGAACTCAGAAATCTGCCTGCCTCTGCCTCCCAAGTGCTGGGATTAAAGGCGTGTGCCACCGCCACCCTGCAAGCTTGGCAGCTCTTGAAGGCTTATTCAACAACCAGCTCTCAGCTAACCCATTTGGCTAATCTCTTCACTAAACTGCCAAAGGTGGTCCCTCAGCATAGGTGTATGGCCATCTGATGCTCACCTCAGTTCTGAGGTCTCAAGATAGTGGTCTGTCTGCAGGCTTCTAGCTCCCTTCTCCTGAGGTCAAGGATCTGGGCATTACACAAAGGGCAAACTTGAAAATATATCAATATTTAATACATTCTTGTGAGCAATCTATTTGTTGTTGTTGTTGTTAACTGTCTATCCTTTCTTTCTTCCTTCCTTCCTTCCTTTAAAAAGAGAATGTGTCTTCATTGCCCAGATTGGCCCCAAACTCCTAGGCTCAGGTGATCTTTTTGGCTCAGCCTCTGGAGCAGCTGTAACACACCCAGCTCTATTGTTGACAATTTGACAGGCAGAAGAACAGCCCCTCATGTTTTAATTTGTACTTTTAATTAGGGAGATGGAGTATTTTTCATCTATTTGTGGGCCACTGGAATTTTCTGTGTGGAGACCAGGCTAGTCACAGCCTTTGTTCTGCTGTCTTCCATGCTGACTTTTTCCTAATGATTTATAGGTACTCTTTGTATATTATAGGAATTACTATGTAATAGATTTTCTGTTTTCTCTGTCATTTGTCTGTTGGTTTTTGTCAAGGCTGTCTCACACAAGAAGTTCTACAGTTTCACAATGTCCCATGCTGCCTTTTCTCTTGGCTTCAGCAGTCATGTTACACTTGGGATTTCTCTGGGGTGGATGATTCAGCCATTGCTACAACTGTTACAGATGCTCTGAGAAACAATGGCCACTACATGTGCAGTAGCAGCAAAGAAAATGTTTATTTAAAAATAAGAACTATCACATGAGATACATTTAAATATTAATAGATAGAAGTGAAAACTTCAAATGCTGTAACAAGACTAACAGCTTTCTATTCACAGATGGTCAGATGCCGACAAACAAGATCTGGGCGCAGAGAACTGTTAGGAGAAGGCATATGAAGGCCTGAGGAACGTTCTATTTACAGGCTTTGGGGGAGCCATAATCCCCAGTTTTCTACTGGCTGCTGATGTTGCTTGAGAAGCACATGAGGCTGAGCTGGATCCAGTTACACCATAGAATTTACTTTTAGAAGATGTTTTTCTGCATGTAGTAGAGCCCCTAAAATGTGGCAAAAAAAAAAAAAAAAAAAAAAAAAGAAAAAGAAAATTAAAATGCTAAATGAGACAAAGTTAATAGTCTTTTCTGTTAACTTGCCAGTAGAACAAACGTGATTTTCCTTGGCCTTACATTTGTCTGCATTTTCTGTCTGGAAACCCCACGAGAGGGTAAGTTGCCCTAACACAAGTCTGCCCTGAATTTCTTTCTAAAGTATCTCAGTTCTATGGCCTGTGACCAACCCACAGACTCTCCCTCTAGCCACACCTTCCATAGCCTACAGACGGAATCCTCTGGGTCTATTTTAACAAAGAGGAAGTGAAGACATCTCTTAAAGACCCCAATCTCTGGCCATCAGATACCCTAGAATTACTGCACTGATCCAGATCTGAGCAGGCAGCTTTGTGGAGAGTGGAGATGGGGCAGAGCCTCTGGGTGGCCTCATCCTAGCCACATGAGTCCTAGGAAGCCTGCATATGTGGCTCCTTAGGGAGGACCAAGCTGCCTCATGCAGTGGTCTGGCATGTGTCAGGGCCACGTAGCCAGAAACTTCCCTGCCCCAATACCCAAAGAACTGCCAACTTGTCCTTTCTGCTTACTGCCTCCTACAAGGAGGGAAGAGGGCCCTGCCAGAGCCAGAGCTGAGCCCTGCATATCACTTCTTTACTGACCTGAGGATAGCAATTTTCTTACCCTTAATAAAACAAAAAGTGAACCATCTTGTCAGCTGGTTTACAGTGACAGTGGGCAGCCCTTTCAGAGTGCAGCAAACCCACCGAGGTGTGCCGTCAGTTGTATAATCCTGGGCAGTTTGTGGCATCCTAGGGCATGCTGCTGGGGTTAGGTAAAGAGTTTTTCAACATCATAAACCTCTCCTGGAGGGAAGGCAATCTCAGATCTGGTGGGGAAGCAGCCTCAAGTTTCCCTCTGCTGACTTCTTGCTGAGAAATGAAGCCCGGAGCAAACCCTGCTGTTTATGTGGATTTACAGAAAGCATCTGCCAACAGCAGCTCCATTTCAACGGCTCATCCGTTTCCCTCCCACTCAGAAAGCCCAGAACACACCTGGCTCATTGTGTGGCTTTCTGGAGACGTGAGCCCCAGTGGTCTGTTGGGGGTGAAGGGCTCTGGCAAGGAGCCTGAGTATTCTCCCACTGCACAGGTGAGCAGCCTGGGGGTTGGAATACCCCTCATGGTGGGCTGGGAAACCCAGAAGAGCAGAGCTGATGCCAAGAAGCTGCTGATGGAAGAGTCACCAAGCTGGCAGGCAGAAGAGACCCCTCCTTACGCACAGACTGACTACACTTAGATGGAAACCAAGCTGGCTGTGGGGCACTATGATGTTGGTTTTGTTTTCTGAGATATGGTGTCACACGGCACAGACTGGCTTTGGACTATGCGTGTGTGCATGAGTGTGTGTATGCATTTACGTATTTGCTTACTTTTGTTGAGTCAGGGTTTCTCTGTATAGTCCTGGCTGGCCCCAAACTCAGAGATTTGTGTGCCTCTCAGTTGCTAAGACGGAGGCACACATGACCACGTGTGGCACTGAACTCAATATGGAACCACAGATTACCTAGCACTCTGATCTTCCTGCCTCCTGCCTCCTGAGTGCTAGAGTAAACCTTTATGCCTGGTGCAAATTTGAGTTTTACTCCTTATTAAATCAGATTACAGGCAACATGGCAAAGAGCTCCTTTCTCACAAACAGCTGCTGTGAAAATGAAGTAAAGGAGCCAGCAGCAACGAACAGTGTTGGTCTCTTCTCTCCCAACATGTAGAAGCCAGATGTCAGATCGCCCACGGTTTCAAGGAGTGTCCACAGACTTGCAGAAGTGAAAGTGCTCTGAGCTGTCAGGCCAGGCTAGTGTCCAATCCTACCTCTGAAACGGACCAGGCGAGACTGGCCTCAGGCAAGCCCTTCCCTCCCACACAACACAGGCCAGGCCAGTTTCCCCATCCTAAACCCCAGGGGATTGGACCAGAAGCTTTTTAAGGTCTCATGCTCTGTGAGCAACTAAGCAAACGAGTGCTTCCCAAGGGAGAGGAATAAATGAAGGAAATGAGAAAATGTCCTCGCTGAGGAATATCTGATGGTCTCTTGCGCACTCAAAACCACAAAGTTAAACCACCATTTACAAATGTCTTTAACTGTGTACTCTGGAGGAAGGTTAGCACATGTAAGAAGTCTGTTTATGGATTTAACAAGTAATGACAATTTGGTGACATTGTCTGCTTTTCTCTTCCTCCACTCAATCTTGTTTTTCTCACTCAAAAAAACTGAGTGGAAAGGTGGAAAACTGCAAACAACAGCTCATCAGAGCTGTGCAGCTTTGGTTCCTGTTCTAAGCAGTTCTGTTACAGTTCACACTTCTCTGGGGACCACCATCTCTGGACTGAGGGCAGGAGGTGATGGGCATCTAGCAGGGGAGGGGAAGGGGGAGGGGGAGGTGGGGAGGGAGAGGGTGGAGGTGGGGACTCTTGGACACAGTCCAATGGGTGGAAAACAAGCCTGCTGCCAAGACCTGGCCACTCTGCCTTTGCTTCTCCTGTGCAGACACGCTGCAGTCAAGCAAAAGGGAGGGGAAGACAGAAACCACTTACACAGCCCCCAAGGAAACTTGGCTTGTCTGGCCTTTGGATTTCCCCAAGTGGTCTCCTCTCAGCTCTCCTGCCAAGACTAGGAGATCCAGTCTCCCGGACACTGAAAGTAGCAGGGAGGCGGGGAGCGCCCTGGGCTAGCAGTGCTCAGTTTGTAGGAAGCTATGGGCTGGACCTCAGCATCGCCTAAGCCAGGTGTGACCCATAAACCAGGTGTGCGGGCCCACGTGTAATCTCAGCAGATGGAGGTGGATGCAGGCAGAGGATAAAGTCAGGGTCAACCTTGGCTTTAAACTAAGTTCAAGGGCAGACTGTGATAGAGGAGACCCTGTCTCAAAAAGTAGCAGAGAGACCTACAGAATCCTGCAGCAGAGGGAGTGTAGCAAACACTTATAGACTCCCAAAAGCCTGAAGGACATGGCTGTGTTATTTACTCAGTGTGTTTTTGGTGGAAAAATACTTTAAGAAGAATAATTACCTCAAAAGAAACAAAAATTCCAAGGTAAGGTCAAAGTTTGAGAAGTTTTTGCAAATTAGATTACTTAAAAATCTGAATGCATGTTTTTACTTTGGTTTAGGGGCTAACCATCAATCTAATAACTATTGACTGTTAGAGCAGTTAAGTGCACCCCATCCTTTCTCCCTCCCCCGGATGCTGCAAAGACATAAAGATCATACCCCTTTGCTCTGAAGCCACCATAACTAGTTCTTTTCCTCTTGGGCTTTTGGGTGGTTGACACTTTCTTCCTCTTTCTTTTATTTCTAGTTTGATTTGCAAAGTAGTGAGAAGATACAGGCGCTTCCTCCTCCTCCTCCGTGTCCTCTGGGGTGCCTCTGGTGCCTGGGGAACCGTCCTCAGCTACAAACAGAAAATGCAGACATTTACAGGTGACCCTGGGTTTGAAGCTGCTCTACTGCTGAATGGATTCAACACTTCAGCAGGAATTAAACATTTTATTTTGAAAAGCTCAAATATGTTCAATGGAAATTTATATTTAATGAAAGAGAATCAAAACTCATTACTTAAAAATTTTTGTGATAATTTTCAACTCAACTGGAGATGTCAGGTTTAATTCACACTTTACTGCATGAGGCCTATGTTATTTTACATTGTGCAGCTAATCCTTGCAAACTGAAGTAAAGGCTGCCATAAGTGTTAGCCAATTTTATTTATCATTTTAAACATGTTGAGAAAATAAGTCCAATATAAAAAAGGCAACAAATCCTGTTCTTCATCTTTAACCAATAGCCTCTTAATAAACACACCAGAAAATTCAGTACTGTATTTTACTCCTTGAAGACAAAAGCCATTCCTTTGCATAATTGTTATGAACAATTGGCATATCAAGCAGGAATTTGGCCTGAGTGAAAACATACATTTGCAAGGGAGGACGTAATTTCCATCAGTATTTGTATCTTAAAGTGCCCACAAGAGTCGAAATCTGCCTAAGGTCACACACAGCGGTCCGTGCTCCCCCTCCTGTCTGGTTTGGCAGAAGGCACGGGGCACAGCTCTTCTAGCCTGCTGTGCCTCACTCTCCTAACCTGGAAGCAGGTGCTGTGAGGAGAAGCAGCAAACATAGGCGGTGTGCGCGTGCTCGCTCGCTCGCTCTCTAGCTTCTCTGTGAGACAGAATCTCACTGTGTAGCTCTGGCTGGTCTAGAACTCACTCTGCAGACCAGGTTAGCCTTAGACTCAGAGTTCTACCTGCCTCTGCCTCCAAGTGTGCACCATCACGCCTAGGTGGTGCAATGGCTACCTTGCTTCCGACTGCTTCCCTTAGCAGTCTTGTCTTAAGTCAGCTAAGTCCCCTTCAAAATTAGTTATCATACGATCCAAATATAATTTCCTACCAAGACAAATACATTGAAATGCCTTTTATTGAATAATTACTATTTAAAGGAATTTATAAGTCCTATTTCATAGCACTTTATTGAATGGATTAAGAACATGCTGTGAGCTGGGAGGTGGGGTGGTACACGCCTTTAATCCTATCATTCTAGAGGCAGAGGCAGGGGAAAAGCTCTGGGATCTCTGAGTTCAAGGCAAGCCTGTTTTACACAGTGAGTTCTAGGACATCCAGGGCTACACAGAGAAACCCTGTCTCAGAAAACCAAACCAAACCAACCCCCGCCCCAATAAAAGAAGAGGCGATCTATGGGGAACTGAGACGCACACTCATGCTCACTCCTCCCGTGCTCACCATTTCATCACCCCTGAGAAGACTCTTCTAACCCAGATTGTTAGGGAGACACAATTTGGAAGGTGTGCCAGTTAGATTTTTTTGTCAACTCGACATAGCCTAGAGTCACTGGAGAAGAAGGCACTTTAACTGAGAGAACTCTCCCAGCAGACTGGCCTGTTAGTGATGCTGGGCATTTTCTTTTCTTTTGTGGTTTTTCTGAGACAGGTTTCTCTGTGCAGCCCTCACTGTCCTGGAACTTGCTCTGTAAATCAGGCTAGCCTTAATTCAGAGATTCATCTGCCTCTGCCTCCTGAGTGCTGAGATTAAAGGTGTGTGCCAACACTGCATGACTTGGATTTTCTTGATGGAGGAACACAGCCCACTTTGGCCATGCTGTCCTTGAGGTGGTCCTGAGGTAAATGGAGGCAGAGGCCGAGGAAGCCGAGAGGACAAGCGAGTAAGCAGCGTGCCTTCAGCCCTTGACTTGTCTGCTTCAGTGGACTGTGGCTCAGGACACATAGGCCACATAAACCCTCTGCTCCCAGGCTGCTTTTGATCATCACAGCAATAGAAACCTGACTAAGAGAGCAGGTCCGCTGGGGATGACAACTTAATGCTGGTGTCTAAGTGGACAGCACACTGTGCCCTTTCATCCCCTACAGCAAACTACTCCTTTTTCTCAGTTTCCCTCATCCAGTGCCAGGGCCCGTGACAAGGCACCACAGGACAGACCTAACGCAGCCTCTGGGAACCTCTGCTTTGATGTCCTCACAAAGTCAGACTCTTCCAATGGCAAGAGCGGTCCAGCGACACGTCCATTTTCCCAAAGTACGTAAGCGCTACTCTGACATGTTATCTTGACAAGCTTGCTAGATAACATGTCCCTTCCTTAGATAAGGACAGTGAAGCACACTGAGGATGCTGGTGCCCTGCCAGGATCACATAGTGAGGTGACAGTCCATCTGGAATGGGTGTCAGGGCTCATGACTCCTTGGCCACTTCACCTGCCTTACCAAAAGAGCAATGTGTAGGCCCACGGGCAGGCAGAGAGGCTGCCTCCCACCTGTGCTCCATTAGCAGCTTTAATGGCGGGCTTCCTGAATACCTCAGAGATGCCTCACACACTGGGACTGTTCTTAGGATTGGGTGCATGAACTACCTGGTGCCAGCTCAGTGAGACACACTGCCTAACAGTCACACAGTTCTGAGAGGGGGCTCACACTGGGATGTAAAGTAAACAGGGGTGGAGGATACAGAACCTGGAAATGTCCATTCTGAGTACTTCTGTAATACTGGAATCACTTCTGCACCATATTTTTCCAGCTTGTCTTCGGTAACACCATCAATCTGAAGCAAAACCTCAGGATCAGAAGATAAGGATTCTGTGTGTGGACATAAAATTAAGAATTTAAATCACCACTCATAGAAAAACCACAGAATTCATGTGCACCCGCTCATTTCGCTCATGCTTATTAAGAGCCAATTATTGCTGGCTTCAGTCTAACTTCACCTTTTAGAAAACTCCCCATGGAGTTTTCACCTGCACGGGACTGACCAGGTGAAGTTAGACTGGAAATGCAGCACACAGGCCAGGAGGCAGGACTCACTGTCCAGTCTCTGCAACAAAGGCACATATATCAACATAGAGGGTGGGAGCCAGCCAAGTGCCTGTGGAAAGCTAGGGTGGGCCCTGTGCTAAGTGTTCAGGCTTCCAGCACACTGTCCCCACTGCCAAGGCTTGTCTAGCTGCAAGACGAATGTCCCCGTATTTGTAACCAACACAGACATTCTATGTCTAGTTCTGCGGACACGCACACTCCATCTCAAGAGACACACTACACTGATGCTGCCCCCACACTGGCTGAGCCCTCCTCTGGTCAGTCCCATGCAGGTGAAGCAGAGAGAGTACACCATTTTATGGCTTAAGGGTCATGCTGGCTGCTGTTTGGTAAAGAGTAGAAAGGGGTGCTGATTGGCTCTGAAGGAGGAAGAATGGAGCAAGCTGGATGCAGTGGTAGAAACCAAGGCTTGGATTTGTTCTGAGGCCAAGAATGTTGGCTTTGGAGAGTGAAAGGGTGCTAATCCCCATATCTCTTTCTGCCTTGAGCAGAGGGTAGATTTCTGATCCTTTCCAATTATTCTTATGCTTAGAGGAAAGTGATAGACTGTGGGATAGAGCAGGTTCATCAAGAGGGCGAGCGGGAGACAAAATGGAAGAAGAAAGCAGATGCAGACCCTATGGACCCCTTGACAGAATCTGTATTGTGTCTAGTGAGCTGTTATAGCTTTAGTGGCCTGGGAAAAAATAAAATTAAAAGCACACCATGCTCACATATGACATTAAGGAGACCAGTTAGGAAACTACATTAATAGCCAACAAAACCCACCATTTTTTATGGATTCTAACTCATATACTGTTTTAACTTTTTTCTTTTGTCTTTTTTGAGATGAGGTTTCACTGTATAACAGAGCCCTGGCTGTCCTGGAATTCATTCTGCAGACCAGGCTGGCCTCCAACTCAGAGATGCACCTGCCTTTGCCTCCCATGCTGGGATTAAAGGAGTGCACCACCACACCCAGCTTCCCCCTGTTTTAAAAGACTGCACTTTGGAAAACAAGCAGTATCTTGTGAATCCTTCTGGACACACTGCAGCTGTCCTGCATGCATTGCTCCCCGTGCATGGGAGACCTTAAGTACAGCTATTAATAATTAGTGCTGCTGTAGGTCACATTACAGAGTGGAATGTCTTCAGAAAGACGACTGGGGCCAAGGAGATGGCTGAGTCAGTACAGTGCCGCAAGGGACAGGCATCAAAGTCTGGTTTCTAGCACCGTGTAAAAGCTGTGCCTAAATCCCAGTGCCTTGGGTGTAAAGACAGGAGAGCCTGGAGCTCACTGGACAGTTAGCCTAGCAAGTTGTCTAGCCCCAGGGCCTAGTGAACAACCCTGCTGAAAAAAGTAGATGGCGCTTGAAGAACAACATATTAGATAGTCTTCTGGTTTACACACACACACACACACACACACACACACACACACACACACACACACACACATACTCCACTCCCTCCCCAAACACACACAAGACATATTAACACAAAAATGTAAAAGTAGACAGGTGGTGAGACCAGGTAATAGGTAATAAATTTGCCATTAATAAAGTGTTGTCTTTGAGAAATGACCACATTTCATAGTTTTCTTGCAAGTGACAGATATTTTGATGACCTAAAAAAGATGTTTAGTGTCTTAGTCAGGGTTTCTATTCCTGCACAAACATCATGACCAAGAAACAAGTTGGGGAGGAAAGGGTTTATTCAGCTTACACTTCCATATAGCTGTTTATCACCAAGGAAGTCAGGACTGGAACTCAAGCAGGTCAGGAAGCAGGAGCTGATGCAGAAGCCATGGAGGGATGTTCTTTACTGGCTGGCTTTATGTGTCAACTTGACACAGGCTGGGGTTATCACAGAGAAAGGAGCTTCAGTTGGGGAAGTGCCTCCATGAGATCCAACTGTAAGGCATTTTCTCAATTAGTGATCAAGGGGGAAAGGCCCCTTGTGAGTGGGACCATCTCTGGGCTGGCAGTCTTGGGTTCTATAAGAGAGCAGGCTGAGCAAGCCAGGGCAAGCAAGCCAGTAAAGAATTATCTCTCTATGGCTTCTGCATCAGCTCCTGCTTGAGTCCCAGTCCTGACTTCCTTGGTGATGAACAGCTGTATGGAAGTGTACGCCAAATAAACCCTTTCCTCCCCAGCTTGCTCCTTGGTCATGATGTTTTGTCCAGGAATAGAAACCCTGATTAAGACATTTATGTTCAATAAAACAGTATTCCGTTTTTGTCCCTGAGATGTGCAGTATTCTGTTGGCATCTTCTGGTGTCATGGAGAAGGCACCTACGGTATTGGAACAGAATGGTTAGGTGGGGCTGAAGCTTAGCCGGGCTAAGTCAGTGCTCAGCACAGCTGTGGCCCAGGGCTAACTTCCCAGTACAACAGTACCATACAATGAAACCAAAACTCCAAACCAAACCCAGGCCGGGGCTGCCTAGCAGGGGACACAGGCAATTATGGCAACTTACTTTCCAGAGCTCTTACCACTGAAATTCTAAGTTATCTCAGTCCATGCAAATCACTCAGATCAGCAAGTATTTCTTAACTAAAGACACAGCAGTGTTACAGATCCAGCGAGTCAAAGAAGCCTAAGACAGTTCCTTTCCTGTTTAGCTTCTCATTGCAAAGCACTTGAACGGAAATAGCTGAGCGTCAGGACGGAAGGCAGACCGCACAAATACTTGACATCTGGCTTTATAGAAGGCAATTATTCACATTCTAGCATTCAGCTTTACAGAAAGGCATGAAATTAAAATTATAGCATATATCTGAACCGTATATATTTTTACCTCAAGAAAGAGCTTAAATGGTGTCTCTGGGTTGAAAACCCAGAGATTAAACCAAAATTTAAAATAGACCAAGACTTACAAAGTCCCTTAGCTCATGCTTCTAAGCTCAACACTCAGGCAGCTTGAGGATCGAGGATTAGTTTGCAGCCATCCTGAACTAAATAATAAGCCCCTGTCTGTCTCATCATGTCATGGTGACACATGCCTTCAGTCCCAACTCTTGGGAGGCAAAGGCAAAGGAAGGCAGACCTCTGTGAGTTCAAGGTCAGCCTCTTCTACATAGTGAGATACAGACCAGTAAGGGTGACATAGAGAAACCATGTCTCAACCACAATAAATTAATTAAAAGATCTTGTCTGAGAAACAATAAAGACAAAACACAGATCCTTTAGCAAGGTGAACTGTCTCCCAACCTGGGTTGGAAGAGCAAGGCCCACAGATACCTACCCGCAAGCTTTTTGAGTGTGGCTGTATTAAAAATATTGAAGTAATGGACGCCAAAGACTTTCCCCAGCAGTTTGCAGACCTCTGTAAGTTCTCCAAGACATTTCTTAACTACCTCTTCTCTCTGGGATACTTTGGCCACTAAAGCTTTTTGTTTTTTAATACTGCTGGAATTTTCCGTTTCCATGAAGTCCACCTTGGTGATAGAGAAAACAATCAGCAGAGTGAGCAGAGGCACACTTGTACCCAAGGAAGGGCTTTTCCCAGTTTTTTTTTTTTGTTTTTCGAGACAGGGTTTCTCTGTGTAGCCCTGGCTGTCCTGGAACTCACTTTGTAGACCAGGCTGGCCTCGAACTCAGAAATCCGCCTGCCTCTGCCTCCCGAGTGCTGGGATTAAAGGCATGCGCCACCACGCCCGGCCCCCCAGTTTGTTTTTAATTTGCTTTTTAAAATTTACTTTTAAAAATCCTATTTATTAATCCTTGGTGTGTATATGAGCGTGCCTGTATGTGTGTCACGGTGTAGAGGTCAGAGAACAACTTTGTGGAGTCAGTTCTTTCCTTCTCCCTGGGTTCTGGGGATAGAATTCTGGCTGCCAGGCTTGAACGGCAGTACCTTTATGTGTGGAGCCGCATTGCCTGCCCTTGTATTTCTTTCCCAGAACGAGGCTGTGCATTCCCTCTTTCTATTTCTAGGGCCTGGCACACGAGACCACCTCTGGGATAAATGCTTACTTATTTATTTTTTTCTCTTTTTGTGTGCATGTGCACTTTATATATATACATGGCATGGTGTATCTGTAAAAAACAATTTATAGGTGTCTGTTCTCTCCTTTTTCAATGTAGGTCCCAGAGCTTTAACTCAGATCATGAAGCTTAGTAGCAAGTACCCATACCCACTTGCCATCCCATACACGCTTTTTCAGGGAATATAGGAAGATTCAGTAGCTTGAATATCTATTAAATTCATTTTGACAAATAGCATATTAATTGGATCAATTTCAAGGTCTCTTTCTAATTAAAATCCTAATATGCTCCAGTGGGAATGTGACTTTGGAAGGATAACAAACTCTGATATGATATATTTGGGCACACTCACTGTGCGACAGTAAGATGCATGTTCAAATACTTTACCTTCAAGTGGCCGCTCAGCACATTGTGGGCTTTTGTTCCTAGCATCACGTAGGCAATTGGTTGGTCATTGGCATTGATAAATAAGTCTTCATCCAGGATTTTGTCTAGAATCAGCTTTTTAAAAAGTCTTTCAGCATTATGTCGTGAATAAGCAGACCCCTTTCCAAATATTCCAGACTTAACTTTTGCACTCTTGCTCCCTAATAAGGTTCAAAAGGTTAGATGAGTAATATAGGCACATCCTCATTCAGACAGGAGGCTAAAGAGTCATTCAAGGACATCTGTGGACAAACAAGGGATCATCTACTCCACAGGAAACCCCAGCACAAATGGAGCCTCATTTCTGAGGAGAGCTCCAAGGCTCTGTGGTCACATGTCTTCTTCTCTTAGTGCTGGCTGGGGTAGAAGCCCACACCATGTGCACTGGGCTTGAACTCTACCCCAGTCCCTGACTGCTCCTATTTTTCCTTGTTCTACTACACATGTTAACCAAAAACTACAGCAAAATTAAACTTGTTATTTCAAACTGTTGCATTCACAGCTTATAAAATTATACTAGAAAATTAAAAAATTCACACAAGTGCTAATAGCTTTATACTATTCTCTTGTGCTTTATATTTTCTGAGACAGGGTCTCGGGCAGCCTAGGATGCCGTGAAAGTTATACTTCAACTCCCGATCTTCCCATTTCCACCTTGCAAGTGCTGAGTTATAGGTGTGTGCCACCATACCCAGCTCACAGAATTTTTAAAAATAATTTTTTACTAATTTGTTCATTGGGTACACACACATGTGCCACAGCATTTGTTGTGGAGGTTTGAGGACAACCTTGCAGTAGCTGGTTCTCTATTTCATCCACACGGGACCCAGGACTGAACTCAGGTTGTCAGGCTGGGCACAGGCATCATTACTTGCTGAACCATCTTGCTGGCCCTCAAAGAACTTTTGAAATGTTTTCCAGTTCTGAGGCTAAATCAAGGATCTCACACACAAGACCTCTACCACTGAGCCTTCTAAATACCATCTCTGGTTCTAGTCATTTAAGTATCTATAAAGCACATATTTAAGTCTGTATGTTCAATTACACTCTGATAAAGAATATACAAATTCCACAAGCAAAATAGCATCTCAACAAGTCTCAAAGGAGGTAGAGGTAGAAGTCTTGCCACTTTCTCTGCAATTTCAAGCATTTGTTACCTACATTTGGCTATGTGTGTGTGGTGTATGCATGTATGAGTACATGTAGATGTGTAGGAGAGGTTAAAGTTAGACCTCTTTCTGAAGCTCTCCACTTTGACTAGACTGGCTATGGGGCAAGCTCCTGGGATCTGCCCATCACGAGGGTTTATAAGCAGATTTTACATGGTCCTCATGCTTACTGTAGCAGCAAGCACATTACCCACTGAGCCACCCCCCAGCCCATGTCTCAACTCCTCTTCCTCCACTTCTTTCCCTTCTCCTTCCTTCCTTAAGTTCTTTGGGTTTCTCTGTGTAGCCCTGGCTGTCCTTGAACTTAGAGATCTGTCTGCCTCTGCCTCCTGAGGGCTGGGATTAAAGCCACGTGCTAGCAGGCCGTTTGGATTTCTTTATGTAGGTTCTGGGATCAGACTCAGGCCTTTCACTGTCTTGCCAGTCCTATTATCATCATTATCTGTTAATATGAAAACTCACGTTAGTGACTTTTTAAATGCACTTATAATCACTTCCTTAGATGCTTATTTATTGATATTTATTTATTGATATTTATTTATTTATTTATTTATTTTTCGGGACAGGGTTTCTCTGTGTAGCCCTGGCTGTCCTGGTCAGAAATCCACCTGCCTCTCCCTCCCAAGTGCTGGGATTAAAAGGCGTGCACCACCACGCCCGGCTTAATTTTTTTTTTGAATATTTATTTTATGTATGTGAATACACTGTAGCTGTCAGACACATCAGAAGAGGGCATCAGATCCTATTACAGATGGTTGTGAGCTACCATGTGGTTGCTGGGAATTGAACTCAGAACCTCTGGAAGAGCAGTCAGTGCTCTTAACCCCTGAGCCATCTCTCTAGCCCTATATGTTTAATTTGAAGTGATATAATTCAAATAACACAGTAAATAACTTACCCAAGAAAATGTCGACCAGCATGTTCAGAGTAAATCTTCCAGCAGGTCCTATATTTCTTGTTCCTGGTGATGAACTGTGTTCTTGAACAAATCTTACAATATTTTTCACGTCATCGGTCACATCTTTTGTTTTATAATCCTATGAATAAAAAAAATTACTTTCTGCTCTAACTAAGATAACTAGACCCAGGTCACTAGACTTAATAGTATGGTAAAACTTAGAATTCGTTTCCACACTAAAAAAAACTAAGGCAGTTTCAAATGTTTGTTATTTCCTTCCTTCCTTCCTTCCTTCCTTCCTTCCTTCCTTCCTTCCTTCCTTCCTTCCTTCCTTCCTTCCTCCCTCCCTCCCTCCCTCCCTCCCTCCCTCCCTCCCCTTTCTTTCTGAGACAGGATCTCTCTGTGTAACAATCCTAGTTTTATCTTGGAACTTAATATGCAGAACAGTCTGGCCTGGAACTCACAGAGATCCACTTGTCTGTGCCTCTTGAGTGTTAAATGCTCACACTCTTACATTCTAGAATAGAATACAATTAGGCCTCTAAAGTAGCCATATTTCTTTCTGTGGCATCAGACATGTATCTTGTCTTTCAACGACCTACCAGCACTGTACGTAGAACTTAAGTTCCTCATCCTTCACAGCTCCTAGAGCAGTGCTCTGTCCCTTGTGAGATGAGTCTTTAGGAAGAAAGACACTACCATCTGTGCAGGTCACAGATTCTCTCCTCTCTCCTCAGTCCTTGGTGCTATTGTAATTTTCCTGCTATGTAGGCCAGGCTTTTATCTCACAGATCTATCTTCTGAGTACTGGATTAACTACAAGGGCTGCCACCATGACAATCTCTTCTTTCCTAAACTTTTCCTTTTAGTTCCTCTTTGCATTTTCTCAGTGTCTGTCCTCCTTACTAGATGATGCTTCTGCCTTCATCTACCCTAATCCTCCATATTGTCTGTACCTTAAATTCCTACAACAGAGCCTGCCACAGGGCAGCTGCGTGGCAAATAAGTGAACGGATAGCAGCATTTCTGGGGTGAGTAGGTGTAATGCCAGTGGATGTACAGATTCCACAGAGTAAACCACTCTCTGCTCTGCCTAGCTCTATATATTTCTGTAACACTTCATAATATGCTGTATTACATGTCTGCCTCCCTTCATCCCTAACACACTAAAGATAGTTTAAATAACATAGCAAGTGTGAAAAGTCTATAAACAGTGAGGTACCATAAATATTAAGACTTGAAACTATAAGCCAGGTATAAATGGCTCAGTGCCTGTAAGTAACATCAATACTTGGGAGTCCGAAGCAGAATGACCCCTGCGGATTTCAGGCCTGCCTGGGCTACACTCTGATTTTTAGGACAGATTGGGCTACTATTTTAGGTTGATTTCTGTTGCTGTGATAAAACATTCTGACCAAAGGCAACTTAGGGGAAAACAGGATTTATTCCAGTTTACAGGTATTTCTATCACTGAGGGAAGTCAGGGCAAGAACTGGAAGCAGAAACAATGGAGGAACACTGCTTGCTGGCTTATGTGTAGCTAGCTTTCTTTCTTTCTTCCTTTTTTTTTTTTTAATGTTATTATTGTTTATTATGTATTCATTGCTGTTTTGCCTGCATATGTATTTGTGTGAAGGCGTTAGAAGTCTTGGAGCTGCAACTACAGTCAGTGGAGAACTGCCATGTGGGTGCTGGGAATCAAACCCAGGTCCTCTGAAGAGCAGCCAGTGCTCCTAACTGCTGAGCCTTATCTTCAGGCCCTTAGCCAGCTTTCTTATAGACCAGGATCATCTGCCCAGGCAATGATGCAGCCCACAGTAGGCTGGGCCCTCCTACATACATTGATAATTAAAAAAAAAAAAAAAAATCCCCTACAGACATGGGACATGATAACAGGCTAATCTGATTGGGCAATCAATCCCTCAACTGACTTCTCTTCTCAGACGACTATAGGCTGTGCCTCTTCTCAGACGACTATAGGCTGTGCCTCTT